>CP092722.1:21042757-21515545 GCA_030273425.1 Microplitis manilae | reverse complement strand
AATCATCATACTTCGCCCGGCGATGGGCTATCCAAGGGCCGGTTTCCAAACTTTGTATGGGCACCTTAATATATATTAGGGTGATTACGCTGAAAATTTAAGCCCAAAATTTAAATATTTGAACTTCGCTCAAGAATTTTGAATGTTTCCGAGTCCCTTATAGGAAGGAACAATAGGCCCAAGCTTGGCCGAGGCTTAGCGCAAGACTTATTAACTCTGGTGAAAGCTTAAAATCCAAACTTGGCCCAAGTCTGTCCAAGCATCGAAATGATAACACCGAGCCAAGCTTGAGTGACAGCGCTGTGCCAAGACTTTACGCCCAAAATTTAAATATTTGAACTTCGCTCAAGAATTTTGAATGTTTCCGAGTCCCTTATAGGAAGGAACAATAGGCCCAAGCTTGAGCCGAGGCTTAGCGCAAGACTTATTAACTCTGGTGAAAGCTTTAAAATCCGATAACTTGGCCCAAGTCTGTCCAACGCATCGAAATGATAACAGCCGAGCCAAGCTTGGTCAATGCGCTGCGCTAATTTCGGGAACGAGGCAGATCATCAGCCGTGGCCTGGACAAGAGCTAGCCAAACCAAGCTATACCGGTTATAGTATTTGCCTAATAACCAGTGCCAGTATTGCGCCAAGACTGCATTTAGGTATTGGCCCAATATCGAGAGCTAGTATTGTGCCAAGACATATTGTTAAATAAGTACCTATAATTATTAAAAATAAATTAAAAATAAAAAAAAACAAAAAATATTAGTAGACATTACGTGCGTGATGGTAACATATGAAAATAAATTTGTACACTGATAAATCAGGTAGATCGATGAAACTTATTTTTTTTGTATCTCTTGCTGGGTCTCGAACCTGGTCCCGAGACTGGTAGGCAAGTAACTTATCCACTAGGCTGCTACGCTATTCACAGAAGCCAGAGGTTTATAGGTACTATTTGTTATTTCGACTGGTGAACCATGTTTGTCACGGAACGTTGGTCGGCTCTCGGACCAACCTTGAGACGCCGAGCCTTGGCAGCCCAGTATTGTGCCAAGACCGGCCCTGTCGTCAATATTTTGCTTCCTACAAGGGGTGCTGTCGTTTGAACGTTTTTAAGCGACCCTTGAATATTGATAATAGAGTTCTCGACTTTTTCACCATCAATTAGCAATAATGAATGAAAATATAACCCGAAAATAGAAATAATAAGTTATTTACCTACTTTTTTAATTTTTAATTCAACTTTTAGGTTTCTTCACTTAGTTCAAAACGTACCAAATTTTATTGTGAAAGAATGTCCTGTACATTTTTGATTATGCAAAAATTATATTTTAGTGAAATGACAATAAGCGAGTTATAAAATACAAAACCAAATTAAATTATAAATACATTGTAAGCATTATTATTTTTCGTGTCAAAAATAATAAATGTACATATATTAGGGTGATTCATTTTAGACTAACATTTTTTTTTTTCAAGTCCCACTCAAAAATCTTGTAGCATATGAAAAATAAAAAATTCTCACGAAATTTGAGCTCTTACTTTCAATTTGTAGAGGTCTCTCAACGAACTTTTAGTTTTTCCATTTAAATAACATGGGAAAACTTTTTTTTTTTCATTTTTGACATCCGCATCTCATCTAAAAACTTTTTTTTCAAAATATCGTTCCGACATTCTTATAGTAGACTATATGCTCTACAAAAAAGTTCTTTGAGTCGAGTTTGTAAGTTCAATATCTCCATCATAATTCGCGTTGCAAATTGTGATTTTTGTGGAAATTCGATTTAAATGCACTTAGAAACGAAACTAGATGGTGATAGACGAAAACTTCAAATGGTGACTTTGTAGGTCATTCAATGCTCTAAAATAATGCACTAATGACTATCTCTTCGCACCACCAATAGTTTAGCCTCAAGACGCTCTTAAAGTTCTATTTTTTCGAAAATATACTTTCAATGAATGTCGAAACGAAACTATTGATGATAAACAAAAAATTTACATCGCAATTTTGTAGATCATTTAATGCTCTGAAATCATGCCCTCGTGGATATCTTTGTACCACCAATAGTTTAAATAGCCAAACGCTCTTTAGATTTAAATTTGGTCTTGAAATTCACTTTCAATGCATTTATTACGGTGTGTCCTTTCATGACAACTTGTTTTTTTTAACAGTCTAACAGGATCTATACTTGGAAGAAGGTAAAAAAAGATGTCTGTTAAAATTAGAGCCCTAAATATTGATATCGACAAATGTCTCATCCCTATTTTCTATTTCTCATTTAAAGAAAATGGGAAAAAGAAAAATTAAGTTTGGATTTTTATATCTCGGTGATGGTGTACGGTACAAATAAGCCCAGGATACATTTTTGAGGGGAACTGAACGCTCTTCAAAAGAAGTCCCTAATCATTTTTTGATAAATCCATCTCTTCAAAAGTTATTGGAGATTGAAATTAGATTTGCGAAAATTTTAAGATCTTTTTACTCTTCCAGGAAACCATCGGACATATCATAGAGTATCAAAGAATCTTTTATAGACAATTTTATTTCTCATAGATTATCTCAGATAAAGTTTTTCTAAACGCATAATTTTCTGGTTATTTCCATTTTAATATCAAGCTCTTGAAATCGATCGCAACACTATTTTTTTTAAGAATTGAAATTTAAACCTAAGAGCGTTTATTGTTAAAACTATTGGTGGTATGTGATATCCATGATGGCGATTATTTCAGAGTCTAAAATGATCTACAAAAATTGCGATGTAAATTTTTTGTTTATCATCAATAGTTTCGTTTCAACATTCATTGAAAGTATATTTTCGAAAAATAGAACTTTAAGAGCGTCTTGAGGCTAAACTATCGGTGAGTGCAGAGATAGTCATTAATGCATTACTTTAGAGCATTGAATGACCTAAAAAATTGCCATTTGAAGTTTTCGTCTATCACCAATAGTTTCGTTTCTAAGTGCATTTAAATTGAACTTCCACAAAAATCACAATTTGCAACGCGAATTATGATGGAGATATTGAACTTACAAACCCGACTCAAAGAACTTTTTATGGTAGAGCATTCAGTCTACTATAAGAATGTCGGAACGATATTTTGAAAAAAAGTTTTTAGATGAGATGCGGATGTCAAAAATGAAAAAAAAGTTTTCCCATGTTATTTAAATGGAAAAACTAAAAGTTCGAGAGACCTCTACAAAATGAAATTAAGAGCTCAAATTTCGTGAGAATTTTTTATTTTTCATATGCTACAAGATTTTTGAGTGGGACTTGAAAAAATAAAATGTTGGTCTAAAATGAATCACCCTAATAGATATATATATATATATATACTTGTATATAATTATGTATGTAAAACTCTCAGTTAGTATTTTCTGATAGAGTTGCGGTTTGTTTGGAGTCGTAATTAGCGCCACAAGATTATTCTTATAAATGTAGTAATAACATGCATATATTTTTTAATTTTATCAGCGTTTATAATAGACGATGTATTACATTCGCATACTATGACAATAACGTAAGCATTTCAAGAGTGAAATTATAGTAATTTTGTGCGCTAGATCGTCATCAAATTATGCCGTTTATTCTTATGTATTTATTTATATTCTGCGTCGTGGTTAAAAACTTAAAAAATTAATGAAAATAACAACAATATTTCTGTTTTTAGTCTTTTTAAACTCACTTATGGTATATTTATGTATATATCTATAGATGTAGACATATAAATATGAGTATAAAGATTTATTTACACACTCTTCATTGTTTTCATGTGGGAATATGCTTTCGATATGAGCACCACATCATAATCAACGTATCATAGCATAAGATTAAATTGAGAAATATATTTATAAAGAGATTTAAGTATTATATATATATATAAAAACATATATATATATATATATATATATATATATATATATATATATATATATATATATATATATATATATATATATATATATATATATATATATATATATAATTATCTTAAATTACATCGTTAATATAACTAGTTAATTTAAGCAAAAGCCAATGACTTTCGCTTATTTTATGTTTGTTTGTTTGTTACAATGTACATGGATTTGAAGTATAGAAATAATAGATTCTTTGTCACGGATATTTTAATAAGTACTTAGCATTGATAGTGTGTTTAGTATCTGCTGAAGCAAATGATTATCCAATTGCTATTATTATATTCATCATGTTCTTAAATTTAAAAATGTTAACGTTGTTAATTGTTGGTAAGTAATTACTGGTTGGGTACATACTTAATTTTAATAATTTAGATTTTGTTTTCATCTCTTTGATAAGGGGGCATCCATTAATTTCGTGAGCTTATTTTTCGATCAGTTTAGACTTCCTCCTTAGCTTGAGATTTAGTGAAATTAGCCTGGACACCTTCCCATACCTACGTGAGATTGACGCTAAAAAAATATTTTAAACTAAATTTATTGTTATTGTTCGGGAAAATAATCAACCGTTCAGGTAGGGAGTAGAGGGGGCAAAGGGGCTAGAGCGGGCAAAACGGAGTAATTTCAAAAATTTTATAAAAAAAAAAATTTTTGTCTTTTTTATCCAATTTGATTTATAGATCCGATTTATTTGGTGCATTTTATCCCGTCACAAGATGCCCGATAAATAACGTGACCAGCCGAAAATTATGAGAAAATGGATCCTTTCAAATTTTTACGTCAAATTAAAAAAATTTAATATATTTTCGCATTTTTAGCCTTACCCATAACATTTGGGGCAAATGGCCCAGCCGAAAGTTATGAAAATTTAATTCCATCGAAATTTGACCGACTCTTAGAAATTTTTTTTTCAACTTTTTTTAAGGGTACCCCACGGTTCGGCCGAAGGTAAAAATTTTATTTCTTAACAGCAGCTAAAAATTTTGTCTATTTCATTTTTGAATATCATTAAGAACTAAAATATTTAGCGTATTTAAGTCCTCAAAAACTTAGTATTTCCTTAGGTACCCCGTTTTGCCCCCCCCCCCCCCTATACTATACTTATTTTATTTATATTATATAAAATTCAAAGCAAAAAAAAAACAGATAAAAACAACACTTTTTTAAAATTTTTTCAATCCATGGAGACTTTCGTGTACTTCTTCGACTGAAGTAATTTATAATTAATAGCTATGAGATTTATATTTTATATTATAATGTTAATAAATGATAATTAACAGCCATGAGATTTATTTTAGCAGGCAAAATAAACACTCAAAATAACTTGTTTTTTAATATCTATAATATTTTATATTTTTTGGAAGTTGAGGTGAGATTTTCGATTATCCCTTCCTCGGTTTAAATGAATTTGGATAGATTTCATTGGACTCCTCCTCCCCCATTCTGAGCTCACGTAATTAATGGATGTTCCCTAACCTGGGAGAAAATGATCAGACCTGCATGAGGTCTTCAGGCCTGATCAGACATTAAAAATGGCCATGCCTGACTAGGCCCGCCAAGCATGTTCAGGTCTGATCAGGTATATTCATGTATGTTCATGCCTATCCGGGTAAAAAAATTATATAAAAATGTATGCATATAATTATATTTAATTATGTATAAATACATACAATTGTATATATAATTATTTCTATAAAAATAAAAAAGAGTGCGTGTATCATTGTGTGCCACGTGGAAGAAAAGTGAAACTTTTCAGTTCATATTTATTAAATACTATAATGAAGTTTTATGTTAAATTAATTTTATCGTAATGTTCCCGTGAAAAATGAATCATACATGGCCATGTATGAATGCTCCACTCATGGCCATGCATAAAAATTAATAGACATGGGCATGTATGACCATGTATGACTATACATGACCATACATGGCCATGTATGGCTATACATGGCTTGATACGGCCATATATGACTTATATTATGACTTTTTTTTATTATTTTGGCGACGCAGAGATTATCAGATATGCCATTAATTGAATTCCTAATCGAAATGAAAACTTTTTAATTCAGAGGAAAACGATAGACTTATTAATAGCCACATCCGCTTTGGTAGGATTCAAACCCGGGACCTTTCGTACGATGACCGACGCTTCGACGATGGGCTATGCAACCGACAGTTACAACAAAGTTTAGTTGTGGTACGTAAGGTTCAAAGAATATAATCACTTTCGAAAAAGTACAATATAACCATCAAGATGCTGTTAGTGACATCAAAAAAATTTCTTATTTTCTTAACACTGCAACATCCTGTTTATAAGTAATTGCAATAGTCAAAAAATGTTCATCATCATACATGGCCATGCATACCCATGTTGATGGAGGTTATAGAGGGCAAGTGCATGACCATACATGAGGCATATATGGCCATACATGGCCATACATGGACATATATGAACCATACAAGGCCATGTATGACTGTATATGACCATGGTGACTGTATTGGAAAAAGTTTGTATGCCCACGTATGATTTATTTATCACAGGACTAGCGTTCGAGGTGTGTATTCCAGTGAAAAATGAATCATACATGGCCATACATGGAGCATATACGACCACATGGACATACTCAATTTTTTAATACAGTCATACATGGCTGTATATGAACTATACAAGGCCATGTATGGCCATACATGGTTTTGTATGACTGTATATGGCCATGCATGACTGTATTACAAAAGTTCGTATGGCCATATATGCTCCATGTATGAGCCATATACAGCCATGCATGGCCATGTATGATTCAATTTTCACGGGTTTAGGTAGCATATTTATCATTAATATTATTATTATAATTATTTTAAAGAGTATATTAAAATGTTATTAGAACGGAAAAAGTATCAGTACACTGTAAAAAATTTGCAGACTTAAATGTGGAGTGAATCCAGAGTGAACGTGGAATTAATGACTTTTCATTTATTCACTCCTGTTTGGGGTGAATTATACTCCGAAGGAGGCTTTCGGAAAATATTAATTATAAAAAAAAAATTACTAATACATAGTGAGCTTAGGTCTTGGAGATTTTGACATTTGTATTGAGTACGGAAATAATTACGAGTTCCCTTTCCATATATTCACGCGAAATGATTTTTAAAATTATAAACAGCTGATAGTAAAACTTGCCATATATAATTCCAATTGAGTCACAAACTTTCGTATGATTTATATGACTATATCATGAGATAAAATTTCATATTGCACCGAAATATCTAATAATTCCAAGAACTATTTCATTCTAGCTACCTAATAATTTAATAATTTCACTATGCATTATATGCAAGAAATTATAATTAAGTGAGTTACTAAAATATTTTATGAATAAAAAACGTAATATTTTAAGTTTAATTATTTAATATCTGAATAAATTATTTATTCAAATAATTAATAAATAATTATGTTTCTAATTAACAGCTGTTTCTATTAAATATAAATTTATTCAAGCATTAAAATCTCCGGGCCGGAGTGACTGTGGATTGAAATAAAATCCGCAACACTCCGAAATCACTCCATTCATAAAAATAAGTCCTTATTCACTCCGGAATGCGAAGTGTTTTTTTAAACTCAGGAACTTCAAGTAACGGAGTGAAGATTTGGATTTGAGTAAAATCTGTATCCAATCTGGATTTCACTCCCGATTTTCCACAGGGTATAAACAAAATTTTTCATTTTCAATAAATAATGAATTCAAAATATAATATTGTCTAAATTTACAAAAAGTATTATTATTATTGCTCGATGTCAGTTATACTTTTGGGGTGCTTCGATATGGACATTTTTTATCGAAGGATAACGATAACGAATAAGAAGAAATATAAGTTTTGCCCTAAATATCATATAAAAATTTCGAGAACACTCCATCGGTTGTTGTATTTAATTTCGTTGTTGACATCATCCTGTTATTTCCTAAAGATAGACTCCAATTATCTTTTAAAAAATTAAATCAAATTTAATGAGTTGTGACTTTTTTTTTCATTATAAAGAATTTGCTTCTCTTTAAGGGGAAATATCACTGGACTTCTTTCACTTTCAAATAATAAATGAGGTTATCTTTGTTGCGCTCTGTATAGTTAATGAGAATTTTAAAACAATTTTTTGGAGACGAATTAGAATTTTTGAAATTACGAAATTATTAGCCCTCTATTAAGGTTTCGAAAAACGCTAAGATCTCTCTATTTTTGGGTTTGCAGTGTTTGTCCATGAATTAAATTGAATACGACAATGAGTTGAAGAGCATTTCCGGTTAAGGATCTTTTTTTAAAAAAATTTCAAAAATGTTCATAGATTTTGAGTTATTAACGAAAAACTGAATGCCATTATTTTTTATCTTAATTTGTTATGCTGTTAGTGATCAGTTTTATTACATTTTGACAATAACAGTTGAAACTTAGTATGTGAGCTAATACATCTTTGAGAATATTTTTGTTAGACGCCATTCCGAATCAAACGAGCTATCGCTCATTATTTTCGAGAGCTTTATCAAGAAATTTTCGCGTTTTTGAACTTTGTTGGCTAGCCTAATATTTTGAAAATACAAACTTATCGCAAATCGCTATACCACATTTTGACTATATAACGTAATACCGTTTTTTCTTTTTCGTGACGGAGACGCGAATAAAAAATCCGGAGTCGTATGTGGTCACCCAAGTGTATTAAAAATTAAAAATAAAAATTATAAATATAACTCAAAATAATAAATAATTATAAACAAAATAAAATTGTGCCTGGACCAGCTCCTCAGGCTGGGTTAGTGCACGAGGGCGCCATTCCGTTTTTACAAAAAACGGACAAAAATAATAATTCAGGGGAGAGATCACGGGACAAAATCTTGAGCGAGAATGTATGCACCAAGCGGAATGACAACCAAATAAATATATAATGAATAACAATAATAATAAGAAATAATTACTATTAAATATATCCAGGAAATAAACAAATAAATATTGGCTATCACTGGATTCCTTTTTCTAAATTATTTAATTCAAAATAATATATATTTTCTATTCTACTTCTAAAACATTTCATTCTGATCTAAATATTTGTCAACTCAATAAATGATTACAATATCCAAAAATATTGTTCAATATATTCAATTCTTTGTAATAAATTTGTACTAAATTAAATTATACTCATTACACTCAAATGATATTAATAATAATAGTCCATATTTTAAATTATCCACTGGGGAATTCAAATACAAACTTTCAAATTGTTAAAGGAGTAATTTAGATTGTAAACAAATAAAATAATACTAATAATCCTTTTCTTAATGTGATATTATTTACTCTGGGGAGAGAAAGACGCGGGTACTCAATATATTTGGCAACACTGGGTTGCATACCATCAAATTATAAAATAAATTTTACCCAGAGAAATAATATTTAATACTCAAACTATACTTTTCAAATAATATACTTAAAAATACTAGTGTAAGACAAGGAGCCACACTTGCTATCCTTGTCTAATCCTCTAAGGAATTCGCTCGGACGCGTCTATACGTACATGAAACGTACGCCGAACAAATTCAACTTATTATAAGAATATAACTCAGGTTCAATTACTTATCAAACAAAAATCGCGATCAACTCTACTAAAGGACCAGCGACAGCCGATGCAACAAATGATAACACAATTGACTTACCGGCGTTGACAATAATTTACTTCTGGAAACTATTAAATTATAAACAATGCTCAACTATTCTTTTATCCAAATTAAATAATCTTTGTGAAATTATCTCTCTACTACGGCAACTGGGCCGGAATAATTTACTCAAAAATAATAATTACGGACAACAACACGTCCTATCTTTACAAGATCCCGGTCCTCTCTGACTATATTTTCGTTGATTTTTCCGAGGGAGGGGTATCACTCACGTGTTATCCCTCTAACTACCTCGGACCCGAAATTATCAATTAAAATAAACATTTAAATTCATTAAACGACCTGAGTTATACCATAATAATAAATTAAATAATATTTTCTATATATAAACATAAACTTATATAAATGATTATTAATCCTTTAAACAATAAAACAATAATCCATTTCAGTGCACCACGTGACTGGAGAAAAGAGAAATATCGATTTTTATCCCCACTTTATCGACTTACTCTCCTCTTCGGTCGATATTTTTATGTACGCTCTATAACTTACGTGTGCTACTGACTGAGAATGAAAATATCGATTAAGTACATAAAATTCAAAATAATTATCAAAATATAAATATAAAACATAGTAAACAATAATATCAATAAATTCATAATTAAATCATAATAAAATAATCCAATAAAATAATATAAATATTTAAATAATAACAAATTATAATAAATAAATGCGCTTAATTTGAGCTAGGAGGTGTTGTTAAATTCACGGCGAGATGGGAAAGCGCGCGCAGCGATTCACGTTTGAATCGCTACGTGACAACTATGATCAACATCAATTTTGTAAACACGCTTATTTTACCAAGGCGTGCATATAATTTAAATACACATAAACAAACTAAATGTCTGGTATATAGTGTAATATATATATATTGTGACCGGTTTTTCACCACCGGGGATCTACCGGAGTGAAGTTCGAGTACACTTAATACTATTTGGCAACCTTGTTCAAAATTCAATTAGTTGGGCGCCAGGTGATTTTTATAATCACCCAATAAACAATTATCTAAAATATCCACTCAGGGTTGCGGATCGGGGGAAAGGTCAGGCACTTAGATTACGATAAATAATTCAGAAAAATTAACAAATTAGTCGGATATTAAATAACAAAATAATTGATCGGTTTGACAAAAAATAATCGGATACGAAAGAAATAATAAAGTGCCGTGGTCGGCTCGACTCGATATAAACACAACACAAAAAAAAAACGTAGTTGATCGAACAGTCAGTTGCGTTGCTCAAACAAAAAAAACAGTCAGTTGTCCGAAATAGAAATACAATTCTTTTATTTCCCAAACACAATAATGACGTAGTTCTTAACTGAATACTCGACCGGTGACGTCAGAGTAGTGTACACGGCAAAGAGTCGGCTGCCGCAACAAAATGAGACTAGAAGATAATCCGCAATTTTCAGAAATACTCGAACGACATAAAATAAAATAAAAATAATATTTTATATTTCAGTAACGCGTTCCAATTGCACTATCATATAATTAGTACGCGCAATTAATTATTAACCCCAATTATTATGTACACCACAATATCGTTTCCACTAGTTCATTTACAAAATCAGTGCCACTCGTACACTTGTTCAGTTTGCCGATGCTTCGGCGGCCTTGTTCACAGAAATAATCGCAATTGTGTTCACACAATAATTAGTCGTTAATTCACTTCGAATCGGTTGTGACGGCGTATATCGAATTGTTCAAAATCATCGGAATCGGAATTGTTCGGTTGGTCGAGTCGAATTGTTCCAAATACAAAAACGCGGCCGTTCAATACGACGTCTATCCCGGATCTCCCGTAAGATACATGCGGTCGATCTATTGCTCGGTCGAAGTCGAGAAATTCTCGATTCTAGATGTCGCTAGAATTTGCTCCATCCGGTAACTATTGATGATTTCAAAGAAATTCAAACCACGAGTCGATGTCCGAATTTTTTTCATCATGTTACAATATATATATATATATTAGGGGGATTCATTTTAGACCCAACATTTTTTTTTTTTTTCAAGTCCCACTCAAAAATCTTGTAGCATATGAAAAATAAAAAATTCTCACCAAATTTGAGAGCTCTTAATTTCCAATTTGTAGAAGTCTCTCAACGAACTTATAGTTTTTCCATTTAAATAACATAGGAAAACTTTTTTTTTCATTTTTTACGTCCGCATCTCATCTAGAAATTTTTTTTCGCAATATCGTTCTGACGTTCTTATAGTAGAGACTAAAAGCTCCACAAAAAGTTCTTTGAGTCGAGTCTAGTATAGTTCCAATATCTCCATCATAATTCGCCGTTGCAAATTGTGATTTTTGAAAACGAGAAATTCGATTTAAATGCACTTAGAAACGAAACTATTGGTGATAGACAAAAACTTCAAATGGCAATTTTTGTAGGTCATTCAATGCTCTAAAAAAATAATTCATTAATGACTATCTCTGCACCACCAATAGTTTAGCCTCAAGACGCTCTTTTAAGTTCTATTTTTGAAAATATACTTTCAATGAATGTTGAGAAATGAAACTATTGATGATAAACAAAAAATTTACATCCACAATTTTGTAGATCATTTAATGCTCTGAAATAATGCCCTCGTGGATATCTTTATACCACCAATAGTTTAACAGCTAAACGCTCTTAGGTTTAAATTTGTTCTTAAAAAAAATAGTGTTGCGATCGATTTCAAGAGCTTGATATTAAAATGGAAATTACCAGAAAATTATGCGGAATTAGAAAAAACTTTATCTGAGATAATCTATGAGAAATAAAATTGTCTATAAAAAAGATCTTCTGATAATCTATGATATGTCCGATGGTTTCACTGGAAAAGTAAAAAGATCTTAAAATTTACTATAAATCTAATTTCAATCTCCAATAACTTTTGAAGAGATGGATTTATCAAAAAATGATTAGGGACTTCGCTTCTGAAGAGCGTTCAATTCCCCTCAAAAATGTATCCTGGGCTTATTTGTACAATACGCCATCACCGATGATATAAAAATCCAAACTTAATATTTTCTTTTTCCCATTTTCTTTAAATGAGAAATAGAAAATAGGGATGAGACATTTGTCGATATCAATATTTAGGGCTTTAATTTTAACAGACATCTTTTTTACCTTCTGCCAAGTATAGATCCTGTTAGACCTTCTTCTTCTCATTGAAAAAAACAAGTTGTCATAAATGTAAAAGCGACACACCGTAATAAATGCATTGAAAGTGAATTTTAAGACCAAATTTAAATCTGGAGAGCGTTTAGCTGTTAAACTATTGGTGGTACAAAGATATCCACGAGGTGGCATGATTTCAAAGCAATATATGATTTACAAAATTGCGATGTAAATTTCTTTTGTTTATCATCAATAGTTCCGTTTCGACATTCATTGAAAGTATATTTTCGAAAAAATAGAACTTTAAGAGCGGTCACTTGAGAGCTAAACTATTGGATATGGTGCAGAGATAGTCATTGATGCACATTATTTTAGAGCATTGAATGACCTACAAAATTGCCTTTTGAAGTTTTCGTCTATCACCAATAGTTTCGTTTCTAAGTGCATTCAAATCGAATTTCCACAAAAAATCACAATTTGCAATGCGAATTATGATAGAGATATTGAACTTACAAACTCTCGTACTCAAAGAACTTTTTTGTGAGAGCATTTAGTCTACTATAAGAATGTCGGAACGATATTTTGAAAAAAAAAGGATTTTTAGATGAGATGCGGATGTCAAAAATGAAAAAAAAAAAGTTTTTCCCATGTTATTTAAATGGAAAAACTAAAAGTTCGATTGAGAGACATCTACAAATTGAAGGAAATTAAGAGCTCAAATTTGGTGAGGGAATTCTTTTATTTTTCATATGCTACAAAATCTTTGAGTGGGACTTGAAAAAAAAAATGTTGGTCTAAAATGAATGACCCTAATATATATATATATATATATATATATATATATATATATATATATATATATATATATATATATTAAGGGGGTCTGCCCTGGCTTTCCCCCGTACCAGGAAGTTCGAACAGTCCTTCTTGTCCGGCTGCTTTGGTTATGAGCAACTGGGTTCTGAAATACCTAGCAATATGACTGAGTACGCAGCTTGATTACAGGATAGGAGTGAAATGGTGTAATGAATTTATTTTATGATGCAATTCTCTTTATTATAATATTGATAATTGATTTTATTAATGTTCTGATCATTTACAAATGTTATGTACTAAATATTTGGACATTTAGATTAGAAAGAAAATCCAAAAGAATTATTGTATTAATGCGCAAATAGGAGATCCTGGGTCTGATCTCATCAGTAACATAATCGGTTTGAAGAATTTACTTTATACAATATGACTATTTCTGGTAACACCTTAAATAATTTATCTTAATCATTTCTATCAACAAGTCAAAATGATTTTTTCAAGGTTTATATATAATGTTCAATAAATTAAGACAAAATTAAATTTAACAAATTCTAAAATAAATAACTCCGCGTTTGGCAAACTTATAATTAACTGCGTGTAGACTTACATCGATGTTCTCGTAGAATGAGTCGGACATCTTGAGTGTGGACTGCATCGTACTGGACTGATCCTTTGACAAGACTACTGGCGACGACTCGATTTTATGACACAGATTTCATTACACAAATCGTTAAATGAAGTTTATTAACTGACTAGATTTTATAACAGATAAACTGGAATAGGACTTTTTCAATAAATAAAATAGACTTGATAATAAATTATAACGGACTTTACAATACAACGAATTGACTAGACTTGACTAGTACAAAAATATGCAGCACTGGCAGTATTGCTTTCTAGTGAGCTGGAGAGTGTAGAGTAAGGACCTTCGCTAGGCGTCCCTCAGCCCTTCTCTACCATCTCCCAGCTGATTACTAGGTACTAAGTGTATGCTAATTGCAAGCTAACTGAACTGATCTAAAAACTGCCTTTTTCGACGATTGTTCGCCCTTATATAGCCATAGGAGGAATTCGAGAAAGAGGGTCCATCCACGTGACTTCGCCTGAACTTCCGTGTAGAATGTCTGACACACTGACCCATGGGCCTCTTTCGGAGACTCCGTGAACCGGGTAGCAAATATGCGTTGAAGTAAGGGTAGTGTGTAAACTGAGGGCTCTCTAAAAGAATGGCGCGACCGATTTGAGTAGTCAAACCTCTAGCTGCCCCGTTACAATATATATATATATATATATATATATATATTTATATATATATATATATATATATATATACAGTATATTATAACGCAAAAATTCAATTCAGACATATTTAGCATACGCTAATACGCCTTAACCAAACTCTGCGCTACAACTTCGTTCTCTGCGTTTAGTTTCCAGTCTCAATACGAATACGGGCGCCAGGTAATTTTTATCACTGGAATTACCAAACCAGTAAATCCTAATAATTCGATAAATTTTTGATCTGTGGAACTATCTCAAAACCACGCATAAGTAAACCCTGGATAATTTTTGATCTGTGGAGTTATCACCAAAACCACGCAAACTAAATAAAAACTATAACTAAAACTTTAACGAAATGCTCAGAACTTATGAGCAAAATCAAAAACAGAGACTAGGAAACTAAAAACAGAGTTACGGTATGCCATGGTGTCGCTCGAGTGTGTAGGTTTATGGAGAGAGGGGAGTGGTCCGGGTTACATCATTCCAAATTCGTTGTAGATTATTAGTGGATTTGCAATTTTTATTAACAACGATAAACTCAAATCTCTATTTAACAACAAACAAAATACTGTAGCATCATACAAATAATTTTTCTTTATAACAAAATACTGAATCCAATAATAATAAGAAAATTAATCTTAACAGAAGTAAATTGACATCTAAATGATACGTTACAATATATTCGAATAAATTAATTAATTACTAGAGCTAAATAACAATCAACTAATTTTCAGTAAACTAGAACAATAAATTATAAAACTGATACTCTAGAACATTTTCTTTAACAAAACTAGTAAAACTAACGTACATGGGTCTAATATTGACGTTAATTAGACGACAATTGGTTTAATAATCAAACATATCTCTTATAATTATTTTACAAAATAATATTATCAATAAATCGTGAACATGACTCTAACTGTAACAATATTCGCATAATTCTCTCAGATCTTACATATTTTCTTTATTTAAAACAGTAGTATGATATCTTAAGATTTTGACTCGAACTCTATTAATTATTAATAATTACAATAATTATTTCATACCTGATTACTGATGGATAAAATATCAAGTAACGTCTTACACTGTTTTAAAATAATACTTCTGTAGCAATACTCTTAATCTGTAGCTTACCGCAATGCCATGATACTGTAGCCATTACTGGACACGTCTGCTCGCCTCAAGTGACCAGAGCTCAATGCTCACGTCCGTACTCTTCGAAGGTCTACCCCTTCGACTTCTTAATTCTCAATCATCAAACCTCAACTAAATCTTATCATTATCTATAACTGACCTCTGTATTCTAAATCCATAAATCAATTTCAAACTCTACTATGTCGGTAACTGGAGGCTATACCTCACCAAACGTATTCTCTAAACCTGATTTGAGTATGGATATCCTTGGTAGTTACTCTCCTGGAACAGACTTCAGCTGGGATCGTAAAACTTAAAACTAAGTGGCCTATGACTTCCTCAGCGGTACAAGTGGTCATAGCTTGTCCTCTGAGGCCTGTCAGACAAAATCAATCAAAAATGACCAAACGGCTTCCACAACAATAACGGTCACAAAATTACTGTTGAGGCCTGCCAAACCAAAACTCAAAAACTGATCCCAATCTGCATCCATCAAATTCCTTATACACTGGAGCGCTAGCATTTCAGCTAGACCTCTGCAATCTACCAAGAAGTCTCATAGGGATAGAACTAGGTTCTATCATCAGATGATACCGGGTGACTAATTTAAGTCCCGCTCCCACACGGTAACACTGACTTCTCCACATACTTGAAATTCCAAAACTGTAAACCAAAACTCAAGCTTTATCATTTTCCACACTTTAATCTCAAACAATATTCCATATGTAATTTCTATAATTCTGATTCTATATCTTTACTTTAATTTTTCTTATCAAAACCCATAACTGTAGCTAGACGTTACTCCATATTAAATTCTTAAACTTTAACTTAATCAAAAATCTGTATCAAAAATCGTTACTACCTGTATGCTAAATTCTAAGTCTTGAGTTACCATGCTCATAAATACGATAAAATCAGTTGGTGCTTGTGACGTTCTCTTTGATTTGACCCCCATATGAAAAATAACGTCACAATATATATATATATAGTGAATTTAATATAGTGGAAACCTAAAACATGCAAACCTTCTCAATAAGACAATTTATAGATAAATTGAGAAAAATATAGATAGCCCGAACCAAGAATCAGAACCCAGTCTATGTCGGTATCGTGCCGAGTGCTCTATCAATTGAGCTATCCGGCACTATACTATATTCCGTTCAATTTGATCTATAACTTATTGAGCCACACCGTCCATCGTACGGTATTACATCAATTTAATATAGTGGAAACCTAAAACATGCAAACCTTCTTAATAAGACAATTTATAGATAAATTGAGAAAAATATAGATAGCCTGAACTGGGAATCGAACCCAGACCATGTTGGTACCGTGCCGAGTGCTCTACCAGTTGAGCTATTCTTCACTATACTTCGACCGGATCCTAGTGAAATTCATTCTAACCTTCATTACCTAACTCATCCCTCAGCACGTGATGACAGGTGTTGTTATTCATGGGGATATTGTCTGCCACACTCATTTCAATTGCCTCACCAATATCAAGATTATTAGCAACCTCCACAGCAATCAGCTCGGGTTGAACAATGAGAACTACCTCAATTTTGACCGCAATCAGTAAGCCTTTGGTTCAACACAATTGAATCAAAGTTTTCTAGTAAACCTATCCTCACTGATGAGGCTAAATTCAATGCAGTTATTCGCTGTTTGAACCATGAGCAATTGACAGCAATTGAACATATAATTGATAATTCTCCTGTAATAAACAAGTACAATGCAATCAAGCAATCATTAATTAGCAGATATTCACTATCTCAAGAGCGCCGCATTCGCAAGCTTTTATTAGAGCTTAGATTAGCTTTCAGAACTGT
This sequence comes from Microplitis manilae, assembly GCA_030273425.1. Classification (NCBI taxonomy): domain Eukaryota; kingdom Metazoa; phylum Arthropoda; class Insecta; order Hymenoptera; family Braconidae; genus Microplitis; species Microplitis manilae. The sequence continues at coordinate 21,497,766 of CP092722.1, read as the reverse complement.
ACAACCACGTGTGACGTCATGCTGAAGGTTTCGATTAATCATTTATCAGATCATTGTGGATCGACCGTTTTCCTGAAGATCTCCAAGTAGCTCTAGCTGTAACTCATACTATGGGCAACCAAAGCCTTATCCAAGTAGCAGACAAGATAATAGAAGTTCTCGATCGTCGCAGACAAAATCAGAGCAATTATGTTACAGCTATCACTAAAACTAATTCTCATAACAAAGAATATACTGAGCAGTTTCAGAAACTAACTGAACAAATTCAGAGTCTATCAGTCAGAATGGACAGCATGTTTATCGAGCTAACTTTAAAATAATCATAACACAGATCAAATAGCGGTGATGCTAGACATCTTTCACTATCACATACCAGTAAGAACAACCAGAAAAACTGCTACTATCATAAGAAATTTGGTTCTAAAGTATACGAATGCAACCCTCCATGTGTTTGGTTGAGTCTCATAGCTAACCAACTAGGAAACGAGATGAGCCATCAATTGATGCGGCAGCTACTGGTGGTTTATCTAATTCTTGCCACTTATTCATCAATAATTCAGCTAATTCAACACTGATTATTCATTACTGATTCATTTTATTCAATCAGACAGATCAAGAGCCACCGGCTTACGATTATATGCAGCTAACCACGATCTTATTCAAACTTATGGAGAACATTGAGAATCATTGGCGCTGACCTTATACATAAATATGGCCTAATTGTTGACCTTCGTCAAGGAAAGATCACTGATCCTGACACTGAATGTCAAGCTTTCGGTATTTTTGCAAAAGCTCCAATTAATTTGATTATATTCATAGTCATTGACTCTAAGTATACTAACCTACTCAAACGATTCCGTGAATTAATAGAGTCTTTCGAATCATACTTTTACCCAAAATTCAGTAAGGCATTAAATTACAACTATTGGTCCTTCTTGTGTAAAACAAATGGAGATTAAAGTCTTTGTGGAGATTTCCGTAAATTAAACACGAAAACTATACCAGACCGTACACCAATATCTTTTTTATCTGATTGTACTACTTGGCTGGTAAAAAAATCGGTCTGTTGGTTGACCCTGCGGGCCAGCCCCAAAATTTCCCGCCCATTTCGAGCTCCTTGAGCTTGAAAATATTGTGAGAAGTACAGTTTCGAGCTCAAAGAGCTCAAAAATACTTTTGCATGCCGTTGTTTTTGAAAAAAATGTTTTTTACCATTTCTTTCTCCCACAAGATTTCATTGACAAATGATTTGATTTTCATGTTTGAAGCAGCAATCAACCCGTTTTGATAAAGTTTACAACTGATCAGATTTTTAAATCGTTTGGTTTAGTTATTTTAAAGATTTGCAAAAAACCGTTTTTCACCGTTTCTTTTTTCCATGATACTTAGAAAAATAACGCGATTTTGATGGTTAAGCTAGCAATCGACGCCTTTTACTAAATTCTGAAGCTGATCAAATTTTAGAATCGTTTCCGTCAGGTGTTTCAAAGATATTCGGAAAAAACTGTTTTTTATCGTTTCTTTATTCCACGATAACTCTAAGACAAATGATCCGATTTTGATGGTTAAGGTGGCAATCGACGCGTTTTAATAAACTCTAAAACTGATCAAATTTCGGAATTGTTTAGTTCAGTTGTTTCAAATATATTTGCAAAAATCCATTTTTCACCATTTCTATTTCCCACGATAACTCTAGAACGAATTATCCGATTGAGATGTTTAAGGCAGCTTTCGACGCGTTTTATTGAGCTCTAGAGCTGATTAGATTTTGAAGTCGATCGTTGCATTCGTTTCTGAAAAATCAATAAAAAACTAAAAAAAAAAATTTTTTTTTTTTTTGTAATTCGTCGATATTTTCGAGTCTACGTAATGAAATGATCTAAAATTCTCAAAAAAGTTGATGGCCATCAAGCCTTTTCGATTGCTGCCTCAACCATCCAAATCGATTCATTAGTTAAAAATTTATAGCCCGGTCACATACACACACACACACACACACACACACACACACACACACACACACACACACACACACACATACAGGCACTCGGACATCATTCTAAAAACAGTCAGAATAGCTTCCTAAGACCTCAAAACGTCGACATCTGATGAAATTTCGATTTTTGCAAATCGGGGTGAAAACAATAACTTCCTGAAATTTTTGAAAATCATCGATTTTCTTAGCGGGAAGTTGAAAATATTTTCAAAGATTGACATAAGACGAGCATTTCAACATCCCAGTAGCTGATGAAGACCCGTGAAAAATGAATCATACATGGCCATGCATGAATGCTCCATGCATGGCCATGTATGTAAATTGGCCAGACATGACCATGCATGGCCATGTATGACCATGCATGGCCATGTATGACTATACATAGCTTGATACGGCCATACATGACTTGATATGACTAGGTATAGAAATTTTAACTAAATAAAAAAAAAATTTTTTTTTTTTTTTTAATTATTTTGGTGACGCAGAGATTATCAGATATGCGAATAATTGAATTCCTAATCGAATTGGAAATTTTTAATTTAGAGAAAAAACGCTAGATTTATTAATAACACCACCCGCTTTAGTAGGATTCGAACCCGGGACCTTCCATACGAGAGACCGACGCTTTGTCGACTAAGCTATGCGACCGACAGTTACAACGAAGTTTACTTGTGCTACGTAAGATTGAAAGCATATAATCACTTTCGAAAAAGCAAAATATAATCATCAATATGCTGTTAGTGATATCAAAAAAATTTTCTATTTTTTTCACTACAACATCCTGTTTATAAGTAATTGTCATTGTCAGCTCAAATTTTTTATATCCGTGAAAAATGAATCATACATGGCCATGCATAGGCATACGAACTTTTTTAATTTTTATTCTTTCATTATCACATAAACAACAAGACCTACAAAAAAAATGTAAATGACAATTTCATAGGAAATTTAATTTCCTACAAAAAAGTTCCCTAGCACCGAATCACTCAGACCGATATTTTCTGAGATATTAGTCAAATAAAAAATCAGTATTTTCTAAGATTTGATTCGACATTTTATGGGAATTCAATGCTACGTAAACTTCAATAATTAATATCTCAGAAAATATCGATCGTAGTGATTTAGTGCTAAGGACCTTTTTTGTAGAAAATTGAATTTTCTATAGAATTGTTTTTTATATTTTTTTTGTAGGTCTTGTTGTTTATGAGATAATGAGAGAAGAAACAAGAATTCTATGAAAAAATTTAGTTTAGCGGTCCGTACTACCCCACTCGATGAGTTACGACTTCGTGATAATGCGTACTTTTGAAGAGCATTCAATTCTGAGAAAATCCCGACTTTGGGTGAGATGATGTCATAAAATTCCACGAAGTTACAGAAGTTTAAAACATAAAAACCCAAGTTTACGTGTATTTTGAATGGGAAATCTTCGCCTGCTCTGGGAAAGTACTTTATATTAATATCAAGGGCTTAAACTCTCAGGGAATTTTTTGGAGGGTATTTCCAACAAAATTTCGGGATGGGAGCGAAAAAAAAATAGTCGCTAAAAAAAGCAGTCTAATATATAGTCATCCATGACTATGTATGACCATGCATGGCCATACATGGCCTTGTATGATTCATATATGGCCATGCATGACTGTATTCAAAAAGTTCGTATGCCCATGTATGGCCATGTATGAACCATATATGGCCATTCATGGCCATATATGTTTAATTAATCACTGACATATGTAGTCATACATGTCCATGCATGGCCATACATGGCCTTGTATGATTCATGTATGACCATGTATGACCATGTATGCTCCATGCATGAACCATATAGGCCATGCATGGCCATGTATGTTCAATTAATCACTGCCATATATAGTCATACATGTCCATGCATGGCCATACATGGCCTTGCATGATTCATGTATGACCATGTATGCTCCATGCATGGCCATGTATGCTCCATGCATGAACCATATATGGCTATGCATGGCCATGTATGATTCATTTTTCACGGGGATATTGAAAAAAAAGCTGTAATTACTTCTTTTGGCCTCTTCAAATTCGTCAGCACTCCTCGAGACCTTCGTAACGCTGCACAAACCTTTCAACGTTCGGCCAATGAAGTGCATACAGATTGACTATACTCGGGTCCTCATAAAGTCATTAAAAAAGTTGATGACTGCACTTTTGCTATTGACAATAACGGTAAAGCAACTGTTGTCAACATTGATAGGTTAAAACCAGCACATCGAGTGACTTCTGAAGTACTTGAAACTGTACCAAGCTCGTCCAGACAACGTCACATTCCACTTACAACTGTACCTAACATCGTTTTACCTGCTTTATTAGTGTCTTCTACAAATGTACCTGATTTAAAAGCTACATCGAAATGTTCTGCATAAACATGATTTTATAAACATAAACTATTGCTGCCACGAGAAAGAAAAAATTTAGAAGTAAAAAATCTGAACTTCAATCACTTTTGATATTTTCAAAGTTCGTGAGTGACCTCTTAATAATGTATTACGACACTAGGCCAGAAAGTTGAATTTCCTAGCGGATGTGATACCAATGATCTCACATACGTCAGGGAATTCAGCATTTTGGCCGGTGGTCGTATACTATTTTTCTTGTTCTTCAGCCAAAAGTACGTTGAATTTTGAGCCTCATGAGCCTCCTTTCTTTTGTTGTCAAGCTTGCATTGAAATCTAAAACTGTATTTTCACCCTCATCGGCCTACAAATAGGCTATTGAGGTTGAAATCACAGTTTTAAAACTGTATTTTGAGCCTAACGAACCTACTTCGAGGGTCTGTGGGTTGTTTCTATCTTTTAATTTTATGGAACATAGAATTTTATCCTAGTCGAAAAAATTTTATAAGTCAAAAACTGGACTTAGAAAATTTTCAACTTTATTTTTGCAAAAAATTTTTCAAGCGTAGATTTGAAATAAAAATTATGTCTTAGCCAATATTTTTTTATAATTTTTGTCGTTAGCATATTCGGGTTTATATATATGTGCATGTATATATATATATATATGTTTGTTTGATATCAAACATGCTCTAAAGTACACTTTACAAAAAAATTTCCAAAAATGTTAGATGACTTGGTTGCATATTGCCATATAAATATCATCTGCAATAAGGAGAATAAGAGCACCAGTAGCCAGCAACTTCGTGATAAATTATATTTTTCACCCAGATACACTGATAGAATTTGTTTATATTATTATTTATTCTATAAATACTATCGATGTTGTCTCTCTTTCTTCGTTTAGATAAATCATGAAAATTCTTGTTCGACATTTTGGTTAGCAATTACGTGCTGCGATAAATTTTCTATGACTAATATTTAAATTTTTATAAAAATTGATATTTTTAAATTATAATATAAGATAAACTGTCATTTATAGCTTTAATAGCTCTGATTATTTATTGAATTCGCTAAGTGGTTATGTACTATTCATAAACATATGTCGATGTAAATACACACCTGACAATATGTACAAACTCGACAAACAATCACACATACACACATACATAGATAAAAATTTTGACAATGACGCCACCAAGCATTAAAAAATTCAGTTTTCTAAAGCTGCTATTTTATTGGTTAGTAAATCTTAGAGTTTCTGAGTTTTCAAATTTCCCGCATATTATTAGCCAATTGCATAATTCTTTTTATATTTCTATGAAATATAACGGAAATCGATCTTGATGGAGGTTAAGATTGTAAACATTTATTTGGACGGCCCTATTCGATAAGATTGAGTGTAATGATTGCTTGTGTCCCAGCTTCTTCTTGATACTTAAACGGATTAAATTATATGTTAAAAATCATAATGCCCCCATTGTTGAAAGTTATGACTGATTTTTATAATATTGTATTTCGACATTTTTTATAATTTTTATTTTTATTCCAAATGTTTTTAAGATAACCATCGGCGTTGAGAGCATAGCCAATTTTAATACCATTGTTTGATAATATTTTAGTTTTATGATTTAAAACCTTCTTTTTTTTATATATTGTAAAACTTTAAAATGTGAGTTTCTTTGAATTTGAGTTTAGATAATTTACAACTTAATCCTAAAATCCGCTTCAAAATTATTCCCAAGTAAAATTTAAACTTATTTTCCCAGACGACATCGTCCAGCTGAACTAAATTACTTTATTGCCTTTTTCCTGTAAATGCCTTTCGTCCCGAGCCTACGTGAATATCATATGGTGTCTCCTGTTTTTTTCTAAATAATTTCTAGCCTTTCTGATATCTCACTCTTTCCTCTTGCCTATCCTTTCTCACAGTGCCCCCTCCTACTTCAAGGGTTGTTACTCCTACAATTGCTGATTACCAATCACAAGGTCACTTTTCCCACTTTTTCTAAGCAGTACGATTTTACACAGAGTTCAAGGGTCCTAAAGGACAAGGGTCCCCGTATGCAAGACAAAAATAATAAGTTAGTTATCACCAAGATCCCAAACCGTTTAGTTGAGACTTGCCTATTTCTCATCCGTACCAAAATTCAAAGAAAATTCCATTTTTTAGTTATTACCGAATTTGTTCATTCATTATCTGATTCACCATTCGTTTGCAACTAATTTATATAAACGTTTTGGTCACTAATAAATCACATTAATTACGATATTGAAATCCAAAATAAATAAATATTAATAAGATATTAATTTAACTTATTAAATTATTACAATTGCATGAACATTAAAATCCCACCCGCGATTGTGATAAAAAAACACCCATCAAAGCAGAAAATTCATGAATTCACTCATGCTCTAATATGGTTTATTAGTACGAAAGAGAGATTCGTTGTTGAGACATCGAAGTTACCTAAAACTCGGAGGAAGAAAGGTAATGTCGTTAAAATTATTTGGGAAGACCCTAGCACGTTAATTAGTCAACGATTTGCCGTAAAAATTCTTGAACTTGGAAGTAAGTATAAATATCTTTTAATGTATTCCATTAAAAATTTTGAATTGCCCTCTTTGTGAGGTTATATTTTGATGATACTGAAATTAACAGACATCTGTCAATTTTTGTTTTTTGGATTTCTTTATCTGCAAAAATAATATGAAAAATTCTTATACAAAATTCCAAATCTTGAAATAAAAAATAATTACAAGTGCATATTTTTGAAAATATTTTTATAACTGATTTTTTATTAAAATAATTAAATTAAAAAAATTTAAATAAATTAAAAATAATTACAAGTGCATATTTATTGAAAATTTTTTTTTATAATTGATTTTTTATAAAAATCTAAAAAATTGTTAGATGTCTGCTGATTTCAGTATCATACTTTGCTGTAATGTAAGTCTTCGTTGGCATTTCATTAATCATTTAATTACAACATTTAATATGTCTTAACTTTTAATGCAGATGACAAAAATCCGTTGATAGTTGACCAACATGATTCCTCGAGCATTCAGCAGGTCAACCTAGACTCTAGATATTACCACGATTTAGGTTTACGACTGTTACGTTCCCGTAATATTTTATTGATTAAAATAAATTAATTATTTTGATAAATCGATTTCATGCAATGTAACGGGAATCGGTTACGATAAGAGAGTCGCCATGGCTCGCGGGTAGTCAAAACAGATGACGATGCATGAGACCCGGACCACGACGATTCTCTCACAGGGAACCTGAGATGCAGCGTCAACATTTTGTCAACTCTGTTGGCTCTATTATATTTTTTATAACGACTTAATAGTCAGTCCTACGAGAGAGCTCATGGAGCTCGAACCTCTGCTCTCCAGCCATAATTAATAAACTATAATTAATCCTAATTTAATTCAACCTTATTTTGGGCTGCCATTAGGCAGCCCAATACCCTACGACTCCATGATTATTTTGGGCGCTGCTACCGGCAGCCCAATAATCCAAAATCCATCAATTAAATATTGGGCTCTGATACCGGGTGTCTAATAATTTACCCAGTCCTGGGCGCTGCCACCAGCTGTCCAGGATTCCTTACATCCTGAATCCTCATAAATAATATGGAGACCAGATCGCGAACATACTTTAAAATCGCGAAAATCAGTAAAATTGATAATTAATAAAATAATCGACGGCCACGACCCACCAGGGGTCTATAGACACTCTAACGAGGCCAAACCTGGATAAAATAAAATAATTAAAAATTATTTTTATTTTTAATTAATTTGGGGTAATTTCCAAAACGTAACAGTGGTGCTGTGACCAGGATGGTCTTAGATTATTTGTAACATGACCTACACAATCATCAATTGGTTCATCGTTGATGCCTCGCCAAAACGATTCATCAAATGTTCAGCAATGTTATCCATATTCATCATATTCATCAGCTTCTTACCAGGATCAACATTTTAATTGTAAGTACCAAGAAACTTATCCTGCAAGTACTCCTCATCAAAATATATTTGACAATAGTTACTCACCTGTTCCGAGTGAAAGTCAATTTCATTGGCCATACATGGATACAAGTGTTTCTAATGAGAGAAATAACATATTCATGTACTCCACTCATGAAAATTTTGACCAACAACAAAGCTATTCTAAGATTATGCCAACTGATGATCAAAGAAATTATACTAATTTATGATTTAATTAAGGAAATATTTAAAATTTGAAGGAAAATTTATTTGGTAATGTAGCATAATTATCTCATTTAAATACTGAATATTTTTAATGACATCGAGACTGTTTATTAGACTTAAAAAAATACTCAGTTAAAAACATGGGTACATTATTATTATTATTTTAAGTAATTAGTGTTTTGAATTTGTCTTTTTGATTTCCAATGAAAAATAACACCTGGCAATTTTATTAGAATTAATTAATTTCAAATTTTTCCCGCCAACGGTAGCCATTTTTATCTGGACCCATTTCCCTTTCCTTTCTTTCCCCTCACCTACATCCTATTAACCGATAAGGATCTTTTTCGAGGTAGAGATGTAGGCTCGGTAGGCTCAATTTATGATTTAAAACTATAATTTCGGCCTAAGTTTGGTAAAAGCGGACGAAAATCCCACTTGTAGGCTGAAATTATGGTTCTGATGTACTCGTCATCGTAGTCGAAAAAATCTAAAACTATAATTTCAGCCTATACCTCCTCGAATAGGTTTTAGAGGCTCAAAATATGTTTTTAATTTCGACTCGGGAGCTCATCATTGGTAAGAATTTATTTATGTATTTTGGATTTTATGTTTTTTATTTATTTATTTTATGTATTTGGAACATTATTCCGTCAATGGTCCAGAAAAAAAAATAGTCGTTTCAAACGAAGCACCTTAATATATCTGTGTGAATCATTATTTATTAGGAGTGGTAATTACCCAGTAAACAGATGACCTTAATTTGACGTCACAGGTAAGTCATAGAATTGTCACGGCATCTTATCTAAATAGGACGTCAATCTGACGTTCTATATGACTTTAGTATGATGTAAAGACTTGTGACATCGTATAAATGTAAAGGATGAATATCGCATGACGTCATAGTTATGACTTATATATTACGTCCACTTGACAGAAGATCTACATCACATTGTTGCGTAGAAATAAAGTCATTATTGTGCATCACAATAACGTAATTTTAAAGTCACACATTTACGTCAGCAGCAAAATCACGGTTATACATAACATGGATCTCACTCTGAAATCAGCTTTTTAAATCAGTGGGGAGTCAAAACTGATGTTCAAACTGTTACAGGGAGTCAGTATTTTACGCCATACTGATGTAATTTTCAAGTCTTAGTTTCTAATTATCAATTTTTTAAAATAAAAAAATCACAGAATGAATTTTTAAGTGTGTAGATAACAACTGAAAGTCAATAATTTTTAGGGTGAAAGTAATCGATAGACTTGATGATAGACTATTTAGACGTTTTAGATTAAATCTTTAGCGTAAGCAAAAAAAAAACTAACTTAATTTTTCCAAATGATATATCGCAAATGTTATTTAGGATGACAAAAAAAAAAATGTTGCGAAAGCTTGAACTCTTTTAATATTAAGATTATAAAGTTTAGTATCGCAATTTTTCAATCAGTGTAAAGTGAAGTAAAAAAAATAGATAAATACTTTAGAAACATTGATCAAACTGATTAATTTCATTTATTCATTACAATATCAAGTAAATGATTTAAATACCGTATATATCAAAATCAGTAATAAAAAAAAAATTTTTAATTTTAGTATATAACTTAGATATTCGTGTATAATTAGACAAAAAAAACTCTCTATTTAATGTCTTATTCTCAGTAGAATTTCGACAGTTCGACGATGCAGAAGCCTTCTTTATTTAAATATTATTGAATCTGACCACATATAACTACATATAGACACCTGTTTTGAATAGAGTCATAAATTCTTGAATATACGTATATTCGCTTGGATATAAATTATTTTTGCATCTATATACCCACATACATACAGGGTGATCCAGAATTAGTTTTACAGCGAGGAGATCTGAATAAAAGAAATGATTCTGAACATAAAGTTCCTGAACCATTTTTCTTAATTCTCCGTATTTTTCAAGTTATTAAGGGTTGAAAGTAACCAATGAGAGACAAGCTTTAGAAATTTAAAATTAATACAACAGAATGAATAATAAGTTTGGCAATGTCGCACGCGGCTAATTTCAAATCATTCTAGTTTTTATTTACATTTGTATATAAACGTCAAAATAATAAATAAATATCAGATTGTCACGTGCAGTCTTTAACCTTAACTTCTGTTGAAATTTATTTTTATAAAAAATTATTTTTTAAAGTAGTGATATAATGTATTAATAAAAAAGAGAATATGAATTTATTGTAAGTTTCAGTAACAATTTATTTTTAATTAATGATAATATATTATATTAAACATTATTTATTTATTTAATTAATAATAATAATAAATAATATTCTAGTATAATTTTATTTAAATTAATTTTTTTTTTCTCAATTAAAGGGTATCCAGTCAATAATAATTCTGGGCAATTTGTCAGAATTTTTATATTATTTAATAAAAGTCATAAAAAGATATCCAGGAAAAAATTTTTTTATTTAATTGCATAAAATTTTTACATAATTGTTATCGAGATCCTCAGGAGTTATTGGTATAAAATTTTATAAAATTAGGAAAAAACTCATGAAATTTTATTAAAAATCATGGTAACCATTACAATCTAGATGATTTACACAATCATCTAGATGATATTCATTACTATCAGATTGATAGTAAAAATTTTACCATCACTAGATGATAACTCCAATCATTTAATCATTTTCTCAGTGCACGGTCGATAACAGATCCTAATTATAACCTACCCAGTAAACACATTTACGTAAACGTGACGTCAGAGTGACGTTACGCTATGTCATGATTTACGTAAGATATAAGTCATGAATGAGTCAGGTGTGACTCATTATTTCACACTTTTTTACGTAAGATTATGACGTAAAACTAATGACGTATACATGACGTAAATGTGATGTCTGTGTGACATTCCATGACGTCAGTATGACATATGGGTGATGTCAAAATGATCAATCCGGAAAAAATTTTTTTGAAAAAAAAAAAAAAAAAGTAAAAAATTAAATTCCGACTTTTTGATTTGATTATTACCGCGTGAGCGCATTACGAATTCAGAAACAAGATTTGATATCAGTAAATTATGAAAAAATCCTGGGCGTCTGCTGGATTCGAACACGGCTCCTCTTGGCTGGCAGTCCTGAACGTTGCTCACTGGTCACATCACGAGAGTTTAAGTCTTGTGCTTAATTGATGTATTTAAAGTGAAATGCCGGTAAAGACAGAGTTCATAAGTTTTCGTGATGGATTTTTACAAAATTTAAAAAAACTCCATGAACATAAATGATAATTATAAAAAATTATTTAAAATTTTATTAAGTTTCTTCAAATTTTTTAATTTTCTGTTGTGATGTGAAATTTAAAAAATCTTATATAAAATTTTGCGAAACATTAAATAATTCCACAAAATTGTATGAAATTTAATCGATTGAAAAATTGCAATACTAAACTTCACAATCTTAATATCAAAAGAGTTCAAACTGTCGTTACATTTTCTTTGTCATCCTCAATAGTATTTTCGGTATATTATTTAAAAAAATAAAGTTAATTGCACGCCTCATAACGCGAAGCGTTTGAGGTTGTGCTCTACTCTCAACACATCAAGGCCAAGCAATTTTCTGGTCTTAAAATGACTCTTAACGTACATCTTTCATTCATAGGATGAATATGAGTACACGTATATCAAGAATAGACTTTAGAGAACTTATTTAATGTTTTTTCAAAAACATTTGTTTTGTTAGTTTAAAGAAAAAAAAAGTTTAAAAAAATTTTACTTGGACGTCCGGATGTCTGTATGTATACACTTTTTTGGGATGTAGTCATGATAACTGCCGAAAAAATTATCGTATCGAAAGCGGTTTTTTTTTATTTTGTTCAGAATTTTCTCAAGATGAACCCTTTCGATATTCACTATTGTAGTTTCTATAGTTTTTTTTATATTTAATTAAAAGTGATGACTGATAGTGTTTTTGTATACAAAATCCCGTATATATTTTTTCCGCTGGTGCTAACCTCTGACGGATATATTTGCAAACATATATATAGATATATTTTGCGGTGGGCTTTTTACCGGTGCTGCATCCAAGCGGCTAATTTTTGCACAACTCTTTTTTAATTTTCCTTCTATTTTTTCGACGTCAAATGTTGACATAAACAGTGGCGTAATCGTAGCGAAAATGTTTTTTTGTTTTAATCTTTAATTTAGAAATACAAGTTATTTTGACTTAAAAATTAAAAAGCGTTATGAGGCGTGCACTTTTGGATTTTCCAAACTTTTTTTTTATGCTCACGCTAATGTTTTAATCTAAAACTTCTGAAATATATTATAGAGTTTATCGATTACTTTGGCGCCAAGAATATGCGACATTTAGTTGTTATTTTTACACATTTACACATTTTTGAAAATTCATTCTATGATTGTTTTATTTTAATAAATTGATGATAAAAAACTATGACTCAGAAATTACATCAGCATTGCGTAAAATACTAACTTGTCACTGATGTAAAGATATGATTTAAAAGTGACATCCATATTACGTATAACCGTGACTTTGCTACTGACATCAATGTATGATTTTAAAATTACATCATTATGATATACAATAATGACTTTATTACTACGTAACAATGTGATGTAGATTTTATGTCAAGCGTACGTAACACATAAGTAATAACTGTGACGTCATACAAGAGTCATGCTTACATCAATATGATGTTAAGCGTACGTAACACATAAGTCATAACTGTGACGTCATACAAGAGTCATGCTTACATCAATATGATGTCAAGTTTTTACATCATATTAAAGTCATGTAGAACGTCAGATTGACATCAAATTTACATAAGATGCCGTGACATTTCTATGATCTACGTATGACGTCAAAATAAGGTCATGTGTTCACTGGGTAATGAAATAAAATTAACTTTTATGTATATTATTTCAGCCTATTCCACTATTCCGCTCCTCTCTCACAAAATAGTACTAAACGACCCTGATGGATTTATAATAAATTTTACATCTGGTTCTAAAAGGCCAAGTCAATCTTCCGGTGGCGCCGTAATATTCGAATATAATACTTAGGTGTGACCAGACTTGACAAGGATAACCCCTCGGTTATAATTTTGTATGACAATATACTGTATCATAGTAATATACTAAATATTTATTTTAATTTATCATAGTAAATAAGATACGTAATATCTGAAACAAGATATCCATATTAGCGAAGCACAATCAGTAGCAAAACTGATTAGTCCAAAAAAAAAAAAAAAAAACAACGCTGTTTTAGATAACGGATTCTATAGTAAAAAACAAACGCTAAGTGTCGCGTTAAAGTTCACGGATAAGTTTCAAGTTTATATATATACATAAACAAAAATAAAAAGAAAGTATCAAGTTTATCATATCTGGAGGTTATCAAAATCAATGCAAAATCAATTATCTAAGAAGTTATTGAAATGTTGCAACTTTATCTTTTATTATTTTTTATTAGACATCTACATATTGAATGGCATTGCGTATTATTTGTGAATAATTTTAAATGTATAATAGTATTGAAATAATTAAAATTTTCTAATCAATTATGAAAAAAAAAATTTTTTTAATTATTTTTCTTTGTGTACGAAAATTCTGGGCGATATAGAAAAATATATTAATTTTTCTACGAAGTTTGTATACTTATTAATAATTTATTAATAATTAAAGGTGCCATGCATGATTCAAGCATGGTCGTACATGATCCATGTATGATTCAGGCATGGTCGTACATGATCCAGGCATGAATTTGCATGATTCATGGATAAACATGCGTGATTAAGCAAGTACATTTTCAGTCGCGCATGATCATGCATGTTGTTTTAGGAAATTAAACGCTCTATAAGAAAGTTCTGAACAAACATTTTCGTAAGTCAAGCCGTACTGAAGATATCAAGGCTCAAATTCGGACCTACTCAAAATTTTTGGATGATTTACTTTGAAACGTGACAAAATTCATCTATATCACTTAACCCTAGACTGGTCAACGTATGAGAGTAACACCGCACTTGATTCTATTATTTCTATTAAAATTACATTTTCTACTAAAAAGGTTTGAAAAAATTAGACTTTGTTCTTCAAACATTTTAGATTTTTTTAACAATTTTTTTGAGCATGTTTAAAAACATAAAGTTGCTGTAAAAAAAATTCTAAAAAAAAAGTGACAGATTTGCGGCACTGTTTCCATCACTTGACCAGAGTCGTTAGTAGATTTTCACTTGCGGCGTTGCCGTCTTTGGTGTATGTCCCCTCTTTCCTACTTCTCATGTTCATGCGCAGACTGTTACCAGCTGTTATTGTGTTTGAAAGGTTATGTGGAAGCTAATATTTACTTTTATTAATAAACATTTTGAAAGGCTCGGCCACTAAGAAAATAATTTTTCAATTTCTTTCTTGATTTTAAATTTATAATAAATTTATTAAATCATTCTTTTCTGTCCACTATTAAAATATTTATATCTACTGCAGAAGACATTAACTTATGCATACGTGATATTGTTATTTATAAAAAAAATAGTTGAGTTTTTTTTAAGTTAAATAAAATTAAATACTAGCTAAATTCAATTTAAAAATAAATATGTCAAATTTGTTTAAATAAATAATTGTTTAGAACAGATTTTTAAATTAATACAAATAAAGTTAAAAATTGTTTTCATGTTCGAATTTTTGACAATATTCAGTTAAGGTAGTTGTTGCGTGGATTAATTTAATGTAGGATTTTTATAAAAATTCACCTGATTGTTCTTTGATTGACTACGAATCATATGAGACTAATCTGAGTAACATTGAACATCCCAATTTTATGAAAAACGATTTCAAAATATTGCTATTTTAACACAGGCTCTTACGGAGAATAGCGATTTACGGGCAATGTTTTTTTAATACAATCAAAACGCAATGTAGGATCATTCTAAAAATTTTGTGTGTTATCGAAACTAAAATTATAAACCATATAAAAAAAATGAAAATTATTGACCACGTCGTTTCTGAAATATAATTCATTAAACCTTGAAACTTTTTAAAAATTTCAAAGATGTACCAAAACAGTAGTGCGATGTGGCAACAGCGCTTATATTATAGCCAAATAGGCGCGGGAAAATACAAACAGGCACATAATAAAAAAGCTAACCAATGAATAAAATTAATTAATTATTCTACTATTCAAAAAAAAATTAATCAATAATATTAAATTTTTGTAAATTTCTGAAAGGCAATCGTTTTATAAATTTATTTTTTCAAACAAAATAAAAATAATTTAACATTTATTTTTCATTTATTCTAAAAATAAATAAATTGTTCAACATACAAATGCTCTCTTACTTAAAGATTTCGTTTATTGATAACTTTTCAGCGTTTATTATAAATTAAATAGAAAAATAATAAAATTTAATAATTAATAATAAGTAAAAGTTCATACATTTCTAATAATTTAATAATAAATAGCTTAGTTTATTTTGACGGTTAATTTGGTTACGTCTTACGACTACATTAATAAAAATATTACGGAACACAAAAAAGATGCACAGTAACAGTGAACGGCGTTGCCACGATCACTTCTCGAATATTATGGATGTATGTGTATATAAACGTATTGATACTACTTGGATGTATGTAAAAGCATATGACTGTACTTTTACAAAAGTTTTCAATGAGCGGCGTTCAACTAACCGCTTCAGTTATGCTGTTCTTTTAATTCGGTATGCTATACTTTTGAACGTGACTACCTCGAAACAACTACCTTAACAGCCAGAGCGATCAGGCAACGTCGCACTCTCAAAAGCATTGCGGCGATTCCCTCATCACTTGACCAAAGTCGTTAGGTCGCGTTTGTTGACCAGTCTAGGGTTAAATATTCAATATTTCAACTTACTAATGAATATCTCGAAACATTTAATAAAATAATGATGCCCTGATTAAACAAAACGATTCGTGACGATTAAAACTGTTTTAATCGTTTTGAATCGTCATAAATCGTCACATATCGTCAATTGATGATTAAAAACGATTAAATTTTTTGAATGAAGATTGAAGACGATTCATGATGATTTTAAATTTTAATCGTCATTACCCATACGAAAATATTTATAACCAAAAATGTAGTCAAATATGTATCCATGATTATAACTTGGATATATCCTAAATTATATGACATTTTGCCGCGAGATTATAACCGTGAGATATAATTTAGAATTATAATCAAGATTACAATAATCATATTCTAATTTCAAAATTGTAACTAAAATTATAATTTTTCAAATATAATTTAAAATTATAATCCAAATTATAAACCATAAATTATAACTCTAAATTATAATCCAAATTATAAACCATAGACTATAACTCTAAATTATAATCCAAATTATAAACCATAGATTATAACTCTAAATTATAATTTAAATTATAAATTTTCAAATACAATTATAAATTCTAATCGAGGTATAAATTTATAATTATATATAACTTTATGAGGTTACATATACAATAACAGCCATGAAAAAAAAAAACCTTGCCGAGTCATGGGCTCGAACCCAAACTCTTCTGATTCGAAGTCGAATGTATTAACCAATGTGCCGAATGAAGCAGTTGAAAGTAGAAATTAATTGTCTTTATTTGGATACAAATCAACTTTAGAAAATTGAAGACATCAATAAATGATTGATTCTATTATGTTATTGTTTATAGGGTAAAGAGACTAATAGCAATAATTCCATCTATTGGCAAATTAAAAAACTGAGAAGTTAAAATCTTTTAAACTTCACTAAAACTTTTTTAATTTTATATCTGAGTTTTTTATAACATAATTAATCGTTGAAACTTCAAAATTTTTTAGCTGTCATCCCGCTTCAGGTCTTGTTAGTCTATTTCCAAGAATTTAAAAAAAAGTTCTTCTTTATAATATTTACGAATGCGGTAATAAATTAAAAAAATTTACAGACTTTGTTTTATAAATGATTTTGCAGTTTTTATGAATAGTCTTACGATGTTTGGTCGTATCTAAATTATTTCACAAAATATTATGATCCAAACACCCGCACAGCTTGATATTCACTCAGAAATTGCGATTCGATAAAATTTTTTAGAACTCAATTGTATAAAATTTTATATAAGACTATAGATAAATTTATATATTTGTGTATATTTATATATAATTAAAAATAAAAAGTTTAAAATAATGAGATATAATCATGTATAATTATACAAGGTGACCGGCCAAAATAACTCACACACAAACAACTCCGACCATAATAACTCACCAAATCAGGTGATAAACGTGACTCGTGATATGTTGTATATATTCACGTGACTCTTTAGTATGTTAGTTAGTCAAAATAGCTCGGCAACAATAGCTCAAACAAAAAAAAACTATTGTGAGACTCATTATTTTCCGAGTTATTTTTGTTGGAGTTATTATTGCCGAGTTATTTTGACCTAGCACCATTATACAAAATTATATAATTATATATGATTATATATTATTATATATGATTTTTTCTTTCCGAGAACTTCAAAGATATATTTTAGGGTGTAATTTATCATAATTTTGGTTATAACTTTGGATGTATCTGAGCATATAGCTTAAAAGATATTTTTAGAATTTAGTTTATTATAATTTCGGTTGTAATTTGCGGATATATCTAAGGATGTAACTCTGAAGATACATTTTGGGGTATAATTTATTATAGTTCTCGTTAGAATTTCGGATATATCTAAGGATATAACTCAAAAGATATATTTTGGGATATAGTTTATTATAATTCCGGTTATAATTTGCAAATATATCTGAGAATATAACTCTAGAAATATATTTTGGGATATAGTTTATTATAATTTCGGTTGTAATTTAAGGATATATCTAAGGATGTAACTCTGAAGATACATTTTGGGGTATAATCTATTCTAATTCTCGTTATAATTTCGGATATATCTAAGGATATAACTCAAAAGATATATTTTTGGATATAGTTTATTATAATTTTGGTTATAATTTGCGAATACATCTGAGAATATACCTCTAGAAATATATTTTAGGATATAGTTTATTATAATTTCGTATATATTTAAGGATATAACTCAAAAGATATATTTTTGGATATAGTTTATGATAATTTTGGTTATGATTTGCGGATATATCTGAGAATATACCTCTAGAAATATATTGTAGGATATAGTTTATTATAATTTCGGTTATAATTTCGTATATATTCAAGGATATAACTCAAAAGATATATTTTAGGATATAGTTTATTATAATTCCGGTTATAATTTGCGAATATATCTAAGAATATAACTCTAGAAATATATTTTGGGTTATAGTTTATTATAATTTCGGTTATAATTTCGTATATATTTAAGGATATAACTCAAAAGATATATTTTTGGATATAGTTTATTATAATTTTGGTTATAATTTGCGGATATATCTGAGAATATACCTCTAGAAATATATTTTAGGATATAGTTTATTATAATTCCGGTTATAATTTGCGAATGTATCTAATAATATAACTCTAGAAATATATTTTGGGATATAGTTTATTATAATTTCGGTTATAATTTCGTATATATTTAAGGATATAACTCAAAAGATATATTTTAGGATATAGTTTATTATAATTCCGGTTATAATTTGCGGATATATCTAATAATATAACTCTAGAAATATATTTTGGGATATAGTTTATTATAATTTCGTATATATTTAAGAATATAACTCAAAAGATATATTTTAGGATATAGTTTATTATAATTCCGGTTATAATTTGCGAATGTATCTAAGAATATAACTCTAGAAATATATTTTGGGATATAGTTTATTATAATTTCGGTTGTAATTTGCGGATATATCTAAGGATGTAACTCTGAAGATACATTTTGGGGTATAATTTATTATAATTCTCGTTAGAATTTCGGATATATCTGAGGATATAACTCAAAAGATATATTTTGGGATATAATTTATTATAATTCCGGTTATAATTAGCGAATATATCAGCGAATGTAACCTTAAAAATATATTTTGGATTATAATGTATTATAAAGTTGCTTATAATTTGTGGATATAATTTTGTGGATATATTCCGACAATATATTTTAAATTATAATAATTATATCCGATTATATTTTAGGTTATAAATTTCTTCGTATGGGTAATCGTTTTTAATCGTAAGATTATAAATCGTCTTTTGATGATTTGGGACGGTTAAATCTGAAAGTCCATGACGATTATGACGATTAATGATGATTTAATTTTTAATCGTTTTTAATCGTCACAAATCGTTTTGTTTAATCAGGGTGAGAAATTAATAATAATTAATAATAAATGATTATTTCTATCAATTATTAGTAAAATTCACTCGTATATCACAGACATATGGCAAAACACCATCATAAATTTTTATATAATATATATAAATGATCGATTTGAATTTATGATAATTTTATTCTATATATCTGTGATTTACTAATATTTTTCACTAATAATCGATAGATATGATCATTTATTATTAATTATTATAAATTCCTGATCATTATTTTACTTAACCCGGAACAAAATTTTTTCATGAAATTTCATAAAATTTCATTAGGCTTTAAAAACTTTTATAAAAGTTCACTAAACTTTGTGAAATTTTATGAAATTATACTAATGAAATTTGATTAAACTCTGTGAAATTATATTAAGTTTCATAAAATTTTATACGATTATATAAAATTTTTAAAAATTATATATAATTTTATTAAAATTTATGGAATTTTCAGTTGTTATTGAGATCCAAAGGAGTGATTGGTATGAAATTTTATATATTTTTATGAATTTTACAAAAGTTTATACAAGCTTATAAAATTTGAAAAAGACTTATGAAATTTTATCAGAAACAATGAGATAATTCTATAAAATTTCGCAACATTTCATAAAATTTTGTAATATTTTGTGAAATTTCCTAAAAGCTTGTGAAATTCTGTGAAAGATCGAAACTTTGTTTTTGTCAACTTTCATTAAGTTCAGCATAATTTCATCAATTTTGTAAAACTTCATAAAGTTTTATAAAATTTCATTAAAGTTTATAGAATTTTACATAATTGGTATGAAGATTCCAAGGCCGGGAAAAAATTTTTTCATGAAATTTTATGAAGTTTTATAAAATTTGATGAAATTTCACAAAATTTTATACTAATAAAATTTAGTGAAATTTTATAAAGTTTTATGCAATTAGATATAATTTTATAAAATTCTATACAATTTTATCAAAATTTATAAAGTTTTAATAATTGTTATTAAGATCCCAAGAAGTTATTGGTATGACATTTTGTATATTTTTGTGAAATTTTACAAAATTTTCCAAAATTTTTAAAAGTTCACGGAAAAAAGAGCAGTTGAAAAATTACAGTCCCGTATAGTAGAAAAGCGCTCCGAGTCCGAAACTGTAAAAACCCATGCAGGAGCTGCCAGAGTTGAACAACGGGGCCCTCCTTGGCCCAGCACTGGGGAACCTAGCTTTGGCTCACCTCTATTGGCCCGGGCTTGGGCCAGGACTGGGTAACCCAGCCTTGGCCATCCAATGGCAAGCCAGACTTGGGTCAAGACTGGGTGACCGAGCCTTGGCCATTACAATGATTTCCCGGGCTTGGGCCAAGGCTGGGTTACCCAGCCTTGGCCATCCAATGGCAACCCATGCTTGGGCCAGGACTGGGTAACTTAGCCTTGGCCGACCCAATGATTACCCGGGCTTGGGCCAAGACTGGGCAACCCAGCCTTGGGCATTTAATAAGTAGATCATATAAATGTATCTGTTCAACATTGGTAGGTTCGTCCCGTAGCTACCGTTCGGGCCTAGCAATCAGAAGGACGGCAGTTCGCGCCCAGAGCCCAGCAGAATTTTCACCGAGTTTTTTTCACATCATTTACCTCCCTTAGATAATTTAAACGTTAATGATCATGAACTCTACGAGGTTAATAATAATAAAATTTTTTTTAATTAAATTTATTCGTTTCCTCGAAGCCTGGGCTAAGCCTGGCAAGAAGCCTGGGCCAGGCCTGGCAACCAAGCATGGGCCAGACCTGGCAACCAGGCTTGGCCCGAGATTATCATCCCAGACTTTTACCAAAACTGGGCCAAGACTGGCTTACAAGCCTGGCCCAAGGTTTTACAAAGTTGGGGCAAGACTGGGCCAAGCCTGGGCCCGTGGTACTTTCCTCTCTGGGAATTACATTTTTTATCAGTAAATTCGACAGAAATAACAAATATTACAGTTTCAAACTCGATATTGACGATTTAAACTGTAAAATTTGCTGCTTAAAATTGTACTAATTTTATTGCTACAACAAATTTCTATAATTACAGTTTGAACTTTAATGTTTACAGATTTCTGCCCGGAAAGCCTGTTTTTACAGTAGAAACTGTAATTTTTCAACTGCTCTTTTTTGCGTGTTTGTAAAATTCGAAAAAAAATTATGAAATTTTATCAGAAACCATAAGATAATTGTATGAAGTTTCATAAAATTTTGTAAAACTTCATAAAGTTAAATAAAATTTCATTAAAATTCATAAAATTGTACATAATTGTTATGAAGATGTGATAGGGTAAAATCACAATTTTTGATAGATTTGGGTTAAATAATTTCGACGGTTGTATGGTGACTCAGTATCACCATTAATGTATAGACTATAGATTGAGAGAAAATGATATAGTCCATACAATGGGCCAGCTAGTGACTAGTGTACTCGGGTACAAGTGTGTGCGTGTGTGAGTAGTGTGTGTGTGTGTGTGTGTGTGTGTGTGTGTGTACCAATTAAGGATATATATAAACTACGATATCTTAACAAGATTGTATTGATTACTCTATCCACCTTTCCCACTTCTAACTTTAAGTAATTCCGGTACTGGAAGACCAAGTTAGATACTTACAGTGGCGCCCTTTCACAAGGTCGCTAGAGTGACAGGTTCAGCTCCAGGAGGAGAGGTTCCCCGTCATAAAGATTCCAGGGATTCAGCAGTATAAAATTTTAGATATTTCTATAAAATTTCATGCAATTTTATGAAGTCTCATGGAATATTATAAAATTCTATAAAACTTAGTGTAATTTTACATCATGAAGTTCTGGCCTTACACAAAATGTTATGAAATTTATCTCTTGGTTCCTAATTAATTTTTAATAATATTTTTACAATTTCATAGCTATGTACTAGTTCAATAAAACTAATAAGAATAATATATATGATATAAGAAATAACTAAAAGTAATTTCAAGAAATTTAAGAAATTCAAAAAAATATTTTTACAATACTCCTTCGGATCTTGGTAGTAAATATGTGAAATTTTTATGATATTTGATATAATTTTATGAAAACGTCGATTCCCGAAAAAATAATCTTTTTTATACGCCCTTATAGCCTCCAATACCAACCCCGGGAGCCATAAAAGCGTATAAAAAAAATTTGATTTTTGGAAACAAATTTTTCTGTCTCTGCTATACTTATAAAATATAATTATGTCAATTTCTGAAAAAAAAAAAAAACTATATACTTTATCATGGTATGATCAGTTCTCCCAAAATTATATAAAATTTCATAAAATCTTATAAAATTATATCAAATTTCGTATGAAAGGTTAAAACTCCACATCTCGATAAATATACTATCTATTTATCCGCGATCACGTACGAGGCTTGGCGCAGTGGATAGCAGCAAGGACTTCAAATCGAAAGGACATAGATTCGAGCCAAGCAGTCACCAGGATTTTTTCGTCAATAAAAAATATAATTAATTTGTCTCAGTAATGCCTTCATCCGTTAGATCAATGTGTAAGATCTAATTGCAATTTTTTTTTAAATCTAATATTTTTATCACAAAATTAATGGTGGTTGTAGAATTTTATGAAATTCCGTAAAATTTTATCAGACAATTTTCTGCATAAAATTTTATAAAACTTTATGAATTTTACTAAACGCTGAGTAACCAACGCCAAAATGTAAGAAGAGACGAAAGAAAATAATTTTTTCATTTTGACTATAATTAGGCAATTAAAAAGAACAAAACTTATTTCTTTAATTGCTTAGCAAAACTTTGATCAAACAACCCCGAAAAACGGCTCAATAGATCAATTTAAAAATTTACAAGGTTATGGGGGGGGGGTAGATTGAGCTGAAAAAGTACCTGGCAACATTAGTTTTTTCATCGATAATTGCAGAGTAGCGGTTGATTTACAAAAAAAGTGAAAAAATGCATTTTTGTGTATTTACTTCTAATGAATATAAAAATAAGTAAAAAAATATTTTTTTTTTCAAAAATTGATGAAAGGGTCTTGAAGGAAATTAATTCAAGTTTTCAACGCCGTCTTCAAACTTACTGTGCGATCATTGGTACCTGAAATATCAATGACCAAACCCAGAAGGATCATTTTTCGTTCGAAGGCTGATTTCTCAGCGACCACTTGTACGAATCTCCAGAAATTGCAAATTAAAGATGATTGAACTTGCTAACCGAGATATGCATTGGTTTAGCGGAAAAATTTTTTTCGCACTCCGTGGACTCTCGCAAAGAAAAGAAAAAATTAGAAAATTTTTGTCTTGTAGTATTTCTCATGTTTGTGCAATCCCTGATTAAAAACTCCGATTGAATCTGATTGAATCTGATTAAAACTCAATCAGAATTCTATCAGTTTCAATCAGAAACGAATTTCCAATCAGAAATGTTCGGGAGCGTTCAAGGGTTCTGATTGACTTTCTATCAGTTTCAATCAGATTCAATCAGAAAAAAAAATTTTAATTTTCGATTATTTTCCGATTAAATCTGATAGAAACTGATTGTATTTTTCTCTATCAGTTTCAATCAGATTCAATAAGGAAATAATAATTTTTTAAAAATTATTTTCCGATTGAATCTGATTGAAACTGATAGCGGAAAATCCAATCAGTTTCTATCAGATTTAATCAGAAAAAAAAAATTTGTAAAAACTTATTTTCCGATTGAAACTGATAGAGAAAAATCCAATCAGTTTCAATCAGATTCAATAAGAAATTAATAATTAAAAAAAAATTATTTTCCGATTAAATCTGATAGAAACTGATTGGATTTTTCGCTATCAGTTTCAATCAGATTCAATAAGGAAATAATAACTTTTAAAGAATTATTTTCCGATTGAATCTGATGAAAACTGAAAGAGAAAAATCCAATCAGTTTCAATAAGATTCAATAGGAAAATAATAATTTAAAAAAAATCATTTTCCGATTAAATCTGATTAAAACTGATTGGATTTTTCTCGATCAGTTTCAATCAGATTCAATCGGAAAATAAGTTTTCAAAAATTATTTTTTTCTGATTAAATCTGATAGAAACTGATTGGATTTTTCGCTATCAATTTCAATCAGATTCAATCGGAAAATAATTTTTTAAAAATTATTATTTCCTTATTGAATCCGATTGAAACTGATAGCGAAAAATCCAATCAGTTTCTATCAGATTTAATCGGAAAATAAGTTTTCAAAAATTATTTTTTTCTGATTAAATCTGATAGAAACTGATTGAATTTTTCGCTATCAGTTTCAATCAGATTCAATCGGAAAATAATTTTTTTTAAATTATTATTTCCTTATTGAATCTGATTGAAACTGATAGAGAAAAATCCAATCAGTTTCTATCAGATTTAATCAGAAAATAAGTTTTCAAAAATTATTTTTTTCTGATTAAATCTGATAGAAACTGATTGGATTTTTCGCTATCAGTTTCAATCAGATTCAATCGGACAATAATTTTTTAAAAATTATTATTTTCTGATTGAATCTGATTGAAACTGATTGGATTTTTCTCTATCAGTTTTAATCAGATTCAATCGGAAAATAAGTTTTCAAAAATTATTTTTTCCTGATTAAATCTGATAGAAACTGATTGGATTTTTCTCTATCAGTTTCAATCAGATTCAATCGGAAAATAAGTTTTCAAAAATTATTTTTTTCTGATTAAATCTGATAGAAACTGATTGGATTTTTCGCTATCAATTTCAATCAGATTCAATCGGAAAATAATTTTTTAAAAATTATTATTTCCTTATTGAATCCGATTGAAACTGATAGCGAAAAATCTAATCATTTTCTATCAGATTTTATCGGAAAATAAGTTTTCAAAAATTATTTTTTTCTGATTAAATCTGATAGAAACTGATTGGGATTTTCGCTATCAGTTTCAATCAGATTCAATCGGAAAATAATTTTTTTTTTATTATTATTTCCTTATTGAATCTGATTGAAACTGATAGAGAAAAATCCAATCAGTTTCTATCAGATTTAATCAGAAAATAAGTTTTCAAAAATTATATTTTTCTGATTAAATCTGATAGAAACTGATTGGATTTTTCGCTATCAGTTTCAATCAGATTCAATCGGACAATAATTTTTCAAAAATTATTATTTTCTGTTTGAAACTGATAGGATTTTTCTCTATCAGTTTTAATCAGATTCAATCGGAAAATAAGTTTTCAAAAATTATTTGTTTCTGATTAAATCTGATAGAAACTGATTGGATTTTTCGCTATCAATTTCAATCAGATTCAATCGGAAAATAATTATTTTTAAATTATTATTTCCTTATTGAATCTGATTGAAACTGATAGAGAAAAATCCAATCAGTTTCTATCAGATTTAATCAGAAAATAAGTTTTCAAAAATTATTTTTTTCTGATTAAATCTGATAGAAACTGATTGGATTTTTCGCTATCAGTTTCAATCAGATTCAATCGGAAAATAATTTTTTTTAAATTATTATTTCCTTATTGAATCTGATTGAAACTGATAGAGAAAAATCCAATCAGTTTCTATCAGATTTAATCAGAAAATAAGTTTTCAAAAATTATTTTTTTCTGATTAAATCTGATGGAAACTGATTGGATTTTTCGCTATCAGTTTCAATCAGATCCAATCGGAAAATAATTTTTTTAAAATTATTATTTCCTTATTGAATCTGATTGAAACTGATAGAGAAAAATCCAATCAGTTTCTATCAGATTTAATCAGAAAATAAGTTTTCAAAAATTATTTTTTTCTGATTAAATCTGATAGAAACTGATTGGATTTTTCGCTATCAGTTTCAATCAGATTCCATCGGACGATCATTTTTAAAAATTATTATTTTCTGATTGAATCTGATTAAAACTGATTAGATTTTTCTCTATCAGTTTTAATCAGATTCAATCTGAAAATAAGTTTTCAAAAATTATTTTTTCCTGATTAAATATGATAGAAACTGATTGGATTTTTCTCGATCAGTTTCAATCAGATTCAATCGGAAAATAAGTTTTCAAAAATTATTTTTTTCTGATTAAATCTGATAGAAACTGATTGGATTTTTCGCTATCAATTTCAATCAGATTCAATCGGAAAATAATTTTTTAAAAATTACTATTTCCTTATTAAATCCGATTGAAACTGATAGCGAAAAATCCAATCAGTTTCTATCAGATTTAATCAGAAAATAAGTTTCCAAAAATTATTTTTTTCTGATTAAATCTGATAGAAACTGATTGGATTTTTCGCTATCAGTTTTAATCAGATTCAATCGGAAAATAAGTTTTCAAAAATTATTTTTTCCTGATTAAATCTGATAGAAACTGATTGGATTTTTCTCAATCATTTTCTATCAGATTTAATCGGAAAATAAGTTTTAAAAATTATTTTTTTCTGATTAAATCTGATAGAAACTGATTGGATTATTCGCTATCAATTCCAATCAGATTCAATCGGACAATAATTTTTAAAAAATTATTATTTTCTGATTGAATCTGATTGAAACTGATTGGATTTTTCTCGATCAGTTTCAATCAGATTCAATCGGAAAATAAGTTTTCAAAAATTATTTTTTTCTGATTAAATCTGATAGAAACTGATTGGATTTTTCGCTATCAATTTCAATCAGATTCAATCGGAAAATAATTTTTTAAAAATTATTATTTCCTTATTGAATCTGATTGAAACTGATAGCGAAAAATCCAATCAGTTTCTATCAGATTTAATCAGAAAAAAATAATTTTTGAAAACTTATTTTCCGATTGAATCTGATTGAAACTGGTCGAGAAAAATCCAATCAGTTTCAATAAGATTTAATCGGAAAATAATTTTTTTAAAATTATTATTTTCTCATTGAATCTTATTAAAACTGATTGGATTTTTCTCTATCAGTTTCAATCAGATTCCATCGGAAAATAATTTTTTTAAAATTATTATTTTCTGATTGAATCCGATTGAAACTGATAGCGAAAAATCCAATCACTTTCTATCAGATTTGATCGTAAAATAAGTTTTCAAAAATTATTTTTTTCTGATTAAATCTGATAGAAACTGATTGGGTTTTTCGCTATCAGTTTCAATCAGATTCAATCGGAAAATAATTTTTTTTAAATTATTATTTCCTTATTGAATCTGATTGAAACTGATAGAGAAAAATCCAATCAGTTTCTATCAGATTTAATCAGAAAATAAGTTTTCAAAAATTATTTTTTTCTGATTAAATCTGATAGAAACTGATTGGATTTTTCGCTATCAGTTTCAATCAGATTCAATCGGACAATAATTTTTTAAAAATTTTTATTTTCTGATTGAAACTGATAGGATTTTTCTCTATCAGTTTTAATCAGATTCAATCGGAAGATAAGTTTTCAAAAATTATTTTTTTCTGATTAAATCTGATAGAAAGTGATTGGATTTTTCACTATCAATTTCAATCAGATTCAATCGGAAAATAATTTTTTAAAAATTATTATTTCCTTATTGAATCCGATTGAAACTGATAGCGAAAAATCCAATCAGTTTCTATCAGATTTAATCAGAAAATAAGTTTCCAAAAATTATTTTTTTCTGATTAAATCCGATAGAAACTGATTGGATTTTTCGCTATCAGTTTTAATCAGATTCAATCGGAAAATAAGTTTTCAAAAATTATTTTTTCCTGATTAAATCTGATAGAAACTGATTGGATTTTTCTCGATCAGTTTCAATCAGATTCAATCGGAAAATAAGTTTTCAAAAATTATTTTTTTCTGATTAAATCTGATAGAAACTGATTGGATTTTTCGCTATCAATTTCAATCAGATTCAATCGGAAAATAATTTTTTAAAAATTATTATTTCCTTATTGAATCTGATTGAAACTGATAGCGAAAAATCCAATCAGTTTCTATCAGATTTGATCAGAAAAAAATAATTTTTGAAAACTTATTTTCCGATTGAATCTGATTGAAACTGGTCGAGAAAAATCCAATCAGTTTCAATCAGATTTAATCGGAAAATAATTTTTTTAAAATTATTATTTTCTCATTGAATCTTATTAAAACTGATTGGATTTTTCTCTATCAGTTTCAATCAGATTCCATCGGAAAATAATTTTTTTAAAATTATTATTTTCTGATTGAATCCGATTGAAACTGATAGCGAAAAATCCAATCACTTTCTATCAGATTTAATCGTAAAATAAGTTTTCAAAAATTATTTTTTTCTGATTAAATCTGATAGAAACTGATTGGATTTTTTGCTATCAGTTTCAATCAAATTCAATCGGACAATAATTTTTTAAAAATTATTATTTTCTGATTGAATCTGATTGAAACTGATTGGATTTTTCTCTATCAGTTTTAATCAGATTCAATCGGAAAATAATTTTTTTTAAATTATTATTTCCTTATTGAATCTGATTGAAACTGATAGAGAAAAATCCAATCAGTTTCTATCAGATTTGATCGTAAAATAAGTTTTCAAAAATTATTTTTTTCTGATTAAATCTGATAGAAACTGATTGGGTTTTTCGCTATCAGTTTCAATCAGATTCAATCGGAAAATAATTTTTTTTAAATTATTATTTCCTTATTGAATCTGATTGAAACTGATAGAGAAAAATCCAATCAGTTTCTATCAGATTTAATCAGAAAATAAGTTTTCAAAAATTATATTTTTCTGATTAAATCTGATAGAAACTGATTGGATTTTTCGCTATCAGTTTCAATCAGATTCAATCGGACAATAATTTTTTAAAAATTTTTATTTTCTGATTGAAACTGATAGGATTTTTCTCTATCAGTTTTAATCAGATTCAATCGGAAGATAAGATTTCAAAAATTATTTTTTTCTGATTAAATCTGATAGAAAGTGATTGGATTTTTCACTATCAATTTCAATCAGATTCAATCGGAAAATAATTTTTTAAAAATTATTATTTCCTTATTGAATCCGATTGAAACTGATAGCGAAAAATCCAATCAGTTTCTATCAGATTTAATCAGAAAATAAGTTTCCAAAAATTATTTTTTTCTGATTAAATCCGATAGAAACTGATTGGATTTTTCGCTATCAGTTTTAATCAGATTCAATCGGAAAATAAGTTTTCAAAAATTATTTTTTCCTGATTAAATCTGATAGAAACTGATTGGATTTTTCTCGATCAGTTTCAATCAGATTCAATCGGAAAATAAGTTTTCAAAAATTATTTTTTTCTGATTAAATCTGATAGAAACTGATTGGATTTTTCGCTATCAATTTCAATCAGATTCAATCAGAAAATAATTTTTTAAAAATTATTATTTCCTTATTGAATCTGATTGAAACTGATAGCGAAAAATCCAATCAGTTTCTATCAGATTTGATCAGAAAAAAATAATTTTTGAAAACTTATTTTCCGATTGAATCTGATTGAAACTGGTCGAGAAAAATCCAATCAGTTTCAATCAGATTTAATCGGAAAATAATTTTTTTAAAATTATTATTTTCTCATTGAATCTTATTAAAACTGATTGGATTTTTCTCTATCAGTTTCAATCAGATTCCATCGGAAAATAATTTTTTTAAAATTATTATTTTCTGATTGAATCCGATTGAAACTGATAGCGAAAAATCCAATCACTTTCTATCAGATTTAATCGTAAAATAAGTTTTCAAAAATTATTTTTTTCTGATTAAATCTGATAGAAACTGATTGGATTTTTTGCTATCAGTTTCAATCAAATTCAATCGGACAATAATTTTTTAAAAATTATTATTTTCTGATTGAATCTGATTGAAACTGATTGGATTTTTCTCTATCAGTTTTAATCAGATTCAATCGGAAAATAATTTTTTTTAAATTATTATTTCCTTATTGAATCTGATTGAAACTGATAGAGAAAAATCCAATCAGTTTCTATCAGATTTGATCGTAAAATAAGTTTTCAAAAATTATTTTTTTCTGATTAAATCTGATAGAAACTGATTGGATTTTTTGCTATCAGTTTCAATCAAATTCAATCGGACAATAATTTTTTAAAAATTATTATTTTCTGATTGAATCTGATTGAAACTGATTGGATTTTTCTCTATCAGTTTTAATCAGATTCAATCGGAAAATAAGTTTTCAAAAATTATTTTTTCCTGATTAAATCTGATAGAAACTGATTGGATTTTTCTCGATCAGTTTCAATCAGATTCAATCGGAAAATAAGTATTTAAAAATTATTTTTTTCTGATTAAATCTGATTGAAACTGATTGGATTTTTCGCTATCAATTTCAATCAGATTCATTCGGAAAATAATTTTTTAAAAATTATTATTTCCTTATTGAATCCGATTGAAACTGATAGCGAGAAATCCAATCATTTTCTATCAGATTTAATCTAAAAATAAGTTTTAAAAATTATTTTTTTCTGATTAAATCTGATAGAAACTGATTGGATTTTTCTCAATCAGTTTCAATCAGATTCAATCGGAAAATAAGTTTTCAAAAATTATTTTTTTCTGATTAAATCTGATAGAAACTGATTGGATTTTTCACTATCAATTTCAATCAGATTTAATCGGAAAATAATTTTTTAAAAATTATTATTTCCTTATTGCATCTAATTGAAACTGATAGAGAAAAATCCAATCAGTTTCTATCAGATTTAATCAGAAAATACGTTTTCAAAAATTATTTTTTTCTGATTAAATCTGATAGAAACTGATTGGATTTTTTGCTATCAGTTTCAATCAGATTCAATCGGACAATAATTTTTTAAAAATTATTATTTTCTGATTGAATCTGATTGAAACTGATTGGATTTTTCTCGATCAGTTTCAATCAGATTCAATCGGAAAATAAGTTTTCAAAAATTATTTTTTTTTGATTAAATCTGATAGAAACTGATTGGATTTTTCGCTATCAATTTCAATCAGATTCCATCGGAAAATAATTTTTTAAAAATTATTATTTTCTTATTGAATCTGATTGAAACTGATAGCAAAAAAACAATCAGTTTCTATCAGATTTAATCAGAAAAAAATAATTTTTGAAAACTTATTTTCCTATTAGATCTGATAGAAACTGATAGAGAAAAATCCAATCAGTTCCAATCAGATTTAATCGGAAAATAATTTTTTTGAAATTATTATTTTCTCATTGAATCTTATTAAAACTGATTGGATTTTTCTCTATCAGTTTCAATCAGATTCCATCGGAAAATAATTTTTTTAAAATTATTATTTTCTGATTGAATCCGATTGAAACTGATAGCGAAAAATCCAATCATTTTCTATCAGATTTAATCGGAAAATAAGTTTTCAAAAATTATTTTTTTCTGATTAAATCTGATAGAAACTGATTGGATTTTTCGCTATCAGTTTCAATCAGATTCAATCGGAAAATAATTTTTTTTAAATTATTATTTCCTTATTGAATCTGATTGAAACTGATAGAGAAAAATCCAATCAGTTTCTATCAGATTAATCAGAAAATAAGTTTTCAAAAATTATTTTTTTCTGATTAAATCTGATAAAAACTGATTGGATTTTTTGCTATCAGTTTAAATCAGATTCCATCGGAAAATAATTTTTTAAAAATTATTATTTTCTTATTGAATCTGATTGAAACTGATAGCAAAAAAACAATCAGTTTCTATCAGATTTAATCAGAAAAAAATAATTTTTGAAAACTTATTTTCCTATTAAATCTGATAGAAACTGATAGAGAAAAATCCAATCAGTTCCAATCAGATTTAATCGGAAAATAATTTTTTTGAAATTATTATTTTCTCATTGAATCTTATTAAAACTGATTGGATTTTTCTCTATCAGTTTCAATCAGATTCCATCGGAAAATAATTTTTTTAAAATTATTATTTTCTGATTGAATCCGATTGAAACTGATAGCGAAAAATCCAATCATTTTCTATCAGATTTAATCGGAAAATAAGTTTTCAAAAATTATTTTTTTCTGATTAAATCTGATAGAAACTGATTGGATTTTTCGCTATCAGTTTCAATCAGATTCAATCGGAAAATAATTTTTTTTAAATTATTATTTCCTTATTGAATCTGATTGAAACTGATAGAGAAAAATCCAATCAGTTTCTATCAGATTAATCAGAAAATAAGTTTTCAAAAATTATTTTTTTCTGATTAAATCTGATAAAAACTGATTGGATTTTTTGCTATCAGTTTAAATCAAATTCAATCGGACAATAATTTTTTAAAAATTTTTATTTTCTGATTGAATCTGATTGAAACTGATTGGATTTTTCTCTATCAGTTTTAATCAGATTCAATCGGAAAATAAGTTTTCAAAAATTATTTTTTCCTGATTAAATCTGATAGAAACTGATTGGATTTTTCTCGATCAGTTTCAATCAGATTCAATCGGAAAATAAGTATTTAAAAATTATTTTTTTCTGATCAAATCTGATAGAAACTGATTGGATTTTTCGCTATCAATTTCAATCAGATTCATTCGGAAAATAATTTTTTAAAAATTATTATTTCCTTATTGAATCTGATTGAAAGTGATAGCGAAAAATCCAATCATTTTCTATCAGATTTAATCGAAAAATAAGTTTTCAAAAATTATTTTTTTCTGATCAAATCTGATAGAAACTGATTGGATTTTTCGCTATCAATTTCAATCAGATTCATTCGGAAAATAATTTTTTAAAAATTATTATTTCCTTATTGAATCTGATTGAAAGTGATAGCGAAAAATCCAATCATTTTCTATCAGATTTAATCGAAAAATAAGTTTTCAAAAATTATTTTTTTCTGATCAAATCTGATAGAAACTGATTGGATTTTTCGCTATCAATTTCAATCAGATTCATTCGGAAAATAATTTTTTAAAAATTATTATTTCCTTATTGAATCTGATTGAAACTGATAGAGAAAAATCCAATCAGTTTCTATCAGATTTAATCAGAAAATAAGTTTTCAAAAATTCCTTTTTCTGATTAAATCTGATAAAAACTGATTGGATTTTTCGCTATCAGTTTTAATCAGATTCAATCGGACAATAATTTTCTAAAAATTATTATTTTCTGATTGAAACTGATTGGATTTTTCTCTATAAGTTTTAATCAGATTCAATCGGAAAATAAGTTTTCAAAAATTATTTTTTCCTGATTAAATCTGATAGAAACTGATTGGATTTTTCTCTATCAGTTTCAATCAGATTTAATAAGGAAATAATAATTAAAAAAAAATTATTTTCCGATTGAACCTGATTGAAACTGATAGCGAAAAATCCAATCAGTTTCTATCAGATTTAATCAGAAAAAAATAATTTTTGAAAACTTATTTTCCAATTAAATCTGATAGAAACTGATAGAGAAAAATCCAATCAGTTTCAATCAGTATTAATCGGAAAATAATTTTTTTAAAATTATTATTTTCTCATTGAATCTTATTGAAACTGATTGGATTTTTCTCTATCAGTTTCAATTAGATTCCATCGGAAAATAATTTTTTTAAAATTATTATTTTCTGATTGAATCTGATTGAAACTGATCAAATTTTTCACTATCAGTTTTAATCGAATACAATGAGTGAATAATATTTTATTTTTAAGATTACTTATCATGTTTTTATTAACTTGCTCTAATGTATGTCTGTCCGGTCGCGCGGAGAAAAATGTTGGCTCGAAACCTAGCAATTTTTATTATGCTGTCAACAACCTTGAGACAGGAAATGATGCATAAAAAAAATTATTATATTCATACGAAAATTTATTATTCTGTATCACAATACTTACTACGCGCGAGAGACTTATCGATAAACTTTAATAACAATTACTTTCATACGTTATAATAATTCTGATGCGGCGTAACAATTTTTCGTATAGGTAAAATAATTTTTTGGATACTTCACTTTCTGTTTTAAGAGCAGCACAATAAAAATGGCTAGGTCTCGAGCCAACATATTTCTCCGTGTAGAATATTCTAATTGATTTTAAACTATCTTCCTGATTAGCTAGATATATTGCTTAAGTTTCTAGTAAAAATGAAACGAGGCACTGGCTAGCACCTCGCTAGCGTCGCTGTGGAAACCTCAAATTTCTCATAATATAAAAAAATTTAGTGCTCCAGATTTAGGCCTCAATTTCTCAAATGACGTAACCTACGCAGATTCCCTCACTTTTTTTTCGTTAAAAATAAATACTTTGGACGGAGAATCTCAAAAAAGTTGACCCAATAATAAATAATTAATTACATATTTGCAGAAAAATTACCGGAACCTCTATAAAGTATAATGAATGAAAATGAATATTTATTTTCATTTATCTCCATTCAAAAAAAATTTAATGGTTACTATGAGAAAATAGTTAACTGAAAAAAAATTCAGTAGGGGAGCCTGGGGCACAAATGCCCCCTTCCCCAAAAATTATAAAAACAAAAGTTTTTTTTATTTCCCGTCAAGTTATGACCTTTGTAATGTTTTTATCATATTTTAGGCCAATATGTGATATGTGGGGTAAAATGGACCGCTCAAAACGAAGAAATAGTAGCGAAAAAATTAACTTGACGAAAAATAAAAAAAAAAAAAATAATAATTTCGTCACAATTTTTTTTCGAGTGTTCCATTTTGCTCTGCACATCACGTATTAATCTAAAATGTAACAAAATTAGTATAAAGGTCATAATTTGACGGAAAAATTGAAAAAAATAATTTTTTCGAGTGGTCCATTTCACCCCACATATCACATATCGGCCTACAATATGATTAAATCATTATAGAGGTCATAACTTGACGGAAAATAAAAAAAAAATTTTTACCTAATTTTTGAGGGGGACCTTTGTGCCCCAGGCTTCCCTATACATTAGTAGTGAGACAGGGGGGGTTCACCCCCCCCCCCCCGATAACGCAGTACCCTTCCTTACCGACCGTCGCGGATACCTCCCGCCGGTAACTTATCATATCTGCTGTCGGCAATTTGTACATATCTGCGACCGATAAGCGTATCCGCCGTCGGTAAAGTAGGTATTTATATTACCGACTGTTGCCAGTGTTGGTCGGCGGTCAATTATCATGCGTATGATGACAAAATACTGTCACACTATCATCGGAGCTGGTACCTTACCGTATACTAGCTCTGATGATAGCATGACATGTATTTATATGATGATCATTTTGAGGATTTATATATTGAAACAGGGGGTAGGACGAGCACTTGCGAGAAGCTCTTATGCCACTGCCATCTAGCGGTCCAGTTCTTCCCCCACTCCTCTTTCCAGCGGATAACGTCACCCAGCGTATCTGAACTCGCTTTTTATGAGGTAGAGTGGGGGAAATGAAGCTGCGCAAATGCTCGAACGATCTTCCGCACTGTTACTAAGCTCATATTTCAGACCAAGTGGGGGTAATATGAACCTGCGCAATAGCGTCCTTTTTACCCGATTACATCATATTCTGCGCCGTTAACCGTTACTTAGCTCATATTTCAGACCAAGTGGGGGAATATGGACCTGCACAATTGCGTCTTTTTACTCGATTACATCATCTTTTACGTCATAAGACAGGTTTAAACTCGTTTTTCGGTAATTAAGAGGGGGAAGAAAGAGTTTAGCGGGTGACTCTCGCGCACATATGCATCAGTCTGCCTAAGTTTTCTGAAGCAAAAACTACCGTTGCTTAATTAAAAAAAATCTGTAAAAAGTGATTAATAAATGGACCCTCGAATTCTAAGGTATAGTAAAAAACATATCTTTTTTGAGAAAATTAGCGTGCATCTTTTCAACCATATTAATTAAACAATCTCTTACAGACCTCATGTATGCACCGATCTATGTGATCATTCAGCACAGATTGAGTTCGACGACGTAAGTGTTGTGAGTGAACAAGAAGACAATTACACTCGGAAATTAGTTACTCGAGAAAAAGAAATTGACTTACAGATCTTGTATTGGAAGAACTTATTACTATCATTCAAAGATCGTAAAGATTACGAGCAAGCGTGTCATAGAATTACATACGTTATAACTCATTTAATGTTCAAACTTAACTCTCCGAAATAAAGTGTAGACATTTCAAATGGATCAACTAAGTGAAGAAGAATTAGATTATCTAATAAACCGGCCGCCACACGCTGTATTTGAAGCAGAATTATTAACACGTTATTTTGAAGAACCAATTCAAGACTATATAAAAGGGTTCGTACGTGATATTCATCTTCTACAAACTAATTTGAATATCATTCAAAGTAGACGTGATAAAAACGTGTGTCCATACTGCTGTGCATTCAAAGACTCTGTAAAAAAACTGCATCAAGTAATCCAAAGTATCGAAAAACTAGAAGAACGTATCAACAAGAAATAAAAGACAATGGAATTCATCGTAGATTTCGCAGGGTTTGTTATGCCAGATGACACCTTAGTAGTGAAAGAATTATGTGTAGTTGATATATATAAAAATTCCTCAAAATATAAGTGTAAACATTTTATCTTTCAACCACCATTGGAGTACGATGGAGCAATTATGCAAGAAACTTTTGATGAGAGTGGGTGCGGCCATGGTATCCGATGGGACTCAGGTGAAACACCATACGAAAAACTCCAAGAAATTATTAAAGATTTAGTGAGCAAAGCAAGTTATATTTATGTTGACGGAAAGCAAAAAGACAAATGGTTGACGATCATGACCGATTACTCCGCACAAATCATCGATATCCAACTAATGAGACATTATTCCTTTGAAAACGTGGATCGCTATAATAAGGAAAAATGTCCGCTGAGGCCGTATCATCGTCGAAGAACACATGCATGTGCTTTTCAAAATATTCATCAATTAAAGCGTTGGTTTCTGGAATTCTGGGGTGACGAACCATCATACGAAAAATCCGTGCAAATATATTATCAACTGTCTGATTTGAAAAAATGCATAAACGTGATATCGCTTGCCTTGATTATCACTTTCTTCTACGTTTTGCGAGGACCCAAATACGTCATGTCTACGATACTCTTCCAGTGGAATTACAGGATAATGATAAAATAAGAGATTACTCATTTTGTATGGACCACTACCCAGCTACTGGTGGCGATTGGGATATCTGTGGAATATGGCTTTATCCATACCGAAAGGATTGCCCAAAGTGTATAAGTAATAGTAATCCTATAAAAATAATAATTCATAAAACAAGTTAAAAAATTATACAATTTAATCAAACTTATGTATTAGGTTAAGATTATAAATAAAACAAATTAATTCATTGATAAAAAAATTTTTATTTATTTATTAAGGTTATTTTTAATTAATACAGGTTCTATAATATATCTTGATCTTTCTATCCTAAGTTTAAACCTTTCTCGATCTCGAGCCATTTGCTCCCATTCACCTTGTCTAGCAGTTTTGTATGCATACCTCCATGTATACATATAATGTATAGTTGGTGTCAGATCAAATTGCACAACCATGTTTCAAGTCAATTTTCGTACCGTGCTGCTGATGGGGTTATACTCAACGATTCGATCGTGGATTATTAAACAATAAGCTGTTGTGTTTTGTGGAAATTGATTTGTGGATTCAAACTCCAATCGAATGTCTACTGGTCCAGATTTAATTGCCTCATTCTGCTTGGAACAGTCTATGACACAGAGCGGAGCTTCTTGCAAAAATTTCTGCTTTGTTAACAGTGGCTCAGCCTCTTTATTATAGTATGAAGATTGGAAATCAGTGTACATATTATACAATAAAGCATACTGATTGTCGTTTATGTCCAAATTCAGATCCCCGTACGGATAACTCTGTGAGTTCAGGAATAACTTTACGTTACGAAGCGTACAATGATCAAATCGACTCGCATTCTTCCTTGCGTCGTTTTTTCTTGCTGTTTGAAATCCGAGGATGACGTAACGTGGCTTCTCCAGTTGTGTTGATGTTTTGACAGCCCAAATATGTCTTGATGTCGCTGGTAACAGCGGATACTCATACAATTCCCAGGTTCGAAAACTAATTGAGATAGCCGGATCACTGGTAATATAATTTAATGCTTGAATTTTTTCCTTATCTGATAGGGTGACATACGGCACAATCCACTCGATTTTTTGTAAAGTTAACTTTACTTCCTCAGCTCCAGCTGCTTGTTGCACGTAAGCATTAATGTCACTGTTTGAAATCGTAAGAACTAACTCTAGCTGAACATTCATAAGGACTTTCAGATAATCTTCAGCAAAACCACTTAAAATATTCAGTGGAATCAATAATTCAAAGCTTCCTGCAGCGTTTGTTAATTTAACATCATCTTCCATCACCCAGCCAGCATTCTCCAAAGCACTCAACTGATTTGGACTGAATGATACATAACCTTTCATCAGGCTTGTTATACCAACGTTACTACTTCGATCAACTTCAACACCATTCATAAGTAAGCGGAATTCTTTAATCATGTGGCTAATCCCCATATTAACCAAGTTGGTGGTGGCAGCGACAGCAGTATTATCACTCTTGGTAAACTTCCCGAGAATATGAAGTGCACTTTTGCTAGGAAGTATGCACAAATTTTGATTTTGGATTGTGATACGAACTTCATCATTGTTGTTCAAAGTCGATGATGCATACGGTTGATGAGCATGCAGTTCATAGTGAGCAATTGACTCATCGAATATAATTGGTCGTTGAATATCCAATATATTAGCCATTATTTTTTATATCCTCGGTCACCTACAGCACCGTACTTGTTGCCTTTCTCGTAACTACCGTACGGTGTACTACCTTTTATGCTTGGTGCCGAATATTTATCTTTGCTATTTTTAAAATCTGTGCCGTATTTACTTTGTTGGTTCTCTAAATACTTTCTCAAGTTCTTTGAAGCTTCGTTATTGGACATTATACTCAACAGCTCACCACCACCTAAGTCTTTCGACACGGGATTATGCAGCAGAAATTAAATTTTATTTTGTGAATCTTCCACGTAAACGTAGTCCGAGACTTTTCAGGAACAGCCTGTTCTGATGTGTTAACGCCTTGTGAGGTTTTCTTCGACTGATTGTGCTTGGCCATGTTGATAGCTTTTTATAGCCCGCACCACTCTTTGTATCATACACAATACCCATTTATATTGTTTTCACATGTAATCTTATGGTTATAGTTTCACCCCTAAAATTTACTAATTTTCCATCCTGATCCATTATACGTAGTCTTATATTATATATAGCATCTGCGGTGATTGGAAGGTAAATGACGTGTGATGGCAACTCAACGATCTTATATCCTGGTGGGACGCTCGGAAAAAACTCATGAATTGTATGAACTTTGTGTTCATTTATGTAAGCACCTGTGGTAATATTACACTCAACCCTTAAAGCATTTAGTTTTAGTATAGCCACAGGTAATTCTGATGAATGAGTTTTGTTTGGTTGAAGCCGACGATTCTTGAAACCTAACAGTCCACCAATAGAATCGTTAGGTATAAAATTTATAACCTGATCACATTTAATTTCACTTCTTAGTTCATTATTATTTGCTCTTATACTAATGCTAAGTCTCGGCAATGACTTTTGTATGTATTTCTTAATATCTCTAATTTCATAACTACCGGTAGGTATTTTAATTACTTTTTCTTTAACAGGAGCGATTCTTTTGGGGATTATTTTCTTGGGAATCTCTTTTTCAGGTTGCACATCAATCTTTGAAGCCAATGAAACATCATCACTTCTCGTCACTATAGTCACATCTCGTTTTTCCTCTTTCCACCAGGTTTATCGATATTTCCAACGTTGTTATCCTCAATGTCATTCGTATCTTCTTGTTCTTCATTATCCAGAGGATAAGTTACATAAAACTTATTAGCGCCAATGTCTATATTAGGTATCGAATTAAATGTCAGCAATTCTACAAGACCCAAGACATAATTTTTTCCTCTGACAACTCGATTGGTGGGAAATAATTCGCCTCTAACACAGAGGATGATCCTGTCAGCGTTAACGTGAAAGACTCAGCCATGACTAATGTCCTGAGTAACTAGTCATGTCAATTTAAAGTTGTCCGGAAAGAAATTTTAGACACAAATGCCCACATATAATTGTGTCAAAGTTTTGATATCTTTTATGATTATATTTCACGCTACCAACATCGAGATATTTTATAAGGTCTTCCGGTGGTTGTAAATCACCAAAACTATCGAAATAAATTACATTATCACGACTTTTTTTGTACGCCACCCAATGAGTTCCAGGTCCAAATCTGTCATCAAGATTGACAATAGCTGATTCGAATTCTTTAGGTCCAGATTTTGGCAAATCGTTTCTCATGAAAACACCGCGGAAATTGGGTATCCTCAATGCCTTGGCGTATTTCATCAAGTCGATGTTTGTAAGTGCTCGATGTGGTAACTCTACTTGTTTTTTGACTTACATCCTCTACCAACCGGTGGATATGGCCACAAATATAGGCCCATACCACGTCTGTATGGCTTTAAGTATAAGCCTTTACCTACAGCTATCTCTTCCATTTTTGAATTATGTCTCTTGCTCTCTTCTAACTGTCTTTTGGCTGAACTGGCATCGTTGACAGCCTTCGCAACCGCTGCAGCGCCACCAGCGAGAGCACCGGTTGCTGAAAGACCTGCAAATAAGGGTATCAAAAATGGAAGTACACCACCGATTTTAGATGGAACTGGTAAAACACGTGGCTGTCGAACATTTTTCTTCCCACCAGATTTTTTTACCTCTTGTCGAGCCCCTTTGAGTGCCGATTTAATTGGATCACCACCTGCTTGCATAGCTTGCTTAGCAGCCGTTACAATTTTTCTCAACGCCACCTTGGGTCGTCTGCTGGTACTTTTCATCTTACCACTCTTTCTCCTCTTCTTACCCACCATTCTTTTCTTCTTACCACTGATTCTCTTCTTCTTACCACCCATGCTCTTTTTCTTCTTCATTCCCATTCCGAAGCGTTTTTTTACCTTCATGATTTTGTTTACACTCCAAGCAGCAGCTTTTTCTCCAATAGAAGCGTCTTTCGCTTGAAAACGTTCCCACGCTTTGTCAGCTAATATTTTATCAGCCTCGTGACGAGCTGCCAAATTTTCTCGATTTTTCGAGTAAGCAATGTCGTGATTCTTACATGCTGCATCCAAAGGATTAATGCCAGGATCACCACGAGCCAATCTCTTCTCTAACTTTGTTCCTGGTCCACAATACTGATAACCGGGTATATGAAGTTCAAAAGGTAGCTTGTTAATGATACTGTTGACAATACCTTTCCCACTAATACGTCCGCACTCCATCACAGTGACATAATGACTGATAATAAATCATTATAAATGATCTTACTTATAGTCATAAAAAGGAGTTGTCACTGTAACAGTGAACCGTAAACATGGAGTTTAAAAAACACCACGCTAAATTACCTGTGATCAATTTCGATCAAATTGTTCAAGGTACAGGAGTACAAAGAATCAAAAGACATGGAGCTCTACTACCAAATAGTGTACGGGCAGTGTTTTGTGGTCCATCAAACTGTGGTAAAACAAATGCCTTATTATCACTTATTATACACCCCAATGGTCTGAGATTCAACAACATTTACCTATACTCAAAATCTCTCAATCAGCCGAAATACAAGTTCTTAGAGGCGTTGCTGAAGCCCATAGAGGGTGTAGGATTTTTTCCATTCAATGAGCACGAGGATGTGATTAAACCTGAGGATGCAAAACCCAATTCACTGATGATATTTGACGATGTCGCTTGTGAAAAACAGGATCACATTAGAGCTTACTTTTGTATGGGTCGACACAAAGACGTAGACAGTTTTTATTTGTGTCAAACATATACACGGATTCCTAAGCATTTAATACGTGATAATGTAAATTTTTTAGTTTTGTTCCGTCAAGATGAAATGAATTTAAAACATGTATATGACGATCATGTAAATACGGACATGTCATACAATTCATTCAAAGAACTATGCTCTGCATGTTGGAATGATGGTAAATATGGTTTTGTGGTAATTGATAAAGATAGTGAGCTCAATAATGGACGATACAGAAAAGGATTTGACTGCTTTATTAGTATAAATTAAAGTGTAACTATTAATATGAATCATATATCTAGTGAACTCTAATACATCAACATGAAGCCTGAAGAGATTTCAAAACAAAAAAGATGTGCTGCGTCAGATATCTGAAGCAAGTGACGCAATCAGACGAAAGCATAAAATGCTGAAGTTAGGAAAAGATAGCGCTGAAAAAGCTATGGGTGAAATGTTCAAACCCATAGTTACACCGTTGCAGAATCTAGTTGAATCGTCGAAACAAAAAATTAAGCAAGAAGTCAAGAGTGAAATTAAAGAAGAGGAGGTAACACAAAGGGACAATTCAACACTCAACAACAAAACAGATTTTGATGATACAAGTCATTATGATAGTTTAATTTCTGATGACGATGGGACTAGTAGAACTCTTAATGAGAGTCAAATAAATCCCTCTGCTTCAAGTACTCCCGCTAAACCGAGCAGTTTAGTGAAATCCTATTTAGGCAAAGTGTATAGAAGAAGTAAAGAAATAGATTTGAGATATGGCGTTCGTCGGCGGTACAATGATTTTTACATTGGCGATTCAGAAATAAATTTTGAAGAAAATACATTTCATGTTAAAGATCAGGAATACCCAATAACTCCTGGTTTATTGGAATTGTTGTTCAAAAAATCACCCCATGATGTAAGTGTTACACAAGATGATAAAAATAAATACCTTGAGATCATTAAAAATACAAACGCTTATAGAAAAAATTACAAATCAGATGGTAGTATTTATGAAGACTCAACAATAAAGTTTAATAATTATATTGCTGATTTTATTACAAAAAATACAAAAGCACCTAAGGGAAAAGGGTTGCCTAAATATAAGATTGTAAAACAGAAGAAAACACATATGGATTACGTTTATTGGGATGATCCAAACGAACTGGTTGATCGTCTACGTTTACTCATGGCATCTCAAGCTGCTGGTAATCCGAGTCACACAAATGAAATTATATCGATAATCGAAGAATTACGGGAGGCTGGAATTATATATTAACAGTATTTTTTAACTGTGTTGATCAGTCTCCTACTGTTCATAGAAGTGTACAGAGCAAAAAAAAATGAGTATCGACATATTTGGACGCTCGTTAACGACAGCTGCAGTTATTAGTGGTCCACCTGGACCACCTGGAGTCG
Organism: Microplitis manilae; assembly: GCA_030273425.1. Classification (NCBI taxonomy): domain Eukaryota; kingdom Metazoa; phylum Arthropoda; class Insecta; order Hymenoptera; family Braconidae; genus Microplitis; species Microplitis manilae. Next base: position 21,453,770 of record CP092722.1, on the reverse strand, counting down.
GTTTTAAGTTAACTCCTGGTGGAGATTATGATTTAGAGAGTAAAAAATTGTGTCGTGTTGGTGATCCTTCAGATGATAATGATGCAGCAACATTGAAATTTACGCGTGATCTTGTCCATAAAAAATTGACTTTAATGTATGATAGTATGAAAGATGATCTGTCCGAGATCATTTCACTTTTGCATGCTGAAGTGGTAACACTAGACTCTACAGTCGTCTCATTAAAAAAGAGGTTCAAGAACTAAAATTAAGGTTAAAAAAACAAGAAAAGAATCACTTGATGACAATACCCGGCGTATAAAGAAATTGGAAGCTAAAATTTTTAACGATGGAGGACAAGAAGTCAGTAATAGCTTATGAGCTCCATAAACAAGCTCGTAGAAATTACCTGCGACGACATGTTGACATCCGTGGACTCGATGAAACCTGGCAGGCAGATTTAGTTGAAATGATCCCATACGCTACATCAAATAAAGGAAATAAATACTTGCTGACGGTGATAGATATATTTTCCAAGTACGCTTGGGCTGTACCAATAAAAAATAAAAGTGCTAGTGATGTTACGAATGCAATGAAATCTATATTCCAACAAGGACATGTTCCAAAAAATCTTCATGTCGATCAAGGCAAAGAATTTTACAATAAAGAGTTCAAAAATCTTATGAAGCAGTATAAAATTAATATGTACTCTACGTTCAGTAACCTGAAAGCATCCATATGTGAGCGTTTTAACCGAACACTTAAAACTAATATGTGGCGTCAATTCTCTGCTCGTGGTAATTATAGATGGATCAACATGCTAGAAGAATTGTTAAATACTTATAATAATACTAAACATCGGACAATTAAAATGAAACCTGTTGATGTAACTGTTGCTAATGAAAAAGAACTGTTTAAAACTATATACAAACCTCTTCAAAAGCAGCAGCGAGTACGAAAATCCAAGTTCAAAGTTGGAGATAAAGTTCGAATTAGCAAACACAAACATGTGTTTGAGAAAGGTTACACTGCTAACTGGACAACAGAGATTTTCACTATAAAATCTGTACAAAATACGGTACCTACGACCTACAGACTTGTAGACTATCAGGATCAGCCTATAGAAGGTGGATTCTACGATGAAGAACTCAGCAAAGTTAAATATCCGGATGTTTACCTAGTAGAAAAAGTTATAAAAACACGTGGAAATAAATTATATGTAAAGTGGCTCGGCTTCGATAACTCTCACAATAGCTGGATAAATAAATCTGATCTGTAAAAAAAATGTATTATATTTTTTTGAAATAAAACAAAATAATTTTTTTAATTATGGATATATAAGTTTTTATTTTTTACTAGCCTAAATTTTATAAAATATTTTTTACATTTTTCGTCTTTTATTTGGTCTCGGTATAGTCATAATATCATCTCTTGATACTTTGTAACCCCATGGTACGGTATCAGTACTGTTTAACAGAAGCTGACGTTTGTCATCTTCCCAACTTAAAGCTATCTTATTTTGAACTATTGTACTAACACTATGCTTGTTACTTTTAATTACATATTGTTTCTTACTTAAATTCACATGATCTTCTAAACATCGTTTGAAATCTTCAAAAGTGATAGTTCGCAAAGTCGGACGTTTAACACCTTTGGCTCGCTTTTTTACCTGATCTTCATTATAAATTTTAAAAGCATACAACTTTGCTCTAAGTCCAATGAATTCTGTCATAATTTTACCATTATTCTCATCTTTCATCAGACCTAAAACTTTTTTATTAACTAGTGGTATATTGTAAACATTATCAGGTGGATAATCAGAGGTGTCAAACTTGGCGATATCACGTTTGATGATCTCATAGATGTCTGGTACAATAAAATGGTAAATAAGACTATCAGTGTCAGTATACATTAATTTTGATTCATTGTTTGCAAAATTTTGTTTCACATAATTATAATGAAAGTCATATATGTAAGTTTTTGATAAATCTAATATACAAAAACCAACATAGATTGGTTTGTCAAAGCGTACTTTTGCCGCCTTCAATTCAATAATTATCATATTCTCGTCAAAAATAGTAAGACTATGGAAATTAGGCTTACAAATATAGTCAGCAGCGCCATATCTACCGGCCCATCTTGTTACTATATGAATCTCTTTGTATTTTCTAACATTTTCCATAGTCTTACCAAATACAGCATTATTCATAAGTTTATAAAAGTCTTTTTCAAACTCATTTTTAGCAGCTTTTCTACAATCTGTATTTTTATCTATATATGACTTGAGCCAGAGTGATTGTTCGAATTTTAAAACTCTGTGAATTTTTGTTAATTTTAATCCTAAATCTAAACATTGTCGTAAATTCTTATAATGTATAACATAATTTTTTTTATCATATAAAGTTGTCGATAATTTAGTATACTTGCTACCCGGTGGTGAAAAATGTTCAGGACATAGTGGTAAATCTTTATGTAGATCATGCAATTCCTGGACAAACGTCAGCTTCTGTTAAACAGTACTGATACCGTACCATGGGGTTACAAAGTATCAAGAGATGATATTATGACTATACCGAGACCAAATAAAAGACGAAAAATGTAAAAAATATTTTATAAAATTTAGGCTAGTAAAAAATAAAAACTTATATATCCATAATTAAAAAAATTATTTTGTTTTATTTCAAAAAAATATAATACATTTTTTTTACAGATCAGATTTATTTATCCAGCTATTGTGAGAGTTATCGAAGCCGAGCCACTTTACATATAATTTATTTCCACGTGTTTTTATAACTTTTTCTACTAGGTAAACATCCGGATATTTAACTTTGCTGAGTTCTTCATCGTAGAATCCACCTTCTATAGGCTGATCCTGATAGTCTACAAGTCTGTAGGTCGTAGGTACCGTATTTTGTACAGATTTTATAGTGAAAATCTCTGTTGTCCAGTTAGCAGTGTAACCTTTCTCAAACACATGTTTGTGTTTGCTAATTCGAACTTTATCTCCAACTTTGAACTTGGATTTTCGTACTCGCTGCTGCTTTTGAAGAGGTTTGTATATAGTTTTAAACAGTTCTTTTTCATTAGCAACAGTTACATCAACAGGTTTCATTTTAATTGTCCGATGTTTAGTATTATTATAAGTATTTAACAATTCTTCTAGCATGTTGATCCATCTATAATTACCACGAGCAGAGAATTGACGCCACATATTAGTTTTAAGTGTTCGGTTAAAACGCTCACATATGGATGCTTTCAGGTTACTGAACGTAGAGTACATATTAATTTTATACTGCTTCATAAGATTTTTGAACTCTTTATTGTAAAATTCTTTGCCTTGATCGACATGAAGATTTTTTGGAACATGTCCTTGTTGGAATATAGATTTCATTGCATTCGTAACATCACTAGCACTTTTATTTTTTATTGGTACAGCCCAAGCGTACTTGGAAAATATATCTATCACCGTCAGCAAGTATTTATTTCCTTTATTTGATGTAGCGTATGGGATCATTTCAACTAAATCTGCCTGCCAGGTTTCATCGAGTCCACGGATGTCAACATGTCGTCGCAGGTAATTTCTACGAGCTTGTTTATGGAGCTCATAAGCTATTACTGACTTCTTGTCCTCCATCGTTAAAAATTTTAGCTTCCAATTTCTTTATACGCCGGGTATTGTCATCAAGTGATTCTTTTCTTGTTTTTTTTAACCTTAATTTTAGTTCTTGAACCTCTTTTTTAATGAGACGACTGTAGAGTCTAGTGTTACCACTTCAGCATGCAAAAGTGAAATGATCTCGGACAGATCATCTTTCATACTATCATACATTAAAGTCAATTTTTTATGGACAAGATCACGCGTAAATTTCAATGTTGCTGCATCATTATCATCTGAAGGATCACCAACACGACACAATTTTTTACTCTCTAAATCATAATCTCCACCAGGAGTTAACTTAAAACCGACTCCAGGTGGTCCAGGTGGACCACTAATAACTGCAGCTGTCGTTAACGAGCGTCCAAATATGTCGATACTCATTTTTTTTTGCTCTGTACACTTCTATGAACAGTAGGAGACTGATCAACACAGTTAAAAAATACTGTTAATATATAATTCCAGCCTCCCGTAATTCTTCGATTATCGATATAATTTCATTTGTGTGACTCGGATTACCAGCAGCTTGAGATGCCATGAGTAAACGTAGACGATCAACCAGTTCGTTTGGATCATCCCAATAAACGTAATCCATATGTGTTTTCTTCTGTTTTACAATCTTATATTTAGGCAACCCTTTTCCCTTAGGTGCTTTTTGTATTTTTTGTAATAAAATCAGCAATATAATTATTAAACTTTATTGTTGAGTCTTCATAAATACTACCATCTGATTTGTAATTTTTTCTATAAGCGTTTGTATTTTTAATGATCTCAAGGTATTTATTTTTATCATCTTGTGTAACACTTACATCATGGGGTGATTTTTTGAACAACAATTCCAATAAACCAGGAGTTATTGGGTATTCCTGATCTTTAACATGAAATGTATTTTCTTCAAAATTTATTTCTGAATCGCCAATGTAAAAATCATTGTACCGCCGACGAACGCCATATCTCAAATCTATTTCTTTACTTCTTCTATACACTTTGCCTAAATAGGATTTCACTAAACTGCTCGGTTTAGCGGGAGTACTTGAAGCAGAGGGATTTATTTGACTCTCATTAAGAGTTCTACTAGTCCCATCGTCATCAGAAATTAAACTATCATAATGACTTGTATCATCAAAATCTGTTTTGTTGTTGAGTGTTGAATTGTCCCTTTGTGTTACCTCCTCTTCTTTAATTTCATTCTTGACTTCTTGCTTAATTTTTTGTTTCGACGATTCAACTAGATTCTGCAACGGTGTAACTATGGGTTTGAACATTTCACCCATAGCTTTTTCAGCGCTATCTTTTCCTAACTTCAGCATTTTATGCTTTCGTCTGATTGCGTCACTTGCTTCAGATATCTGACGCAGCACATCTTTTTTGTTTTGAAATCTCTTCAGGCTTCATGTTGATGTATTAGAGTTCACTAGATATATGATTCATATTAATAGTTACACTTTAATTTATACTAATAAAGCAGTCAAATCCTTTTCTGTATCGTCCATTATTGAGCTCACTATCTTTATCAATTACCACAAAACCATATTTACCATCATTCCAACATGCAGAGCATAGTTCTTTGAATGAATTGTATGACATGTCCGTATTTACATGATCGTCATATACATGTTTTAAATTCATTTCATCTTGACGGAACAAAACTAAAAAATTTACATTATCACGTATTAAATGCTTAGGAATCCGTGTATATGTTTGACACAAATAAAAACTGTCTACGTCTTTGTGTCGACCCATACAAAAGTAAGCTCTAATGTGATCCTGTTTTTCACAAGCGACATCGTCAAATATCATCAGTGAATTGGGTTTTGCATCCTCAGGTTTAATCACATCCTCGTGCTCATTGAATGGAAAAAATCCTACACCCTCTATGGGCTTCAGCAACGCCTCTAAGAACTTGTATTTCGGCTGATTGAGAGATTTTGAGTATAGGTAAATGTTGTTGAATCTCAGACCATTGGGGTGTATAATAAGTGATAATAAGGCATTTGTTTTACCACAGTTTGATGGACCACAAAACACTGCCCGTACACTATTTGGTAGTAGAGCTCCATGTCTTTTGATTCTTTGTACTCCTGTACCTTGAACAATTTGATCGAAATTGATCACAGGTAATTTAGCGTGGTGTTTTTTAAACTCCATGTTTACGGTTCACTGTTACAGTGACAACTCCTTTTTATGACTATAAGTAAGATCATTTATAATGATTTATTATCAGTCATTATGTCACTGTGATGGAGTGCGGACGTATTAGTGGGAAAGGTATTGTCAACAGTATCATTAACAAGCTACCTTTTGAACTTCATATACCCGGTTATCAGTATTGTGGACCAGGAACAAAGTTAGAGAAGAGATTGGCTCGTGGTGATCCTGGCATTAATCCTTTGGATGCAGCATGTAAGAATCACGACATTGCTTACTCGAAAAATCGAGAAAATTTGGCAGCTCGTCACGAGGCTGATAAAATATTAGCTGACAAAGCGTGGGAACGTTTTCAAGCGAAAGACGCTTCTATTGGAGAAAAAGCTGCTGCTTGGAGTGTAAACAAAATCATGAAGGTAAAAAAACGCTTCGGAATGGGAATGAAGAAGAAAAAGAGCATGGGTGGTAAGAAGAAGAGAATCAGTGGTAAGAAGAAAAGAATGGTGGGTAAGAAGAGGAGAAAGAGTGGTAAGATGAAAAGTACCAGCAGACGACCCAAGGTGGCGTTGAGAAAAATTGTAACGGCTGCTAAGCAAGCTATGCAAGCAGGTGGTGATCCAATTAAATCGGCACTCAAAGGGGCTCGACAAGAGGTAAAAAAATCTGGTGGGAAGAAAAATGTTCGACAGCCACGTGTTTTACCAGTTCCATCTAAAATCGGTGGTGTACTTCCATTTTTGATACCCTTATTTGCAGGTCTTTCAGCAACCGGTGCTCTCGCTGGTGGCGCTGCAGCGGTTGCGAAGGCTGTCAACGATGCCAGTTCAGCCAAAAGACAGTTAGAAGAGAGCAAGAGACATAATTCAAAAATGGAAGAGATAGCTGTAGGTAAAGGCTTATACTTAAAGCCATACAGACGTGGTATGGGCCTATATTTGTGGCCATATCCACCGGTTGGTAGAGGATGTAAGTCAAAAAACAAGTAGAGTTACCACATCGAGCACTTACAAACATCGACTTGATGAAATACGCCAAGGCATTGAGGATACCCAATTTCCGCGGTGTTTTCATGAGAAACGATTTGCCAAAATCTGGACCTAAAGAATTCGAATCAGCTATTGTCAATCTTGATGACAGATTTGGACCTGGAACTCATTGGGTTGCGTCCAAAAAAGTCGTGATAATGTAATTTATTTCGATAGTTTTGGTGATTTACAACCACCGGAAGACCTTATAAAATATCTCGATGTTGGTAGCGTGAAATATAATCATAAAAGATATCAAAACTTTGACACAATTATATGTGGGCATTTGTGTCTAAAATTTCTTTCCGGACAACTTTAAATTGACATGACTAGTTACTCAGGACATTAGTCATGGCTGAGTCTTTCACGTTAACGCTGACAGGATCATCCTCTGTGTTAGAGGCGAATTATTTCCCACCAATCGAGTTGTCAGAGGAAAAAAATTATGTCTTGGGTCTTGTAGAATTGCTGACATTTAATTCGATACCTAATATAGACATTGGCGCTAATAAGTTTTATGTAACTTATCCTCTGGATAATGAAGAACAAGAAGATACGAATGACATTGAGGATAACAACGTTGGAAATATCGATAAACCTGGTGGAAAGAGGAAAAAACGAGATGTGACTATAGTGACGAGAAGTGATGATGTTTCATTGGCTTCAAAGATTGATGTGCAACCTGAAAAAGAGATTCCCAAGAAAATAATCCCCAAAAGAATCGCTCCTGTTAAAGAAAAAGTAATTAAAATACCTACCGGTAGTTATGAAATTAGAGATATTAAGAAATACATACAAAAGTCATTGCCGAGACTTAGCATTAGTATAAGAGCAAATAATAATGAACTAAGAAGTGAAATTAAATGTGATCAGGTTATAAATTTTATACCTAACGATTCTATTGGTGGACTGTTAGGTTTCAAGAATCGTCGGCTTCAACCAAACAAAACTCATTCATCAGAATTACCTGTGGCTATACTAAAACTAAATGCTTTAAGGGTTGAGTGTAATATTACCACAGGTGCTTACATAAATGAACACAAAGTTCATACAATTCATGAGTTTTTTCCGAGCGTCCCACCAGGATATAAGATCGTTGAGTTGCCATCACACGTCATTTACCTTCCAATCACCGCAGATGCTATATATAATATAAGACTACGTATAATGGATCAGGATGGAAAATTAGTAAATTTTAGGGGTGAAACTATAACCATAAGATTACATGTGAAAACAATATAAATGGGTATTGTGTATGATACAAAGAGTGGTGCGGGCTATAAAAAGCTATCAACATGGCCAAGCACAATCAGTCGAAGAAAACCTCACAAGGCGTTAACACATCAGAACAGGCTGTTCCTGAAAAGTCTCGGACTACGTTTACGTGGAAGATTCACAAAATAAAATTTAATTTCTGCTGCATAATCCCGTGTCGAAAGACTTAGGTGGTGGTGAGCTGTTGAGTATAATGTCCAATAACGAAGCTTCAAAGAACTTGAGAAAGTATTTAGAGAACCAACAAAGTAAATACGGCACAGATTTTAAAAATAGCAAAGATAAATATTCGGCACCAAGCATAAAAGGTAGTACACCGTACGGTAGTTACGAGAAAGGCAACAAGTACGGTGCTGTAGGTGACCGAGGATATAAAAAATAATGGCTAATATATTGGATATTCAACGACCAATTATATTCGATGAGTCAATTGCTCACTATGAACTGCATGCTCATCAACCGTATGCATCATCGACTTTGAACAACAATGATGAAGTTCGTATCACAATCCAAAATCAAAATTTGTGCATACTTCCTAGCAAAAGTGCACTTCATATTCTCGGGAAGTTTACCAAGAGTGATAATACTGCTGTCGCTGCCACCACCAACTTGGTTAATATGGGGATTAGCCACATGATTAAAGAATTCCGCTTACTTATGAATGGTGTTGAAGTTGATCGAAGTAGTAACGTTGGTATAACAAGCCTGATGAAAGGTTATGTATCATTCAGTCCAAATCAGTTGAGTGCTTTGGAGAATGCTGGCTGGGTGATGGAAGATGATGTTAAATTAACAAACGCTGCAGGAAGCTTTGAATTATTGATTCCACTGAATATTTTAAGTGGTTTTGCTGAAGATTATCTGAAAGTCCTTATGAATGTTCAGCTAGAGTTAGTTCTTACGATTTCAAACAGTGACATTAATGCTTACGTGCAACAAGCAGCTGGAGCTGAGGAAGTAAAGTTAACTTTACAAAAAATCGAGTGGATTGTGCCGTATGTCACCCTATCAGATAAGGAAAAAATTCAAGCATTAAATTATATTACCAGTGATCCGGCTATCTCAATTAGTTTTCGAACCTGGGAATTGTATGAGTATCCGCTGTTACCAGCGACATCAAGACATATTTGGGCTGTCAAAACATCAACACAACTGGAGAAGCCACGTTACGTCATCCTCGGATTTCAAACAGCAAGAAAAAACGACGCAAGGAAGAATGCGAGTCGATTTGATCATTGTACGCTTCGTAACGTAAAGTTATTCCTGAACTCACAGAGTTATCCGTACGGGGATCTGAATTTGGACATAAACGACAATCAGTATGCTTTATTGTATAATATGTACACTGATTTCCAATCTTCATACTATAATAAAGAGGCTGAGCCACTGTTAACAAAGCAGAAATTTTTGCAAGAAGCTCCGCTCTGTGTCATAGACTGTTCCAAGCAGAATGAGGCAATTAAATCTGGACCAGTAGACATTCGATTGGAGTTTGAATCCACAAATCAATTTCCACAAAACACAACAGCTTATTGTTTAATAATCCACGATCGAATCGTTGAGTATAACCCCATCAGCAGCACGGTACGAAAATTGACTTGAAACATGGTTGTGCAATTTGATCTGACACCAACTATACATTATATGTATACATGGAGGTATGCATACAAAACTGCTAGACAAGGTGAATGGGAGCAAATGGCTCGAGATCGAGAAAGGTTTAAACTTAGGATAGAAAGATCAAGATATATTATAGAACCTGTATTAATTAAAAAATAACCTTAATAAATAAATAAAAATTTTTTTATCAATGAATTAATTTGTTTTATTTATAATCTTAACCTAATACATAAGTTTGATTAAATTGTATAATTTTTTAACTTGTTTTATGAATTATTATTTTTATAGGATTACTATTACTTATACACTTTGGGCAATCCTTTCGGTATGGATAAAGCCATATTCCACAGATATCCCAATCGCCACCAGTAGCTGGGTAGTGGTCCATACAAAATGAGTAATCTCTTATTTTATCATTATCCTGTAATTCCACTGGAAGAGTATCGTAGACATGACGTATTTGGGTCCTCGCAAAACGTAGAAGAAAGTGATAATCAAGGCAAGCGATATCACGTTTATGCATTTTTTTCAAATCAGACAGTTGATAATATATTTGCACGGATTTTTCGTATGATGGTTCGTCACCCCAGAATTCCAGAAACCAACGCTTTAATTGATGAATATTTTGAAAAGCACATGCATGTGTTCTTCGACGATGATACGGCCTCAGCGGACATTTTTCCTTATTATAGCGATCCACGTTTTCAAAGGAATAATGTCTCATTAGTTGGATATCGATGATTTGTGCGGAGTAATCGGTCATGATCGTCAACCATTTGTCTTTTTGCTTTCCGTCAACATAAATATAACTTGCTTTGCTCACTAAATCTTTAATAATTTCTTGGAGTTTTTCGTATGGTGTTTCACCTGAGTCCCATCGGATACCATGGCCGCACCCACTCTCATCAAAAGTTTCTTGCATAATTGCTCCATCGTACTCCAATGGTGGTTGAAAGATAAAATGTTTACACTTATATTTTGAGGAATTTTTATATATATCAACTACACATAATTCTTTCACTACTAAGGTGTCATCTGGCATAACAAACCCTGCGAAATCTACGATGAATTCCATTGTCTTTTATTTCTTGTTGATACGTTCTTCTAGTTTTTCGATACTTTGGATTACTTGATGCAGTTTTTTTACAGAGTCTTTGAATGCACAGCAGTATGGACACACGTTTTTATCACGTCTACTTTGAATGATATTCAAATTAGTTTGTAGAAGATGAATATCACGTACGAACCCTTTTATATAGTCTTGAATTGGTTCTTCAAAATAACGTGTTAATAATTCTGCTTCAAATACAGCGTGTGGCGGCCGGTTTATTAGATAATCTAATTCTTCTTCACTTAGTTGATCCATTTGAAATGTCTACACTTTATTTCGGAGAGTTAAGTTTGAACATTAAATGAGTTATAACGTATGTAATTCTATGACACGCTTGCTCGTAATCTTTACGATCTTTGAATGATAGTAATAAGTTCTTCCAATACAAGATCTGTAAGTCAATTTCTTTTTCTCGAGTAACTAATTTCCGAGTGTAATTGTCTTCTTGTTCACTCACAACACTTACGTCGTCGAACTCAATCTGTGCTGAATGATCACATAGATCGGTGCATACATGAGGTCTGTAAGAGATTGTTTAATTAATATGGTTGAAAAGATGCACGCTAATTTTCTCAAAAAAGATATGTTTTTTACTATACCTTAGAATTCGAGGGTCCATTTATTAATCACTTTTTACAGATTTTTTTTAATTAAGCAACGGTAGTTTTTGCTTCAGAAAACTTAGGCAGACTGATGCATATGTGCGCGAGAGTCACCCGCTAAACTCTTTCTTCCCCCTCTTAATTACCGAAAAACGAGTTTAAACCTGTCTTATGACGTAAAAGATGATGTAATCGAGTAAAAAGACGCAATTGTGCAGGTCCATATTCCCCCACTTGGTCTGAAATATGAGCTAAGTAACGGTTAACGGCGCAGAATATGATGTAATCGGGTAAAAAGGACGCTATTGCGCAGGTTCATATTACCCCCACTTGGTCTGAAATATGAGCTTAGTAACAGTGCGGAAGATCGTTCGAGCATTTGCATGTTCGAGCAGCTTCATTTCCCCCACTCTACCTCATAAAAAGCGAGTTCAGATACGCTGGGTGACGTTATCCGCTGGAAAGAGGAGTGGGGGAAGGACTGGACCGCTAGATGGCAGTGGCATAAAAGCTTCTCGCAAGTGCTCGTCCTACCCCCCTGTTTCAATATATAAATCCTCAAAATGATCATCATATAAATACATGTCATGCTATCATCAGAGCCAGTATACGGTAAGGTACCAGCTCCGATGATAGTGTGACAGTATTTTGTCATCATACGCATGATAATTGACCGCCGACCAACACTGGCAACAGTCGGTAATATAAATACCTACTTTACCGACGGCGGATACGCTTATCGGTCGCAGATATGTACAAATTGCCGACAGCAGATATGATAAGTTACCGGCGGGAGGTATCCGCGACGGTCGGTAAGGAAGGGTACTGCGTTATCGGGGGTGAACCCCCCCCCTGTCTCACTACTTACATTTCTTTAATTAAAATACAAAAATTTATTGAGGACAAAATGTTTGATTTTGTATTCTATATTATTTCGGAAATTAAAAAAAAAATTTTTTTTGAGACCTACTAAAAGTTTGTCCAGGAATATATAAAAGCGAATAATAATAATAAATTAATCAATTTATTTTATTTTTACACATAAATTTTTCTAAGTACTCAGATTTTTTTTTGACTTGAAAATTTTCCAAGTCCAGAAAACGGTAATTTTTTTTTTGAGGATTTTGAGAGCTCCGTTAGAAGTCAAAACCGATGGGGAGCTTGCATTTAGACTTCATAGATTTAGAGTGCCAATATTGTATTATTTTCCGACCGGTAGATAAAAAATCAAAGTAATTGAATTTTTTGTGGTCCAAACTAGAATTTGTTTTCTGTCTCGGGATATTATCTATGAGATAAAAGTAGTTTAACATTGGACAGTTTAAAAATGGTAAGTTTAATATAGTATAAATCTTTTTTACTTTAGAATGTTCTACTGTTAAGTTATAGCAATTTGAAAAAAAAAGTTATTTAATTTACATACTTTTTAAATGGAAAAATTTGATAGTCGAGAAAAAGTACTTTAAATTAAATTTACGAGCTAAAATTTTCAGGGAATTTTTCTCAATATAAACGGCAAAATTATCTTGTGTTGGCTAGAAAAAAAAATTTTCGTTTCAAACGAAACGGATTCAATTAGTAAATAATAATTCATTTATCGATTATTTTCCGATTGAATCCAATTAAATCCGACAGAAAATTTTCAATCAGTTTTAATCCGTTTCAATCGGAAAATAACAATTCAGATAATATTAATAATTATTAAAATTTGGGCAGATATGAATTTCATTCGTCATGAATTCAGCAATTTTTGAAGTATCAAAGTATAGAATTCTATCGGTCTTTCCAATTTAATAAATTTTATAAAAAGTGAAAAAAAGCATTTTTCAGGATTATGTATAAACTTTTTTTGAAGAACTGTATTGATTGAATTAAAACTATCTCAAAAATAAAAAAAAGTATTAATAAAAAATTATATATACATTAGGTTGGTTAAAAAAGAAAATTTTTTTTTTAGTATCCAAAAATTGAAAGTATACCTAAAAACCAAAATTTCTGTACCAATTTAAGCTCTTAATAATAATACTACGGTTTGCATCCAGCCGTTTTTATTCATATTTACAGAGTATTTAAATAACACGGGAAAAAAACTTTTTATATTTTAGAATTTTCTAACTTATAATCTAATCAACGAATTATGATGCACGATAAATATTTTTGTAGGAAATTGAATGCTCTACAACAAAAGTCTCATCATTTTTTAATAAATCTAACTGTTCAAAAGTTATTTGAGCTTAAAGTCAAATTTATAGTAAATTTTGAGATCTTTTTAACTTTCCAGCGAAACTATCAGTTTTATCAGAAAATCTTATAGAAATTTTTTTGTGGGTAATTTCATTTCTCAAAAATTATAATGAATGAAGTTTTCCAAAGTTTTGCTTTTTTTTCTAGTTATTTTCATTTCAATATCAAGTTCTTAAAAAAATAGTTTTCTGATTTATTTTTAATAAATTCTAAAATATATTTTTTGTATTTAAACTTATATTTTTTAAATAAATTTTTTCATGGGGGTGTTTAACGCAAGGATTTTCGTATGCAACTAATAGAAAAAAAAGTTGCTTGAACCCAGAGAAAAATTTCTTAAGAGAAAAGATATATATGGAGGAGAGAAAATTCATCAGTCCTAAGCAATAGCAGTAGGAGTAATTCGGTTCTCGCCAGTAGATAGCGCCTACCACTTGTGTAGTGCCCCTGGTAAGAAACTTCGTTCAGACGTATTATATTCCAGACTTGGAAGCAATTCTAACAAGAGCACTCCTCTGTTCTTTGACCGAGTGACAAGTACAATTTTTGGTGGTAATATAGTATGTTCTATATTACTTCATGACATGCAATCTAATTGTTTATATAGATTCATCGTAGATTTTGAAACATTCGATTTTTTGATTTTCTACCGTTTAATAATATATACAATTATTTCGTCCCGAGAATCGGTAATTTTTTATTAATTTACAATCGAAACCTTCCGAAAATATCCGATTAAATCTGATTGAAACTGATTAAAATTCAATAATAAATTCTGATTAAATCTGATTGAAACTGATTGAAAGTCAAAAACAAATTCTGATTAAATCTGATTGAAACTGATTGAAATTCATTAATAAATTCTGATTGAATCTGATTGAAAGTCAATAAGAAACTCTGATTAAATCTGATTGAAACTGATTGAAAGTCAATAAGAAATTCTGATTGAATCTGATTGAAACTGATTGAAATTCAATACAAAATTCTGATTAAATCTGATTGAAAGTCATTAAGAAATTCTGATTAAATCTGATTGGAACTGATTGAAAGTCAATCAGAAATTTCCGATTGACTTTCAATCAGAATTCTTCGGAAGTTTCCGATTAAATCTGATTGAAAGTCAATCAGAAATTACTGATTAAATCTGATTGGACGTTTTCAATCAGTTTCAATCGGAGTTTTTAATCAGGGATAGCTGAAGCTGTAAAAAGATTTTGATGAAAATGCGCCGCAACTAGAGATTTCAAGCTAAAAAATGTTTTTTTTTTTTAAATCTTGATACGATTAATCTTCAAGAAATTACAGTCTAGCAAATATCACTAAAAAATTTCTAAAATTTTTCTGTTCCTTTAATTTATGGCATATGAGTGTATTAAGATTTATCCGGAAAGAATAACATAAAATATCATATTTTTAACTTTTTGACGCCGATATCTTCTGAACCAATCAACTGAATTCAACGCTAAGTGTCGCAATTGACACACTTTATTGAGTTCTAGAGCTGATTGAAATTTAAAATTTATCGGCTCAGTCATTTCAAAGATGTTTGGAAAAAACCGTTTTTCACCATTTCTTTCTGCAACGATACCTCTTAAAGGCATTAACCGATTGAGATGGTTGAGGCAGCAATCGTCGCCTTTTATTAAGTTCTAGAGCTGAGCAAATTTTAGAATCGATCGATTGAGTAGTTTCTGAAATATTTCGAAAAAAAAAGAAAGTTATTTTTCGATTTTCTTCTATATCTGAGAATGTATTCAATCAATCGATCTGAAATTTTCAGGAAAGTTGACAGCTAACAAACTCTTCCGATTGTCGCAAGAACCATCTCAATTGATTTATTAGTTAAAAAGTTATAGCGAGTTTACACACAGACACACAGGCACACATATAGACACACATACACCCACACACACACACACACACAGGCGCTTGGACATCATTCTAAAAATAGTCAGTATAGCTTTCTTGGACCCCATAACATCGTCATCTGATGATAACTCGGTTTTCGATAATCAGGTTGGAAACCATAACTTCCTGAATTTTTCATAAATCGTCGATTCTCTTAGCGGGATGTTAGAAACCTAAAAATTTGATGAAAACATAAAAAGTGTGTTAACAACTGATTATTTTCCATGTTTCGGGTTCTATTTTTATTCGTTATGATATAAATTGGTAGTGAAAATTGAAATACTTTATTATTAATATTCAATGGTCGCTTGAAAACAACCAAAAGACAGAGCGCTCGGAAACATTCAACATTTTTAAGCGACGTTTAATTATTTAAATTTTGGGCTAAAATTTACAGCATATTCATTATTTTACAGATATAAACTATTGCTACCACGAGAAAGAAAAAGTTAGGAAAAATAATAATCCGAACTTCAATCACTTTTGGAATTTTTCAAAATTTTTGAGCAACCTCTTAAGAATTCCTTATCAGGCTGATTTTGGAGAAGGTTCTGAAAATATCTTAAATCAGTGAATTTTCATATAAGATTCGAAAACAAAAAAAAAGACGAATTTTCTGGGTCACCCTATTATCCAATATAGCCAATTTTACTTTATTATTTTTTTAGTCTACTCTACTCTGTCTGAAAATGGAATAAGGAATTTTTTTGATGGCATGAATATTTATATTAGTATTAGCGATAGACTTAAAAATAAAAAATAAAGTAGTGCGTTTATTTGATAATAATGCTTCAATTTGTGAACAAAGTTTGTTTTCATCATCGCAGTTGAATTTTAAATAATAATACAGAGCGGAAATGCCTAGTCGAGACGGTAATCTGAGTTTACTTGGTCCATTTTAGCTGTTGGGATGTATATAATGTATATGGTATACCTGACGAACAGACCAGAAATGTATACTTGGTGCAGCATGTACCATGACGCTTGTAGATACATACTGGTGGTAACGGACGGCTAACATACCCGTGAAAAATGAATCATACATGGCCACGCATGGCCATATATGGTTCATGCATGGATCATACATGGCCATGCATGGAGCATACATGGCCGTGCATGGAGCATACATGGAGCATGTATGGCCATACATGAATCATACAAGGCCATAGATGGCCATGCATGGACATGTATGATTCATTTTTGACGGATATAAAAAATTTGAGCTGACTATTACAATTACTCCCAAACAGGATGTTGTAGTGAAAAACAATAGAAAATTTTTTTGATATCACTAACAGCATATTGATGATTATATTTTGCTTTTTCGAAAGTGATTATATCCTTTCAATCTTACGTAGCACAAGTAAACTTCGTTGTAACTGTCGGTCGCATAGCTTAGTCGACAAAGCGTCAGTCTCTCGTACGGAAGGTCCCGGGTTCGAATCCTACTAAAGCGGGTGGTGTTATTAATAAGTCTAGCGTTTTTTCTCTGAATTAAAAATTTCCAATTCGATTAGGAATTCAATTATTCGCATATCTGATAATCTCTGCGTTACCAAAATAATTAAAAAAAAAAAAAAAAAAATTTTTTTTTATTTAGTTAAAATTTCTATACCTAGTCATATCAAGTCATGTATGGCCGTATCAAGCTATGTATAGTCATACATGGCCATGCATGGTCATACATGGCCATACATGGTCATATATGGCCATAAATGGCCATGTCTGGCCAATTTTCATACATGGCCATGCATGGAGCATTCATGCATGGCCATGTATGATTCATTTTTCACGGGTATCCATTGAGCATTCCATTTGGACTCTCTTTATGCACTTGACGAATGTCACGACTAAAACCCATTAGCTTTAAACTTATCTATTGGACCCATGCTTCTGTTATTTTCGTATCAGGTGCTTATCACCCTCTATAAGTGTATCAAACCAATGCCTTCTATATAAATTTTTGCGGTTCAATGCGGAACGATATTTTAGTTGGAAAAATCTATAAAGTACACTAATAGATGAAGTTATCAGCGGCATGCACACTTGACAGCTGTCTCTCGGCTGGTTTTCATCTAAATCTATGACGGCTAATTTTTTTTGTCACCACTTATCGTTCATTAGTTTTTTATTTTAGCGTTTGATTCAGATAACCGGTGTTATTGACTAACGGAAAAAAATGTTTTGAATTTTAATCCTGGTTAACTGTACATACTCGACATTAATTGGTGTTAGTATATATAAAACTGGCATAAAAATAAATATCTTAGCATTCAGCGATTTTTATATTTCACCAGTATGAACATGAATAAAAATTTTTAAAAAATCTGAAAAACGGTCGACCTTGTGGGCCGATCCGAAAACATTATTCTTTGTAAATTTTTGTACTCTTCGAAGTCAAAAAATGTTTCTTATGTTTTTCAACAAAAAAAAATACGTAAGAAACCACTACTCTATTTCCTTTTAGCTAAAAAAAAAAAGCTAAAAAAATTAGCTAAAAAAAATTTAATTTCTGTCGTATGATGTCTTTGGAACTAATCAACCGATTTGGACAGTCTTGGTTGCAGTTGAATGAATTCATCAGAACTTAGAACTAAAGTAATTTTGAAGCGGATCGAGTGAGTAGTTTATGAGTTATATTAAAAAAACCTAAAAAAAAGAAAAAAAAAAAACAATTTAAAATTTTAATTTTTCGTATAACTCGTAAACTAGTCGACCGATAGATTTCAAAATCCAATCAGGTCTAACCCGAGTAAAAATGTTTAGACATGATCATGCCTGTTCATGTATGATCATGTCTGAAGAGTTCAATACTTCAGGTCTGATCATTCATGATCATGTCTGACTAAGCATGAACAGACATGCTCATGATTGAAGCTTTGAATACGTTCAGGCCTGATCATGCATGACCATGCCTGACCATGTTTGATCCAGTCTGATATATGAGATTGAACTTAAAAAACTTAATTATAATTACATATAACTAACTTAGTTACAATTATATATAGTAACGTAGTTATAATTATATATAACGTATATATTATTTTGAATAACTATATATCAATACTTAATAAACTAGATATTAAATTTTCTTGACTAAAAATTTATCATTTCTAAGATATAAAATTTTGTTGACTAAGAATTCATCACGCATAAGATTTTTATTACTCCAAGTTCATACAAAACTTACGTCTCAAGTCAATCTCTTAGGTCAACGGGTAGCGACTTAAACTTTCAAGCGCGATATATGGCTATTTTTTATCTACAATTTTTTTTACTTTGATGGGCATGTACATACCTGATCAGACATGAACAGGCCTGATTAGGCCTGATTATGTCTGATCAGGGCTGATCATTTTTTCCCGGGAAGTCTTGATGAGCCCTTTCAATTATCGCCAAGCACATTCAAATCGGTTGATTCGTTTCAAAGATATCGTGTGACAAAAATTAATTTACGCACATCCATACACACACACACACACACACACACACACACACACACACACACACACACACACACACACACGGGGACCTCAAAACGTCAAGATCTGATGAAAACTCGATTTTCGAAAATCGGACCGAAACCAATATAAACCAATAAACCAATAACATCCTTTTTTTATAAAATTTTCAATTTTCATAGCAGGAAGTTGAAAAGAATAAAAGCTGTTACTAGTTAGATTTAAGTCAAATACTCAAAACACAAATATAAATAGTGTGACATGGAATTCAAAATAATATGGCTGCTAATTTAGTCGTACACAAAGGAAAAGCATGTCGTTGATTCTCTAGCGTTCCCACAGGCCCCTCAGCAATTTACGGGCAACGGAGATTACGCGAAACGTCATTACATACTATATTTGTGTATGGTTATACGACACGGTCCTAGGTGCGTGTGTATTAGTTTGTATCGATCCATACACTTGTTTGAAGTGTTAAATTTGTGGGTCTAAACCTTTAAGTACATATTCTATACAGCACCACCCTTTCAACTACTCACACACCGATAAAATCAACTCCATTTCCGTTGCCAAAAAGCTCAATTACTTGAAAGATAATCATCAATTGCGATGTTAATGGTACTGCGAAAAATTGCATGACTTTAAAATCGTTAACTGAATTTTAAAACCATCAATCAAAATCAAGTTTTACTATCATTTAATGTCATTCTTTATTTTAAAAATATTATTATAAATTGAATTGCAATTAATCCTTTATTTTTTATTTACTTAAAAACAAAAATCGGATAAACTGTATTTTTCGAGTGATTAACAACATCTTTGGTTGTACACATTCGATTGGACGTAATAGAAAGTGAATGAATAAGCCTCTTCATCACGAATGAGATCTATCTCAGAAGGTATCTTTGGTCATAATAGCCAGTACGTGACCGAGGATAGAATTAAGAACAACCCATGTAGGAGTCCCCAGTCTTGAACGACGGGACCAGACTCGGGCCAGTCTTGTGCAACCGAGCCTCGGTAGTTCGATGTTGGCCCATGCCTGGACCAGCCGTGGGCAATCAAACTTTGGATTTTTTTATGTTGGCCCGAGCTAGGGTCAGTCCTAGACAGCCGAGCCTCGGCTGTTCAACGTTGGCCCAAGTTAGGATCAATCCTGATCAACCGAGCCTCGGTTATTCAACGTTGGCCCAAGTTAGGATCAGTCCTGATCAACCGAGCCTCGGTTATTCAACGTTGGCCCAAGTTAGGATCAGTCCTGATCAACCGAGCCTCGGTTATTCAACGTTGGCCCAAGTTAGGATCAGTCCTGATCAACCGAGCCTCGGTTATTCAACGTTGGCCCAAGTTAGGATCAGTCCTGATCAACCGAGCCTCGGTTATTCGATGTTGGCCCAAGTTAGGATCAGTCCTGATCAACCGAGTCTCGGTTATTCGATGTTGGCCCAAGCTTGGGTCAGTACTGGAAATCTGAGCCTCGAATATTCGATCTTGGCTCAAGCGTGGATCAGCGTTGGGCCATCGAGCTTCAGCATTTCTTATATTTTATAAATAAATAATAGTTATTATAAAAAATGAAAAATAATTGTATGAATGAGTAAATTCAAATTATATATTATTATTTTTAATTATTTATAATAACTATAAATTTTAATTGGGTATAAATAAATCATAATTTTTCAATAATAAATGTTACTTATTTTGAAGTTCAGAATAAAAATGATCAGCGGCCGAAAAATTTTTATTCTGCTTAAAGATGCCGAAAATTGGCCGATATTTTGCCAACAAATAATTGGCCTATTTTTGGCCAGATTATATATTGTTTTTTAATAACATTATCGCGAGCAAAAATCTTTGGCCGAAAACAGGCTGAAAGTTAAATCGGCCTGTTTTCGGCCATAGTATTTTTTTTTAAATAAAATTATGGTACTTAAAAAAAAATTGCATGCAATTCAAAATAGAACATAAAAAAATTTCAAGTTGTGGAACTTAAAAATATATTTCAAAATTTTGAGAAAAATTATGTTTTAGTAACTCACTAAGTTATAATTTTATATAAGACATAGTGAAAACATTTAATTATTTAATAGTTATAGTGACATAATTTTCATGGGAATTGCTTATATTTTGCGTTTACTCCGCAAATTTTTTACAATGTAAGCATACTAGTTAATCGTATAGGAAAAACGAGTTACATATGACCATACATGGCCATATATAAAGCCAATATACTTTTTAAACAATTTTATACATAACTATATAACCAAAATTACACATATCGCAATTACTCACATACCGGATTTTATAGCACACGAAAAAAAAAATAAGAAATTTTTTTGTTATTAATAAAAATAGAGTTTCAATTATATTTTGCTGTTTTAAAAATAATGTACTCTTTCAATCTCATATAGCACAAGTAAACTCAGTAGTCACTGTCGGTAGCGTAGCCTAGTCGTTAGTGCGTCGGTCTTTCGTTCGTTAGGTCCCGGGTTCGAATCCCACTAAAGCGTGCGCGGTTAGTCGATGTTCTAGCGTTTTTTCGCGTAATAAAAAATTCTACTAAATTAGATATTAAATTAAACACATAATCTGATGATTCCCGCATCACCAAAATGATTGAACAAAAAAAGGAAAAAAAAAAATACTGTAACTGAATAAGTTTTTTTTTAATTTATTTGAAATTTCTATACATAGCTATGTATATATTGGAAAATTTTAATATATGGCCATATATAATTCTCTTTTTCCGGACAATTAAATAAGTATTTGATAATTACAATTATTTCTATTCTATTCAATTAAATGAAATAATAATAATAAATATTTTCACCCGGAGCCGCTGTGTTGCAGCGGTGTTGCGGCAAAAGATGAAAATTTAATTTTTTAAATATCAAATTTTATTTTTACTCGGGTATCAACCTTGGCCCAAGCTAGAATTTAGTATTGGGCCAACTTTCACTGCCACTCTTGGCCCAAGCTAGAATTCAATATTGGCCCAACCTTTAATACCAGTCTTGGGCCAAGTCTACATGCCAGGCCTGGCACGTAGTTATCATCCCATATTTGAACCAGAGTTGGGCCGTGGCTGGTTCACAATCTTGGGCCAAGGTTAAGAAGTGTTGGCGCAGGCCTGGGCCTATGCTGGGCCTATCGTCATTTCCTATATGGGAACAACCCCCCAAGAATAATTTACATAATATCTACATTGGATCGTAAACTTAACTTGGGATACGAACGAACAAAAAAACTATTTAACTGTAATGAAATCATGCGTCACCAGTATATATTAGGGTGGCGCAAAAAAACCAACTATTTTTTAACTTCCCGCTAAGAAAATTGCAAATTTTCAAAAATTAGGGAAGTTATTGGTTTCAGTCCGATTTTTGAAAATTGAATTTCTAAGAGATCTTGACGTTTTGAGGTTCTAAGAAGCTATCCTGACTAATTTCACGATGATGTCCGAGTGTATGTATGTATGTATGTACGTACGTATGTATGTAAGTTAATATCTGTAACTTTTGAACGGATACACCGACTTTGATCTTCAAGGTGCCATTCGACGCGGCTTGCGAATATCTTGAAGCTGAAAAAAAAACTTGATCAGTAGTGCTCGTTCAGAGATATTCCAAAAATAAACTTTTTTCAAAAATGTTTTTTTTGGATAACTCTTAATGTTCTCAATGGATTGATTCCAAAATGAACTGGGCTCTGAAGCTTCATAAGCTACGTCGAATGCCACCTCAAACATCAAAATCGGTTAATTCTTTCAACAGAAACTGTTGTCGAAAGAATTAAAAAAAAAAATTGTCACGTAGCGATTCAAACGTGAATCGCTGCGCGCGCTTTCCCATCTCGCCGTGAATTTAACAACACCTCCTAGCTCAAATTAAGCGCATTTATTTATTATGATTTGTTATTATTTAAATATTTATAGTATTTTATTGGATTATTTTAGTATGATTTAATTATGAATTTATTGATATTATTGTTTATTATGTTTATATTTATATTTTGATAATTATTTTGATTTTGATGTACTTAATCAATATTTTCATTTCAGTCAGTAGCACACGTGTTATAGAGCGTACATAAAAATATCGACCGAAGGGAGAGTAAGTCGATAAAGTGGGGATAAAAATCGATATTTTTCTCCAGTCACGTGGTGCACTGAAATAATTATTGTTTTATTGTTTAAAGGATTAATAATCATTATGTTTATGTTTATATATAGAAAATATTATTTAATTTACTATTATGGTATAACTCAGGTCGTTTAATGATTTAAATGTTTATTTTAATTGATAATTTCGGGTCCGAGGTTGTTGGAGGGGATAACACGTGAGTGATACCCCTCCCTCGGAAAAATCAACGAAAAGATAGTCAGAGAGGACCGGGTTTTTGTAAAGATAGGACGTGTTGTTGTCCGTGATTAAATTGTTCTGGCCCAGGTGCCTTAATAAAATAATTACATAGTTAAAGTATCTAATTTGGTTTGTGATATTGATTATTGAAAAACTCAAGAAGTAAATTGTTGTCAACGCCGGTAAGTCAATTGTGTCATCATTGTTGCATCGGCTATCGCTGGTCCTTGAGTAGAGTTGATCGCGGTATTTGGTTGATAAATAATTGAACCTGAGTTATATTGTTATAATAAGTTGAATTTGTTCGGCGTACGTTTCATGTACGTATAGACGCGTCGAGCGAATTCCTTAGAGGATTAGACAAGGATAGCAAGTGTGGCTCCTTGTCTTACACTAGTATTTTACATATTATTTTAAAAGTATATTTGAGTATTTAATATTATTTCTCTGGGTAAAATTTATTTTATAATTTGATGGTATGCAACCCAGTGTTGCCAAATATATTGAGTACCCGCGTCTTTCTCTCCCCAGAGTAAATAATTTAAAGTAAGGATTATTATTATTTTATTAGTTTACAATTTATGTGTTATTTTGAGTTTGAATAATTGTAACTTGTATTTGAATTCCCCAGTGGATAATTTAATAGTATAACTTTATCATTATTGTTTGGCTAAATTGAGCCTATTATTATTTAATAAAAATTTAGTATAAATATCTGGGTATTGTAATAATCTGTTGAATTTATTTGAATATATTTTGAATTAAATAATTAAGAAAAAGGAATCCAGTGATAGCCAATATTTGTTTGTTTATTTCCTGGATATATTTAATAGTAATTATTTCTTATTATTATTTTTGTTCAGTATATATTTATTTGGTTGTCATTCCGCTTGGTGCATGCATTCTCGCTCAAGATTTTGTCCCGTGATCTCTCCCCTAAATTATTATTTTTGTCCGTTTTTTTGTAAAAACGGAATGGCGCCCTCGTGCACTAACCCAGCCTGAGGAGCTGGTCCAGGCACAATTTTATTTTGTTTATAATTATTTATTATTTTGAGTTATATTTATTATTTTTATTTTTATTTTTTAATACACTTGGGTGACCACATACGACTCCGGATTTTTATTCGCGTCTCCGTCACGAAAAGAAAAACGGTTTACGTTATAAAATGTTTTAGTATTTTCGAAAGTTTTCAAAAACGACTCAATAAATCAATTTTAAAATCTTATCAGTTGTAGAACTCAATGAAACGCGTTGATTGCTACCTTAATCATCGTAATCGGTTTATTGGTTCGAGAGATATCGTTGTAGAAAAAATGGTAAAAAACGTTATTTTTCGAAAACAAAGGCATACAAAAGTATTTTCGAGCTCGAAGAGCTCGAAATATATCCACAACAATTTTTCGAGCTCAAGGAGCTGAAATGGGCGGGAAGTTTTGGGGCTGGCCCACAGGGTCAACCGATAGACCGATTTTTTTTTTCGATCTCGCATGAAAATTTGTTGGTTTACGATGTTTTAAGAAGCTTCTCCAAAAATCAGCTCGATAAAAATTTTTCAAGAGGTCGCTTACGAATTTTGAAAATATCAAAAATGATCGAAATTCGAATTTTTTATTTCAAAATTTTTTCTTGCTCATGGCAGCAATAGTTTATATTTGTTAAATCATGACTATGCTGAAAATTTGAGGCCAAAATTCAAATATTTAAACAGCGCTCAAGAATTTTAAATATTAACTGATAATATGTAACTAATAGTTCAAATTAGTAGCTGTATTTTTTTTTAACTCAATTATTGTCATTTCAGTAAAATATAACTTTTGCATCACCAAAATGTACAGGACAGTCTTAAACAATAAAATTTGGTAATGTTACATTCTGGCTTATTTATTATTCAGACAGAATATTTTTTAATTGACCAGGTTGACGTCATTAGGGTATCAATAGACCCCAGGTGCGTCAGCTGTTGACCTTCTTTTATTTTATGCGAAAATGTTTTAATGACTTACCATGGTGACGATTATCCCCATAACTCGGCCCCAATATCCCCTTGATGCCTCCTCTGAGTGCGAACAAGACGAGCCTTGAAGGCCTGGTTTTCCTTTGTAAGGGAAAGCGATTCTAATTGGCCGATCAAACAACCAGAGCTCGAAGGCTCAACAACACAAGAGCTCGAAGGGTAACATGAGTTCAATAGCTTAACAATACACGAGCTCGAAAGCTCAACGACACATGAGCTCGAAGGCTCAACAACAACTTCCTCGAATTTTAACTCTCGGACGACCTTTGGTGAGGTCCGCGATGACACCTTGAATCCCGCGACCGAGCTGTACTGTACATCCTGACCTGCTGCTTCATCGGCCACGAAGCATAAAGGGTGATATGATAGGTGGTGAAGGAGCCCGAACTGCTGGTTAGCGCTCTGAGCAAAGGAAGGGTGGAACAGCTAGTAAGCGCTCGCCCCTTTTAGGTTCTTTAGACAAAAGATTTGTATTCAGGTTAAATTTAAGGTTTTATTCCTCTGAACCTGGAGACAGGAGAATCGGTCAGTCAATAGTACAGAGTTTCGTGCTCTTTGAGATCTCGTGATCAACTGACTGATCCTGCTGCTCTTCGACTAAATACATCCGTCAAAGTGTTAACGTTGCATCTCAGGTTTCCTATGAGAGAATCGTCGTGGCCCGGGTCTCATGCGTCGTCATCTGTTTAGACTATCCGCGAGCCACGGCGACTCTCTTATCGCAAGAGATTTCCGTTACATTGTTGGTGATGAATGAAATAATATCGCCAACAAAGTAACGATTTATTAATTTATTATTTATTTATAATTCTAAGAAGTGTCGAACTGTTTATTCGCCCACCGTGGTGAATAAATAATTCGAGGCTTCAAAAAAAAAATTTCCAAAATTTTTATTTAAATTTAATTAGAGCCAGAACGTAACAGTAAGTTTTTTATAAGCAAAAAAACCTACAAATTAAATGAAAAATTAAAAAAGTAGGTAAATAACTTATTATTTCTATTTCTCGGGTTATATTTTCATTCATTGTCATGCTAATTGATGGAGAAAAAATCGAGAAGCTTTATTTTTAATATTTAAAGGTCGCTCGAAAACGTTCAAAAGACAGCACTCGGAAACATTCAAAATTCTTGAGCAAGGTTTAAATATTTAAATTTTGGGCTTAAATTTTCAGCGTAGTCATGATTTCACAAATATAAACTATTG
The DNA here is from genome assembly GCA_030273425.1 of Microplitis manilae. Taxonomy (NCBI): domain Eukaryota; kingdom Metazoa; phylum Arthropoda; class Insecta; order Hymenoptera; family Braconidae; genus Microplitis; species Microplitis manilae. The sequence continues at coordinate 21,427,159 of CP092722.1, read as the reverse complement.
CTGCCACGAGAAAGAAAAAATTTTAAAGTAAAAAATTTGAATTTCGATCATTTTTGATATTTCCAAAATTCTCGAGCAACCTCTTAAAAATTTTTTATCGAGTTGATTTTTGGAGGGGCTTCTTAAAACATCGTAAACCAACAAAGTTTCATAAGAGACTCGAAATAAAAAATCTGGGCATCGGTTGGCCCTGCGGGCCAGCCCTGTAACTTCCCGCTGTTTTCGAGCTCTAAGATCTCGAAAACATTAGTATAAATACATTTTCGAGCTCTTCGAGCTCGAAAATACTTTTGTTTCACTTTTTTAAGAGCTTTCCAAATTCAAAAGGATTACGTATTATATTAAAATTGGAAAATTGAGACTCCAAAACAATTAATAAAAAAGCATTTTTTACATATATATTTACAATTATGTTCAATAGTTCGCTCAAAAATAAGTTTACGTGATACGTTGTATCTATATGGTGTAAGTATATCGTGAAACGAGCGAACATGATGATTTTTAAGAAGTCACTTCCAATGACTCACATTAACAAGAACATATTAGTTTTGAGTTATGTTGTTCAGTAATTAGGATGTTATTCAATGAAAAAAGCTGATACAGATTTTACATTGATTATTCCGTTAACGATATCTCTCGAACGAATTATCTGATTGGGACGTTCTTGGTAGCAATCGAATGCTTTGATCGAGTTCTAGAGCCGATTAGATTTTGGAATTGATCGACTCAATAGTTTCCGAGATATTCACGAAAAACGAGAAAAAACGATTTTTTTTCATTCTTCCGTCGACGATATCTTTCGAACAGATTATTCGATTGAGACGTTTTTGGCGTCAATCGAAAGCTTTTATCGAGTTCTAGAGCTGGTCCGATTTTGAAATTGATCGATCCGACAGTTTTTAAAATATCCAAAAAAAACGAAAAAAAAATTTTTTTTTTTTTTTTTCGTATTTCTTAAATATCTCAAAGACTATTTGACAAAATGATCTAAAATTTTCTGAAAATCTAAGTTGAGAAGGAATATTTCGAATGCCGCAAAAAAAATGTAAATCGGTTCATTCATTAAAAAGATATGAGAGGTTTACATCTACACACACACACACACACACACACCCGATTTTGAAAATCGGGGTGAAATCACTAACTTCCTGAATTTTTTGAAAATCAATTTTCTTAGCGGGAAGTTAAAAATTAGTCGGTTTTTTTGCGCCACCCTAATATATATATATATATGTCGGAGATAAAAGTATAGCTGGGTTTTCCCAGAGACTTTGGAAAGTCCCAACTACATTTTAGTTTATATTTTATTTAAGTAACAATATTTAGCAATAATATTTTACAACTTAATCCGATTGGGAAATTTTTTTAAGCTTGTTGTAAAATATTTTCATGGCGTTAGGCTTAGACTTGGAGTAACATCTGCTCACCAAACGTAGCCACGGTCAGAGGATAGTGAAATAGTGCAATATAGAATAACGGAGTTCGTTTTGGGTCTTTCAGGTAAAGAGTAGTTTTTGAAGAGTAAGAGTTCAAAGTGCAATAAGAGTTACACTTCTGTTTGAGCTTGAGTCGAGAGCGTCTCGTATCTTGCTGACCGTGTATTCGTTGTCAAGTCTAATTTTACTGTCGCGTATTTTTTGTTAACTCAACGATTGAGTTGTATATTAAATTAGTGAATACTGTTGTACTACTTGTGTATTATAATCTATATAGTAATTTGAGTGTGATTATTGTAATATTCAGCCTATAGTGGATATTAAACATTGTGTAACTTCAATCTTAGTTTATAACATATTGTAATACTTGAATTATTTGTAATACTCTAATCAATTGTGGAATTTTCTCGAGAGTAATTTTGTGTGTGACGATAGTTATGTTGTTGTTTATCTGATATCTTGTTAATTAAATTTAAATGTCGACAAATAATGGTGTTAATAATGACGGTACTAAGAGTACCTCTCAACTACCTGCTGCCCATCCAACATATATATATATATATATATGTATATATATATATACATATGTATATATATACATAGAGACTCAACGGTATAGACGCTCATTGAGTAGAAAACATCCTTGCATGTATATACATAGATAGATAGAGAAAGAGAGAGATAAGTATTTGTATAGCTTCTATCAAATAGTTGGACGCCATCATTAAATTGGATATATGTAGTAACTGATAGCAGATAAAATTATAATATTTGAGCTCTTTATCGTGAAAGTTCACACTTTATTGATCATGATATTAATCTTAAAAAGTGTGTCACAAGCACGTCCTAGAGTAACATTGTTATCATAGAAAATAATATTAAGGTTTTATATAACTAGATAATTCAAAAAATGTATTTTTTTCCTTTTTTTTATTCAAACATAATTTATGAATAATGTATAATTGACTAAAATCTGGATGTTTCATTGAAGAAAATTGTCGGATAATACATTTATTTTTGAATTCCATAAATATTTTTATATTAATGGTTAATGAAGATGAAGTGATTATCAATAAATATGATGTTTGATACAAGATTTTTAGAATTTGATAATTAACATTTTAGTTATTGTATATAAGTTGAGTGAAAGAAAATTCAATTACATTAATTAATTGTCAGGTCCTTATGAAAAATTCTAGTCGGGAAACTTCACATTGAATCACTGCAATATATTTCGCATCAATTACATTTGAGTTTAACCTGATATTTCGAATGTCATTGATATGAATTGTTGAAAGAGTCATTGATATTTTTTTTTCTTTCCCAATAGATTAAATAGGTAATTTGAGTATGTAAAGTAGAGTGTATTTATAAAATGGGACGAATGTGAGTCTTTGAATAAGAAAAATTTTTTAGAAAAGTTATTGAGTAATATTTTTTTTCAGTGCTAAAATAATTTAAGAATTAATGGTTTAGGTGTGTGAATCGAATCAAACATATCTTTTTGATCAAATAATTTAAATTTCCGAATTATTCGAAACTTTTTGAATCATTCGAAACTATTTAATTTATTCGAAACTATTCAAATTATTTGAAACTATTCGAACAATTCGAAACTATTCAAACCATTCAAAACTATTCGAACAATTCAAATCTCTTCGAATAATTCGAAACTATTCGAATAATTTAAATTTTTTCGAATCATTCGTAATTTTTTCAAGTTATTTGTCAAATTTAGAATGATTCGAAAATTTTTGCATTATTTGTAACTTTTCAAATTACACGATTTGAATCGAGAAAATATTGGTCAGCTCTCAAATATTCAATTTTCATTTAATGAAGAGTTAAGTTTTCAAAGTAACCAAAAATAATTTTTTGGTAGATTCGTGTCTGAACTCTATTTATCTCTGACACAAATTGGAATTATTCGAAAAACTATTTCTATGTTGAGTCGTTTAGAAGAAAGTTTACAAATAATTCGAATTGTTCGAAATTTCGAATTATTCGATTCGATTCTATACACTGTAAAAAATAAGGTACTGACTTCAAACTCCCTAGGAGTCTGACGAATTTCCTCTTCAGTGAAACCAAATTCGTTCAAACCAACAAAAACTAGTTTGTCTCAAGAAAATCATTTTTATTGAATTAAAATCTCTACTCGATTATGAGAAATTGCTTAAGCGTTTATGAGAAAGTTTTTAAGTTTGACCGTAATTAAACTAATATTTGATTGAATAGTAAAATATATTTAAATTAAAGTTTGGATGTACTTGATTTAAAAATAAAAATTTGTTGAAGCAAACTTTTCAACTTTGAGAAATTTAACTGAAACTCTTGAAATGTTTGGTTTGACAACTTTTTCATATTTCAATGAAATAAAAGTAGTTTCCTATAATACCGAACGTGTCGTGTCAACCGACGAGTTTCTTGGAGAAAGAATCCGATGAGGTTAAAGGAATAATTTCACGCACTCACATTAAAACTGAAAAATATTCGACAAGAATATAAATGTATTCATTACAAAATATCGAACTATATTTGAATGAAAGTCTTTGTGTTATCGATTCGATAAAAAAATTTATTTATAAAAAGAGTCACATATTTATCGCGTTTAGATCAATCTATAAGCAGTTGACTGTATGTATCCATTCAATATGAAAACAAAGTACTAGAAGCACAACTAAACTAAAATTTTCCTGCTGGTTCCGTAGCGTAGCGGTAACGTGTCTGACTCTCGCGCGTAAGGTGCTGGGTTAGAATCCTCCGGATGGCAAAATTAAAATTATTTAATTTTTCACTAAAAACTGTGAGTATGTTAAGATGATTGGTAAAGTATAATTGATGTAATATAATAAAATAATGTAATTGTCCCAATACTTAATAAAAAAAAAAATAATAATAATAATAAAAATAAAATCAAATCAAAAATAAACACATAAGAAAAGAAAATTTTTTTTTAAATAAATTATTAATGAGATAATTAAAGCCAAGATTTATTTGATTCAGATTACTGTTTTTTTTGGATCAATCCAATACAGCAATTTAAAATAATTAGATTTTTTATTGAATCAATTGCAAAGAGAGTTTCTACGGACCTAAAAAGATATTACTTTTAACACTAAAATTCATTTGCTTTAATAAAATTTTGACTTAACTGCAAATGCATACCTTCAATCACCTTACAATTTACTTTGAGTGAAATTTTTAATTTATTTATATAAAACAAAAATCATTATTGTACCAACAGCATAAATGACTCGAACTAATTTCTATTTTTTTTAACTGAAATAAGTTATCGAGTTATATCAAATACCATAGAGTTAGCTCAAACGATTCGGGATCTTCCCTCAAGAAACTTTCAGTTGGAGCAAAGTATACTGTCAAACGTAGAAGGGCGGTAGACTCAATCGCTTGACGCGCTTGGCTGTATCCAAACGCACGGAGTACTTGAGCCAAACAAATCTGCCCGTGAAAAATGAATCATACATGGCCATGCATGGCCATATATGGTTCTTGCATGGAGCATACATGGCCATGCATGGAGCATACATGGTCATACATGAATCATGCAAGGCCATGTATGGCCATGCATGGACATGTATGACTATATATGGCAGTGATTAATTGAACATACATGGCCATGCATGGCCTATATGGTTCATGCATGGAGCATACATGGCCATGTATGGCCATGCATGGACATGTATGACTATATATGTCAGTGATTAATTGAACATATATGGCCATGCATGGCCGTATATAGTTCATACATGGCCATACATGGGCATACGAACTTTTTGAATACAGTCATGCATGGCCATATATGAATCATACAAGGCCATGTATGGCCATGCATGGTCATACATAGTCATGGATGACTATATATTAGACTGCTTTTTTTAGCGACTATTTTTTTTTTCGCTCCCATCCCGAAATTTTGTTGGAAATACCCTCCAAAAAATTCCCTGAGAGTTTAAGCCCTTGATATTAATATAAAGTACTTTCCCAGAGCAGGCGAAGATTTCCCATTCAAAATACACGTAAACTTGGGTTTTTATGTTTTAAACTTCTGTAACTTCGTGGAATTTTATGACATCATCTCACCCAAGTCGGGATTTTCTCAGAATTGAATGCTCTTCAAAAGTACCCATTATCGCGAAGTCGTAACTCATACGAGTGGGGTAGTACGGACCGCTAAACTAAATTTTTTCATAGAATTCTTGTTTCTTCTCTCATTATCTCATAAACAACAAGACCTACAGAAAAAATATGAATGACAATTCTATAGAAAAATCAATTTTCTACAAAAAAGGTCCTCAGCACTAAATCACTACGATCGATATTTTCTGAGATATTAATTATTGAAGTTTACGTAGCATTGAATTCCCATGAAATGTCGAATCAAATCTTAGAAAATACTGATTTTTTATTTGACTAATATCTCAGAAAATATCGATCTGAGTGATTCGGTGCTAGGGACCTTTTTTGTAGGAAATTAAATTTCCTATAAAATTGTCATTTACATTTTTTTTGTAGGTCTTGTTGTTTATGAGGTAATGAAAGAAAAAAAATTAAAAAAGCTCGTATGCCTATGTATGGCCATATATGCTCCATGTATGGCCATATACGCTTCATGTATGACCATGTATGAACCATATACGGCCATGCATGGCCATATATGTCCAACTAATCACTGACATATATAGCAATACATGACCATGCATGACCATACATCGCCTTGTATGATTCATATATGGCCATGCATGGCCATGTATGATTCATTTTTGACGGATATAAAAAATTTGAGCTGACTATTACAATTACTTATAAACAGGATGTTGTAGTGAAAAAAAATAGAAAATTTTTTTGATATCACTAACAGCATATTGATGATTATATTTTGCTTTTTCGAAAGTGATTATATCCTTTCAATCTTACGTAGCACAAGTAAACTTCGTTGTAACTGTCGGTCGCATAACTTAGTCGACAAAGCGTCGGTCTCTCGTACGAAAGGTCCCGGGTTCGAATCCTACTAAAGCGGGTGGTGTTATTAATAAGTCTAGCGTTTTTTCTCTGAATTAAAAATTTCCAATTCGATTAGGAATTCAATTATTTGCATATCTGATAATCTCTGCGTCGCCAAAATAATTAAAAAAAAAAAAAAAAAAATTAAAAAATTTTTTTTTTATTTAGTTAAAATTTCTATACCTAGTCATATCAAGTCATGTATGGCCGTATCAAGCTATGTATAGTCATACATGGCCATGTCTGGCCAATTTACATACATGGTTATGCATGGAGCATTCATGCATGGCCATGTATGATTCATTTTTTACGGGTGGTTTGATGTTAGGAATTTTTTTTTACAGTGTACGAATAATTCGCAAGTTTGAACTATTTGCACACCCTAATTAATGGTAATCACAATTAGTATAAATTAAGAGTACGAAGATTTAAATTACCCATCACTCAACTAAAAAAAGTACGTATTTGGTTTAAAAATTTTTTTCTTAGAATCACCTGTTCTTTTCACTTCAGCTTATTTATCAAAAAAATATTTTTCTAGTAGAAAATATTTCATTAAAAAGCATAATTCTTTTTGAAAACATCTCTGAATTTTTTATTCTTTCACTAAATTTACTAAAATATTTTTTACAATAACAATTATGGAGTCATTTATCTCTATTCGTTTTTTTAGTTTCAACATCTTTCTTCATAGTTTCCAATTTTTTTAGTACACAAAAATAACAAAGCACTATTCTTCCCATCTGTGTAGAATTTCACAATTTTTTTTTACGAAAAAAAAAAAAAAATTGTGACAGTCACAAAAATCTGCCACTACACTGTAAAAAAAGATTCCTAACATCAAACCAGATTCGTTTGGCTCAAGTACTCCGTGCGTTTGGATACAGCCAAGCGCGTCAAGCGATTGAGTCTACCGCCCTCTACGTTTGACAGTATACTTTGCTCCAACTGAGAGTTTCTTGAGGGAAGATCCCGAATCGTTTGAGCTAACTCTATGGTATTTGATATAACTCGATAACTTATTTCAGTTAAAAAAAATAGAAATTAGTTCGAGTCATTTATGCTGTTGATACAATAATGATTTTTGTTTTATATAAATAAGTTAAAAATTTCACTCAAAGTAAATTGTAAGGTGATTGAAGGTATGAATTTTCAGTTAAGTCAAAATTTTATTAAAGCAAATGAATTTTAGTGTTAAAAGTAATATCTTTTTAAGTCCGTAGAAACTCTCTTTGCAATTGATTCAATAAAAAATCTAATTATTTCAAATTGCTGTATTGGATTGATCCAAAAAAAACAGTAATCTGAATCAAATAAATATTGCCTTTAATTATCTCCTTAATAATTTATTTAAAAAAAATTTTTCTTTTCTAATACAAGAATATGTTTTTATTTTTGATTTGATTTTATTTTTATTATTATTATTATTTTTTTTTTTATTAAGTATTGGGACAATTACATTATTTTATTATATTACATCAATTATACTTTACCAATCATCTTAACATACTCACAGTTTTTTGTGAAAAATTAAATAATTTTAATTTTGCCATCCGGAGGATTCTAACCCAGCACCTTACGCGCGAGAGTCAGACACGTTACCGCTACGCTACGGAACCAACAGGAAAATTTTAGTTTAGTTGTGCTTCTAGTACTTTGTTTTCATATTGAATGGTTATATACAGTCAACTGCTTATAGATTGATCTAAACGAGATAAATATGTGACTCTTTTTATGAATAAATTTTTTTATCGAATCGATAACATAAAGACTTTCATTCAAATATAGTTCGATATTTTGTAACGAATACATTTATATTCTTGTCGAATATTTTTCAGTTTTAATGTGAGTGCGTGAAATTATTTCTTTAACCTCATCGGATTCTCTCTCCATGAAACTCGTCGGTTGACACGACACGTTCGGTATTATAGAAAACTACTTTTATTTCATTGAAATATGTAAAGTTGTCAAACCAAACGTTTCAAGAGTTTCAGTTAAATTTCTCAAAATTGGAAAGTTTGCTTCAAGAAGTTTTTATTTTTAAATCAAGTACATCCAAACTTTAATCAAAATATATTTTACTATTCAATCAAATGTTAGTTTAATTACGGTCAAACTTAAAAACTTTAACATAAACGCTCAAGCAATTTCTCGTAATCGACTAGAGATTTTGATTCAATAAAAATGATTTTCTTGAGACAAACTCGTTTTTGTTGGTTCAAACGAATTTGGTTTCACTGAAGAGAAAATTCGTCAAACTCCTAAGGAGTTTGATGTCAGTACCTCATTTTTTACAGTGTACGAAAAAACTTATTTTTTTAAGAATAAAGTTACATAAGGTAAAAGCACCAATTATTGACGCTATAAGAGACAAGATTGTAATTCCATTTTTTTTAGCATATTAACAATTAATAATATTAAATTTTAATTCCAACATTGTCTTATTTAGTCTTTTAATTAAACAAATTCATATTTTTTTATAATAATAAATTAAATTTACTAATTAATTTAAAGCGTTGAAATAAGTTACCCGGATACACCAATTATTGACAGGTTCAAAACTGGACTGATCTAACTATTGACATGCCGTTGCTCCAATTATTGACACCCTTAATGCGCATGCGTCACTGATCTGTTGAACTAAATATAAGAAATCAAGTTTCCGAATAATTACTAATTTATTAATTTTATTATTATTCAATTAATAGGACAATTTTGAAAATAGATTTATTAAATGAAAAAAAAAGAAAACAAAATTTTTTATTGTATTAGCAAATTTATATTTACTTTTTGAAAATGAGGTTAATTTTTTCAATTCAATTAAATAAATATTAATTTTAGAATGTTTTTTATTACCTTTATTTCAAACACGAAACTATTCAAAATGCTTCTTAATTAAATAAAAATTAAAATCAATTAATAACTTTTTTAATAACAATTTAATATTATACAGATGACAGTGTGGGTTTTCGAATACTATGGTTTAAATTTTTAATGGATTTGTGTTTAAAAAAAAAGACGTTACGGTGCTGTCTACTGACCTGTCAATATGAGATACAACTTCAATATTATGTACTAATTATTGACGTCCACTATTTTAAAATTAAAAAGCACATAATTTACTGTAAATTTATGATATTGTTAATTTTTCATAATTTATTTATTTATAAAAAAAAAAGTTGATGTGATTAGACGAAAAAAATAATTAAAAATCCCCGTTTCAAAAGACTGCTTTTCTAACCGCAATAGTTAAGAAAATTGACGTTCACAAGCTGTTTTTATAAATATGAATGAATTTTATTTTTTTTATTAATGAATATTTAATATTTTTCACTAACAATAATTTTTTTTCAATTTCTTAAATTACATAGATTGCTTAAAAATGTATACGATCATTATTAATATAGTAGGTAATCAAATATGTCTTCAAATAGGATAGGGCGTCAATAATTGGACCCCCGTCAATAATTGGTGCTTTTACCTTAGTCCATAAAATCAGCCGTTTGTACAAACACGTAATAAAAAAAGTCCTCATACAACGCACGTGTTTTCATCTGAAAAAAAACGAATCCTTCGCTACCGTTTCGATAACTCCCATTACATATAAATTTCACCATTGTAAAAATAGATTTCCATAAATAATATTATTCTCTCAACGGGCATTTTTATTAGGTCACCGACCTCCAAATGCATTCGTCACTCTTAACTATTCAAACCGAAAGAAAATATTAATAAAAGAATATGTATATAGAAAGACTTTCATATTCATATATCTATAGATACTTCACACAGCTTCCTATATGAATACCTCTACCTATTCAGCGATTATTCAGATCACGTCATTGTAAAACTATTTTTCACATTATATTATACATATATCAGAATATTAAAATTACAACCCCCTCGATTTTCAAACTCACCTGTCCCAATTTTTTACCTGACACTAAAATCTACCGGTTGCTAAGTAAAGCTTGAGATTCACAGCTACCCTACACAAAACCCCATAATACAAGGCACAAAGAAAAAACTAACTAAATCCCGTTAGCTTTACAAGGGGTTCATTGCACTTTTCATTGACGCAAAAATAAAATCTGAGGGGTCGTTTTTTGATCCCCTAAGTTACCCTCGTTCCCTTTTTCTCAATGAAATCGAAGTGTACCGTCACTGTCTCGTACTTCTTTCTCTTCTTTGTCCAACGAATTTTTCCTTCATTTATATATTTAGGGGACTCAACCAGGGGAATCGAGTCCCCTATTTGAATTTTTTTTTCTTTGCAACGTTCTGCTTCCAAGTCAAAGGGCATGGAAAATTAAGAGATATTTATTCTATTTTGGTTATCGTACACTACTAGCCATTTTTTAGTTCAATTCATTTTCTCCTAATCTTAAACTGTTGTAATAGTAGTTTTAGTATTATGTGGATGGTAGTTCAATAGTGTAGTAGCTATAGGACTACGTAGTAGCTAAACTACAAAAGGGACCCCAGTAATGTCATAACAATACATCTTTTTAGCGATGACACGATAAATCAAAATAAACTTTCTGGAGAGGGATAAAACAGGTTAGGTGTTCAAAGCGGGAGATATTTCTTCTTTTTTCGTTACTCGTATTTATCTGGCCTCTATTCTTGTCTCTATATACTGTACTGTACGGATTGAGTTTGTTGTTCGTTTTCTACGGGATTTGTGAGATTATATCTGTATACGTGTGGATGCATTCTACATAATGATGATGATTGTTCACGGATAAACCTTGGTGTGTGCGTGTGTTTGTGTGTGTAAGATTAGATATAGTGTCAACAGGTGTGCTTAGAGCCTTTTGTTTTGGGCTGTAAATTTATTTGTGTGTGTATGTGGGGGGGGGGGGAATACTGTGTATGCAAGTGAATTAGTTACCGAACTTCATCAGTATGTATGTCTAACTCACTATTATAATTCTGAGCGTGCATTTCTCTGTTTTATCAATTTAGTTACAATTTATGTGCAGATGTAAGTAAGATAATTTAAAGTTTGAGTAATTTAATTATTTTTTATTGAGTAATAAAAGTAGGGGAAGGGCGGGGGCAAAATGGGCCCCTTAACATGTTTTTGGTCTCACTATGCCGCGTCTGTGGAAAAAAACACATCTTTAAATTTGGGGCGAAATAGGTTCCCCAAAAAAGTTTTAATATTTGATTTTTTTTCCCCTTTTACTTTTTTAACTTCCCGCTTAGAAAATCGATGATTTTCAAAAATTTCGGGAAGTTATTGTTTTCACCCCGATTTTCGAAAATCGAGTTTCCATCAAATGTCGACGTTTTGAGGTCCTAGGAAGCTATTCTGACTATTTTCAGAATGATGTCCGAGTGTCTGTATGTATGTGTGTGTGTGTGTGTGTGAATGGTCTATAACTTTTTAACTAATGAATCGATTTGGTTGTTTAAGGCGGCGATTGAAGGAGCTTGTTGGCCGTCAACTTTCCTGAAAATTTCAGATCGTTTGATCAAGTAGACTCGAAAATATTGGCGAATTACGAAAAAAAAAAAATTTTTTTTTTTAGTTTTTTATTGATTTCTCAGAAACGAATTAAACGATCGACTTCAAAATCTAACCAGCTCTAGAACTCAATAAAACGCGTCGAATGCCGCCTTAAACATCTCAATCGGTTAATTTGTTCGGGAGATATCGTTGGAGAAAGAAATGGTAAAAAACGGTTTTTTTCAAATATCTTCAAGACGGCTGAATCGATCGCTTTCAAATTTTAATCAGCTCTAGAATTCAATAAAACGCGCCTATTGACACCTCAAACGTCAAAATTGGTTAATTAGTTCAAAAGATATCAGTGTTGAAAAGTTAAAAAAATAACATTGTATGTTATTTTTTCCAGAAAAATCAAAATGTACTGTACTAAAATGTGTCTAAAATCTTACAAACTTTTCCTCTTTATGGTCTCTTTTGATCATCGTATAATGCCGTCAAACTTGTTCTTTAGTTCAAACCATATTATCAACGAAAAAATTGAAAAAACACAGTTTTTAATGAATTTCTCGGATATTTGATATATTATTGCTCTGACCCAAGCCAAAACTCATTCAAATCTTGATTTTGATCACTGACATTGATTTCTGCATCAACATATTTATTTTATTTAACATAATCGGGAATTAAAATTTAAAAACCGCTTGTTCATTAATGATTTTCGATTCTTAAACTTTTAAACTTTAGCATAAAGCATAACTTGTTAGAGTTTGAAAAACTCATAAAAAAACAATCGCATGCAATTAGATTTTCGAGCTCGAAGAGCTTGAAAATATAGTCACATTAATATTTTCGATTTCTTTGAGCTGGAAAACAGAGGGAAGTTTTGGGGCTGGCCCGCAGGGTCAACTGACAGACCAATTTTTTAGTCTTCTGTCATGAATCAGTAACCAATATGCTCCAAAAATAATAAATTTAAATTTAGGGCAAAATAGGCCCTCTAAAAAATATGCTAAAATTCGGCTATTAATGTCTTCCGTCTCAATAGTATATTACCCATCAAGGGCGAAAAGTAGGGCATTCCAAACCAGGTGTATAATTGCCTGCCCGAGCCGAAGGTAAGGGTGGCAAACACTAGGATTAGGATTTCCTACTTTCCTCCGTGGTGTGTATATGGTTTTTCACCAGATTAGCACCTGAAAGTTTAAATTTTGGCCTCTGTTTGTAGGAAGAATGGCGCATGCACTGTTTTTTATCATTTGTTTGAGTATAAATTAAAAGAACGACTCACTTCCCTTCAAGTCTTGCAGGAATTTAAACTTACGGTGCGGGTATAGTAAAGAAGCTAGTTAATAAATTTTTTAAAATATTGATTTTTCGCACTTAATCGTTAGATTGTGTTGGACACAGAAATATTGGAATCCGGGTGGTTACTATTCTGCGCCCAACTCAGTACGATGCTGAAAAAAAATTCTCGGTTGTGGTGCAGCATCACACCGATTACTGTGCGGAACCTGACTGAGTGATATGCGTACACGACTCACTATACAGGCACAACTTTCATGCACGAATAGATATAGATATAACTATAGACATAGACTAAAAATTTTTGTGTCTTCTAGAAGTGATTTATACACTTTTCATTAAATTAATACTTTCATGATAGTATGCAATAGGAATAATAATGCAATTGGAATAATTCCTATAATAATATGGGAATCATTCCCATATTATTATGGGAATAGTTTCTATACCATTATGGGAACCATTCCTATGATATTATGGGAATAGTTCTCATACTATTATGGGAAGCATTCCTATAATATTATAAGTATCATTCCCATAATTTTAGGAACTATTCCTATAATTATGGGAAACATTCTTATAGTTATAGGAACTGCTCCCACAATTTATGGTCGTAGTTCCCATCATGGTATAGGAAAAAATTTCACAAAATTATAGGAACCGTTTCCATTATTTTCTTACCGTGTATGACGATTAATTGCGTCGTGTACTTATATACATTTAAGTGAGTTTTCAACGTACGATATCAATTTTTTATACAATGTTCAACTGAATTACTTCGATAAATCTATATTAAAAAAAAAAAAATTATATTTCCTCAAAAATATTAAGAACATTTACTGTTATCCGCGATTTTATGTGCATGCAAAAAAGAGCAGTTGAAAAATCACAGTTTCTACTGTAAATCAGGCTTTCGGGGTAAAAATCTGTAAACATTAAAGTTCAAACTGTAATTTTAGAAATTTGTTGTAGCAATAAAATTAATACAATTTTAAGCAGCAAATTTTACAGTTTTAATCGACAATATCGAGTTTGAAACTGTAATATTTGTTATTTCTGTAAAATTTACTGAGAAAAAATGTAATTTCTACAGTTTCAGACTCGGAGCGCTATAGTACTAATTAATACTACACGAAACTGTAATTTTTCAACTGCTCTTTTTTCCGTGTGAAAGACGGATATATTTTTAACTCAAAAAAAAATAAACAAATAATTTTTCCCGTTCCATCTTTATGATTGTGATGTTATTATTTCTAAGTGCATTGTGTCATTAGTTCTTTATAGCTTATTACAATTATATGAATACGATTGCCGAGGAAGTTATAGGTCGAAGCTGTAGTTATAGAAATGATTTTAATCATAAAAAAAAAAATCACCACCCAACTTTCATTCACGCCCAGCAACCGGGCGGGTAACAACTAATATATATGGGGTATTCCACGCCAAATCGAACACTTTTGACCCCGACCCCTTTCGATTTGGTTGAAAATTTGTTTTCCCTTTCTACCCCATTAAAATCATTTTTCAGTAAATTTTCAAATTTTTTTACCCAACCCAAAAAAAGTTATGAGTTTCTCAAAAATAAGGCTTTTATCTTTTTAAATAGCTATAACTTCTTCCAAAATTGACTAATGAAGACGTTTTTTTTTTCAAAATTTTTGTTTTTGAATGTACTTTTCAGAAAAAAATACAAGAAAATTTTAAGATGATAAACTCTAGGAAATTTTCAGCTTTTTTGAGAAAAACTGCCATTTTGTTGAAGCTCGCCATTTTTTATTTTTTTTTTTTTTTAATTTTCAAAAAAAACTTCAATTAATTTTACAATTTTTCCCGCCAATCCGAGAGTGGGCCGACTTTTCTTTCTATTTTTATTTATCAATTGAAAAAAAAATTTTGCCCAGTTGGGCTTATTTTACAAAACATCACTCTGGAAATTTTTGAGAGTTTATCAATGGCTTCAGAGTTTGAAAACTTGAGACGAAAAAATTAATTGAAACTGGTAATCTTCGAGAGAATTCGGATTTTTTTAAAAAAAGTGAGAAAAAAATAGAAGATACCTATAAATAATTGTATTGTAATTTTTTTTTTTAAAACTACACCTGAAAACGAAGAAAATGAACAAAAAAATTGCCCTCTAGTTTATTTTTGACCAAATCACGGATTTCGAAAAATAAATCTAACGCACATCGTTATTTCAGAAGCCTGTGACTTGGTCAAAAATAAACTAAAGGGCAATTTTTTTTTTTTCATTTTCTTTGTTTTCAGGTGTAGTTTTCAAAAAAAAAATTACAATACAATTATTTGTAGGTATCTTCTATTTTTTTCTCACTTTTTTTAAAAAAATCCGAATTCTCTCGAAGATTACCAGTTTCAATTAATTTTTTCGTCTCAAGTTTTCAAACTCTGAAGCCGTTGATAAACTCTTAAAAATTTCCAGAGTGATGTTTTGTAAAATAAGCCCAACTGGGCAAAATTTTTTTTTCAATTGATAAATAAAAATAGAAGGAAAAGTCGTCCCACTCTCGGAATGGCGGGAAAAATTGTAAAATTAATTGAAGTTTTTTTTGAAAATTAAAAAAAAAAAAATAAAAAATGGTGAACTTCAACAAAATGGCAGTTTTTCCATTTGTTTAAAAATAAAAATTTTGGAAAAAAAAAAAACGTCTTCATTAGTCAATTTTGGAAGAAGTTATAGCTATTTAAAAAGATAAAAGCCTTATTTTTGAAAAACTCATAACTTTTTTTGGGTTGGGTAAAAAAATTTGAAAATTTACTGAAAAATGATTTTAATGGGGTAGAAAGGGAAAACAAATTTTCAACCAAATCGAAAGGGGTCGGGGTCAAAAGTGGTCGATTTGGCGTGGAATACCCCATATATATTAGGGTGCTCCATTTGAAACGAACATTTTTTTTTTTTAGCGGCACAAGAAAATTTTGTTATTTATGTTAAAAGAAAAATTCCCTGAAAATTTCAGCTCTTAATTTTAATTTTAAGTACTTCCTATCGAGCATCAAAGTTTTCCCATTTAGAATGCATGTAAATTGAATAACTTTGCTTTAAAATTACTATAACTTAGCCCGATTTCGAGCTATCGTTTTGAAACCAGTTTTTATTTGTAGAGTATTTGTTGCTTTTTAAAAGTATATACGACGACTGTGGTCTAACTCGATCCACGTCGATTTTATCAGCTCCGAAAGACAAATTTTCACTTTTTTCATATATTTTTGTTAATTGTGAAGAAATGGTTCATCTCACAACAAATATGCATGAAACCAATTTTTTAGGAAATTTTATGCTCTATAAAATTGCTCATGACACTTATATTGCTAAAGTCGACTGTTCATGAGATACATGAATTTTAACATTTTACAATAAAAAGATTAGTACCATAGTAAGCTAACAATTTTTTTTATTGTAAAATGTTAAAATGCATGTATCTCGTAAACAGTGGACTTTAGCTGAAATTTTCAGGGAATTTTTCTTTCAACATAAGTAAAAAAATTTTCTTGTGTCCGCTAAAAAAAAAAAATGTTCGTTTTAAATGGAGCACCCTAATATATATATATATATATATATATATATATATATATATATATATATATATATATATATATATATATATATATATTTATATATATATATATATATATATTAGGGTGTCCGTTATTTACCAACTCGACTTTTTTTTGAGCAGCGCTGCTTAAATTTTTCGTTTATGAGCTAAAAAAAATTATCAAACCCACATAAGCCTTTAATATTCATCCTAAACCGTGCTGCAAGGGCAATACATTTTCCATTTGAATAACATGGGGTTTTGGCGCGTGTTAAATTTCATTTGTTTTCTCCTAAGCAAGTTCATATACAAAGATGGGAGATGCAAATTTGTAGTAGGAAATTAAGCGCTCCACCAAAAAGGTCTCTTATGTTTTTTTTGATAAATTTACTGGTTTAAATTAAGGATAAACTTATAGTTATTTGTTTGATTTTTTTACTTTGACCGCAAAATAATAATTTTTTAAATAAAGGTAAGTTGTTTATTAAAAAAAATATTCAATTTCTCATACAAAGTTTGGAAATCGGCTCTTGGATGCCCCATCAACGGGCGAAGTATGATGATGAGCGGCCGGTCATTGACAATTTTTAATGGCCCATGAAGAGCTGAATATACAAATGATAACTCCGGCCCATTAATGGCGCTCGACCATCGGCCGATTAATGGCAGCCGGCAATCAGCCAAGCATGCAAATGAATTTAATTAAAAAGAATTTTTTTTTTTATTAATCTAATAGAATTCATGATCATTAACGTTTAAACTATTCAAGTGGGGTAAATGATGTGAAAAAAACTCGGTGAAAATTTTGCTGGGCTCTGGGCGCGAACTGCCGTCTTTCTGATTACTGAGTCCGAACGATGGCTACTGGACGAAACTGCTAACGATGAACTGACACTTTTGAATGATCTAGATATTCATTCTATTACAACCACTCGATTTTATAAAATATAAAGAGCAATTTAATTAATATTTTCGATTATTTAGAGAAAAAAAAAATAAGAATTTTGTACTATTTTATAATAATTACATAATTTTTTAGAATAAAACTTATTAAATTAAATTGACTATTTGTCAAGAACCCAGTTGAATTATCTTGCTCTACCACCATTATTGAAAATGAAATTTATTATAAAAATATATGTATTATTTTTTTATTAAATTAATTTTTATAAATAAAGTTTTAAAATTGCAGTTGTTGGTTACAAATAATAACGAACTAAACAATATTTTAATTGTTAGTTGTAAATAACTTTTCTTGATCCCCGACCCGAAAGTACGGACTTCCTGGCTGCTTTTCGCTCCAGAAAGAACAACTTTTGTGGCTTACACGAATTACAGCGCGCTCTGGTGGACCACGTTCTTTTTCTGGCTCAGTCGTGTAACTATATTTACTAGCACGCTGGTGTGAGTATACTCACACATGAATAATACACTATAAAGTGTATAGTATACAGTGCCGGCGTACTGACAGCTCAACATAACCAACAACATAACCAACATAGATCATTTTAAATCGTGATAATTACTATAATTTTTAAGAGTTAATACTACTGAGTGATATTAAGGGCATTCTCAGACTGTAACCCCCGCTTTTTAAAAAATTTCTATGGGTTTCAACTGTTATAACCATATGAAAATTTTATTAACTAGTTGAAAAAAAATTAAAACCTTAGTTGGAAAAAGGAGAACGTAGTCGTAATTTCACCGAGGTATACAATTTATAAAAAAAAATGACTTGCAATTGATATCAGTTGGGAGTTGAATGAAATTTGTTGAATAAATTTTAGTCTATAAAATTTGAAAATTGGAATTATAAAATTGACATGAACATTTTACTGAAATTTATTTTACAAATTTCGTTCAGCTTCCAATTGATATCAATTACAAGTAATTTTTTTTTAAATCTATATCGTAGCGAAATTACGACTACGTTTTCCCGTTTTTGATTAAAGCTTTAATTTTTTTTTAATTAATTAATATAATTTTGATACGGTTATGAGAGATGTAAGTCATTTAAATTTCTTAAATAGTGGGGGACACTGTCTAAGCTCAAGGAATGGCCTGCAGGATCAATTATTTTTTAGATTTTTTTTTTTTAAGCCCGCCCCGACCAGTAAAACTTCGGCTTCGCCTCGGTTTTGCAAAAGTCGGACGGGCCGCCCCCTCCCCCCGCCTGTATCCGTAATTCCGTACTTTCGGTTGGAGATCAAGAAAAATAGTATACAACCTACGGCCAGAATGTTGGATAGCCTGACACATGGAATATAGATGCCGAGGCGAAGCCGAATGGAATATGCCATGGCATATTCCATGCGCCGGAAAATCCAACTTTCTGGCCTAGGATAGTAATATACTATTAATTGGAAAATTAAAATATATTATTGATTAAAACTTAGTTTAAATCCAAAAAAAAATAATTATTAATTAATGTTGTTCGGACATTACTGCGACTTTTCGATCAAAATCTGAATTTTTAGTATGTTATTAAATAACATCAAATACGTATAAATTAATTTTTTCAGGTACATCTGACGAATAGTTTTAAGTTATTAATTATTGAAATATCGTAATTTAACACACAAAGTATAGGGAACCTAGAGGAAATGCCCTTGTATCGAGTTATGTAGTTGCCCCTTGTAAAGATAAAAAAACAAAATACTTTTCTCTTTATCAATTAACTATCGTAAAATACGTTGAAAATAGTTATAAAGTGTTCTGACGAATGAATTTAAAAATACTTTAATTCGAAGCACAGAAAATTCATAAAAATATTTACCCGCCATGATGAAAAATAATCTATTCACGTGACTTAGATGAGTGCGGCAACGTCGCAAGAAATAAAACGCGCTAACTTTTGAAATTAAAAACATAACTGATTATTGCTGCAGATGCATATCATATATTATGAAAATTTTTAATTTTATTTTTAAATTCGTAATTGTGGTAATCTGAAAGAATTAAACAAATAATTTTTAACATATTAATACAAAATATTCTACATAATAAGCAGGAGTAAAATAATTTTGAGTTAGTAAAAGTAATTTCTATCACTCACTTTTAAATTTATTATAAATTTTTTAAATTAAATAAAATATTTTTTACTCTTCGGAATAAATAAAATTCAACTGAACACTTTCCAGCTACATCAACGTGAACAGCTGTTCGAAGCGACGTTGTCAGACCTACATTATGAAAAAAAAAACTTGAGTCAAAAGTATTTTATTTTTTATTTATATTAATTAAATTAATGAATTAATCCGTTCTAATATAATGATAAGTACAGTCTAAATTTAAATGATGAATATAAATAATTACATTTTCAATTTTTGGGGAAAAAAAATTTAGATTTTATTTTGATTTACGGGATACTGTCCGAACACCCTTAAAGAAAACTATGATAATGAGTTATTTGTATAATTAATAATTGATTAGTAGATTTTTTTATTTGACAAAGTTGTGGACCATTGATTCACTAACAGTATCCCAACGTTGCGAAACGATAATCGGCCAATCATAAGTAGCCATTCATTGGCCAGCCATCGGCAGCGTCGTTTAAAATATTAAACAGCTACTGGTAATTAATCATGCTCGGGCCATTACTGATTGCCAATGCTTGGCCGAGTGACGGCAGCCAGATATCGGCCGATCTACGGCATTTTTTCCATTAACGGCGACTTTGTATGGGTTTAACTGTACTATCGAAAAAATTACTGCAAAAAATTCGGATAACTGAAAAATAATGTGACTGACGAGTTGAAGTAAGTTCAAACAGTTGCATATTATCGGCAAAAACATAGCAGAGTTAATAAACTTTTTAACATACTGATTAATACTTTGTTTCATTGAACATTCTTTGGTGGCATCTGGAAATATTTTTTATACTCACTCATATCTGCAGTATCATTCTCTTTGAATCAGAAATAGTGGAAACCACTGAAAAATAGTGTATAGTTTATGTTTGCAATAAGTTCTCCTGACAAATCAGAAGCTCTTAAAAACTAGTAACAGAATTAATAGAAAATTTTATGCATATCTGAACATCACTTTTATCTTTAATTGAATTTCTATGGGTATTTTATTATTATGAACAATGTATATTTTTATCAATAAAGTAATGATTTTTGATAAGCAGTATGAGAATCTCAAAATCACAATTATGAGCGATATTTAAATGTAGATAAAAATTAATAGAATGATAAAATGCGAAATACGTCAAAACGAAAGAAAAATATTGTTAGAAAATCGTTCATATCAATAGTTTAATGTTAGTTTTATTACTTTAAGTATGAAAACTATTTTTCAAGATTATAAACATCCCTAGAAACATTTAATTCCTAGCCAAAATGGATTTTTCGATACCCATCACGTATGCTACCCCCTCCGCTCCCTCTCATTTTTCCCCTCCCCTCCCGTGCCTTTCTTCCTATTCCCTATCTCTCTCTCTTTTTTTTAAGGGGGTAAAATATCATTTCGATTCTCCACTCTACGAAACCATCAGTGGCACTTATCAATTATAGAACTCAACCCCACCCTACCCTTCCCCACAACCGTTGCCATGGTAACCGTTACTATGGTTACCACTACCATGGTAACCGTTGCTATAATAACTGTCAAAATGAATAAATTGTAATAACAAATTCAGTTGTCAATTAAATTCAGAGGAATCATTAGAATAAAAGTAAAAAGTTATTAAATACTAATATTCTATAAATCATCTACAGTATCTACAGTATTATTCTATATAATGTTAGGCAAATATACTTTGATTTCAAATTTTCTACCAGGTCGATTCAGTCTAAACTATTGGTTAGTTAATCATTTTTCTTCTGAAAGTTATAAGTCAAAATTAACCCATAATTGTAAGATTCTAAAATCGTTTAAAAAAGTGATATTATAAAAAAAAAAAAATATAAAAACGGTTGGCCCTAAAGGCCATCCCTGCAACTTCCCGTTGATTTTATATTTAAGCGCTCAAAATTGTACTTACTCCGAGCTCAACAATATGGTAAAAGTTTAATATAACATTATTTCTTAAATTCTAAAACCAAAATACTTTTGAATGAATTAACCGATTTTTACGCGGTTGGTGGCGTTCGACGCAGTTTTTCGGGCCTCATAAAGAAACTTTGAGTTTTAATCGATCGAAGTAGGAATTTCGATGTAATTCCGCAAAAAACATTTTTTTCTTTTTTTTTTTCGACAACGATAACTCACAAACGAATGAATTGATTGTGACCGGGCTAGCGGCGATCGACGAGGTTTCTTGATGTTGAGAGCTGATTAGTTTATGGAATTGATCAGTAGTCGTTTAAAAGTAATTCTATAAGAACCACATTTAAAAAATTTTTTTTGTAGTATTTTTGAGATTTCTCAAAATATACCGGTTCGAATTGGTCTAAATTGTATTTAAAATCTAAGTTTGGTTGAGCCCTTTCGGATAGCACCAACCGCGATCAAATCGGTCGAGCCGTTCAGAAGTTATAAGAGGTTTTGTTACGTCCTGGATGACGAACACACGTTATTCAGTCCCTTAATTTTGAGTCAAAGCACTTAAGCCATTTACTCGGGTAGCGGGGACCTCGCTATTTAGTGTCGAGTATGTCAATATACGAAAATAGGATGTACGAGGTGAATGGATGTGTCTTATCACTAGATAAATGAACAATTGATTTAGCTTACAGTTGGTTTATTCAATATAATAAAATGTCAGGATACAATATTTGGCTGAGTTGGAGACCAGATTGTAGATTGAAATTCGCTTCGAAATAAATTGTTGTAGGTTGAACCTTGTTTTGAAATAAATTGTTGTCAGGCGGCTTGATAATTGGTTATGGTTCTTGAATATTGAGAATTGTTGATGTAAAACTGAGCAAAGGGAGTTTACTTATGCTGGGTAATTGACAATCTGTCTGAATATACACTTTTAAACTGATGAAATTTATTTAAATATGAAAAATAATATTTTAAAACAGTAATAATATTCAACAGAAATAATTTAATTAGTTAAATTATTTGTATTGTTGAATAAAAGAATTCAAAATCGAAATTATTTTATTTAGAATAATTCACTGTAAATCGTATAAATTCTGAATTTAAATATTAGCGACTCGAACAAAGAAATTAAATTTTAATATTTTAGAATAATAAGTTTATACGTAATCAAAAGCTTGATAAATAATGGGCATTGAGGTCCGATTTGCGGTGGTTTATATAGGCGCCAATCATAGGCGAGGGGTTGCACGCGCGACTTAAATTTCATTTTGTTACCGAAAACTAATGTTATTGAGCAGAGTCGAATACTTGCGGGGTGGGATGTAAGAAAAGGTGTACGTGACGATCTCGGATCGAAACTTCTAGAACAATGACAAAGACTCAAAAAAAAGATGATGGTAAGAGCTACGGGTGGAAGAAAGATGTCCGACCCCATGCTATTGGATAGGAGTTATTTTAGTCTGTTAATTACGGGTTATTAATTAGATTTATCGTATAAGTGGTTGTGGATTATTGATCCTTTTGTCATTATCTTTCGATGGATTATAGTCATTTTCTCCTATCGTCAATGGTTTAAAAGTTACACCTATTTTCAATTACCATATTCAATAAATGGAAATTATTATAAGGTTCATAGATAGATCTGCATTAGAGGATTATGGTGATAATTTCAGTTTCTCATTATTTTAATTATTTATTGAGTTATTTAAGGTTGAATTTAGCGATATAGTCATATGCGTTAGAGAAAGAAGTGATCGCATGAGTCATGCGCCACGCCTTAGAGCGAAGCTTCTAGATCCAGCTCAATGTTATTAGGTGAGCCTTATGTTAAATGGTTAATTACCGAATACTAATGAAGATTAAGGTATAGATGATTATTGATTATTAATTCTTTCGTTATTAGCTTTCAATTGATTGTAGTCATTCTCGTCTACTGTTATTGGCTGCAATGTTATACTTCTTTGTAATTATTGCGGGGTAATTATTAAATAATCTGGAATTATTATTGATTCAATTAAATAAGTTATTTTTCTGGATTATTGTGAGATGTTTAGTTAGTCGATATTTTAATTAGTTATCGCGTTGTTTAACCTACAATTTATCGATATAATTGTATGTGTTAGAGAGAGAAGTGACAAAATACGTCAGGCGATACGTCACAAGAAGTAGCGGTAGCAACAGATGAGTCATGAGCCACGCCTGGAGAGAAGGTTCTAGATCTGAGTCAATGTATTGGTTGAGCCTTATTTTGGATGGCTAATTACGCCTTATTAATTAGGTTTGAGGTGTAGATGTTATTTGATTATTAATCCTCTCTTTATTATCTTTAGATTGATTATAGTCGCTTCGTTCTACTGTTATTGGTTGAATGCTAACTTATTTTTAATTATTACGGGATAATTATTAGATAATCTGGAAGTATTGTTGATCCAGTTAGATGAAGTATATGACCGGATGATAATGATATTTTTAGGTTCTAATTATTTTTATTATTTATCGAGTTATTAAAAGTAGAAATTAGCGATATATTAGCATGAGTTAGAGAGAGAAATGACGAAGTACGTCACACGGTACGTCACAAGAAGAACCTCGGGAGCGCGAGAAGGCAGGCCGTATTAATTTCGTTAATAGGGAACAGAGAGGCAATCCCATACTTTTAGATGGGCTTATTTTGAATGGTTTATTACGAATTGTCCGTTAAGATTGAGATGTGAGAGTTTAATAATTAATAATCTATTTTTCCTTATCTACCGATGGGTTATGATTATTTGTCCCTATCGTTAGTGATTTCGAAGTTATGCCTGTTTTTGGGTTTAAATATATAATAATTTGCAATTATTATTAATCTCGTCAGTAAAGAGATGCGTGGATTGTCGTGAAAACTTTGGTTAGTCATTATTTTATTCATTATTTGAGTTATTAAAAGTAGAAGTTACGCGCTTACCTCTGTGTTAGTGGGACAAGGGTGAAGTGAAAGAGTGAGGTTCCTTGATCGGCCTCTGATGGTTAGTTAGTTAGTATATAGGGTTTTATCTAAACGTGAATTCTATTTTCCCTTGTTTACCGATTGACTATAATTTACTCCTGTTGTTATAGCTAGGTGGTTATGACTTTGATTATTCTTTGTTTAGAGGTTAAGGAATTATTATTATGGTTACTTATTCTATTATGGTATGTTATAGTTGTCCGATGCTGCGTAGTCATTTGGTGAGCTGTTATCTTATTTTCGTATCGGTACGTTGGGATATTGCGTTCTAATTTGTTAATATTTATTTAATAAAAAGGTTTTTGGGTCATTATGCAACACTATTGCGTACTACGCGTTATTTATGATTCTATCTACTGTCAATGATGTTGATTATAGAGTTTATTACCTTGTTTTTGTTAACAATTATCAGTTTATTTTATAGTTATTTAAAATTAAAATAAAATTTAATATTTATTTGAATTAGTAGATACTAAAAGAATGCAGAAGGTCTAGATAAATTAAATGTAAAGTAAATGAAGCGTAGATATAAAGGTTATCGGGGTGGTGACACTTGGCCTTCTAAGAAAAACGGAAGAGCTTCGCGTGACATTGTTGAAATATGGTACTGTTTAGGTTGCAAGTATTAGGGAGCTCATCATAGTTAATTGATTGCTCAATTTATTAGTTAGTTTATTATTTCTTCATAAGTATTAAAACGGGAAATTTATAGTATTCCTTGTTTACATCAACAAGTTCTGACTACTCATCTGACCTTGATATGGGTAGTTTTAGTTTTTATACTAATTCAAGTTTTGTTTATTTAATTAAGAAATATTTCCGTATTTTCGCATGTTACGCCGTAACAGGTTTACATACGGCCACACACACACACACACACACACACATAAAGATGTACGGACATCACCGCGGAAACATTCAGGGAGACTTCCTCGGACCTCAAAACGTCAACATCCGTTAAAAACTCGATTTTCGAAAAACGGAGTAAAATTAATAACTTCCCTATTTTTCAGCGGAATGTTAAAAATGTTGAGTGAAGTACGTGATTAACTTTGAATTGAAGACTTGAACATAAAACGATAATCAAACTATTAGAGATCGGAAAGAGTATATCAAATAATAATAATTATTATTCAATTTTATTTATTTCAAACACACTTTCTATAAGTTAATCAATCTGAGATCATTTATAATTATAAAATGGTATTTGACGCAATTTATTGTAACTAATTCATTTGCGATTATTAATAACTAGGTAGCATAAGAAAAAGTAACAATCGACTATGAAATTATAGACATCGACTTGGAGATTTTTATTGTTTGAAACTTTAAAATTTATGCTGTGAGTTTTAATTTTTACTATCGTCAGTCTAAAAAATATCATCTTGCCATTGAAACTATACAATTCAGAATGATAATTTTTACTATTTGAAATTTTAAAAACTATATCTTTACTCTATACTTTTTTTCTTTGAGCATAAGTATATTTTAACAGATTACTCATATATTTTAACCTTATACTTTATAATAAATAACAAAATCGCACCCGGGCGCCGCATTATTATTTGAAACAATAAAAAGTGTTGATAATTCGGGTGAATTTTAACATTTTTTTTTTTCCGTGTAACTTATCGAAGGTAATTTTCAGTCAAATTAATATAATTACACTGTTGTTTATATTCCCAATTAATATGTGATTATTTCCATAATCTTAATTACTAATATTAATATTTTATAAAAAAATGGCGCTGAAATAAGAAATTATAATCTGAATTACCAATCTTAATAACGTTATTGAAGTTGGCGCTTAGACAAAAGAATAATATTATATTTATTCATGTAATTCATAAACAAATTAAGAGCTGTTAAAACAATTATTTTATAGACAAAAAAAGATATCAAATTTTAATTAATTATCAAAAAATACATAAGTTACAATTTTAAATAATTTCATTTCATTCAATTGTGTTGTTGGTGAGTTTTGTTGATATTACTGTAATTCAAAATTTATATTCATTATCTTTTTGAAATTAATCATTTTGTTTATATTTTTCATTTAGGTTACACCATAAAATTTTATTGTATGCCCAGCGAAGCGGGTGAGTATCAGCTAGTAATAAATATAATTGTAAATTTTGAAAAAAAAGTAAGTTCAAATGGCTGCAGTAAAAAAGTGGCTGATTTTTTTCATCCGACCAAACGTTACCGAATTTAATTCCCTATAAAACCCATACAACGTTTGGAAATCGGCCCTGCATCGGGCCATTACTAGGCCAAGAATGTCGATTAATGGCTCAGCAATGGCAATTTTTATTGGCCGATAAACGGCTTATAGTCAGAATGATAACCTCGGGCCATTAATGGCGCTCGACTATCGGCCGATCAATGGCAGCCAGCAATTAGCCAAGCAAACAAATAAATTAAATTTAAAAAATTTTTATTTTCTTAATTTCCTAATAGAATTCGTAATCATTAACGCTTAGACTATTTAAGTGGAGCAAATGATGTGAAAAAACTCGGTGGAAATTCTGCTGGGCTCTGGGCGCGAACTGCCGGCCTTCTGATTACTGGGTCTGAACGCTGGTTACCGGACGAACCTGCTGATGTTGAGTAGATACTTTTAAATAATCTACTTATTCATTTTGCTGCAACCACTCAGTTTTATGGAATGTAACGAGCAATTTAATTAATATTATCGATAATTAAAAAAAAAATTAATTTCGTACTATTTTTATTATAATTACATGATTTTTTAAAATAAAACATATTAAATTTAGTTAATTAGTTCTTAAGAACCCACTGGAATTATTTTGCTCAACCACTATTATGAAAAATAATATTTACTTTAAAATATATGTCTTATTTTTTAAATAAATTAATTTTTATAAGTTAAGTTATAAAATTTGCGATTGTTGATTGCAAATAATAACGAATTAAAAAATATTTTAATTGTTAGTTGTAAATAATTTTAATCGGAAAATTAAAATATTTATTAATTAAGACTTAGTTTAATTCAAAAATAACGAATTATTAATTAAAGAAAACTGTAATAATAAGTTATTTGAATAATTAGTAATTGATGAGTAGATTTTTTCATTTAACAAGAATCATTCATGGCCCACTGATTCACCAAATAGTGGCCCAACGTTGCAAACCGATAATCGGCCAGTCATAGGTAACCATTTATTGGCCAGTCATAAGGAACCATTCATTGGCCAGCCATCGGCAGCGTCGTATGACTGTCGTTTCCGGTACGGGGTCGTATTCCGATATGAAACCAGTAATACCATAACATATACATCCAAAAATTTAAATAAATATCACTTCAAATTGATTACGCTATCTTGATGAAAAATTAATCGGTTGCTGGTAATTAACCAAGTTTGGGCCAATACTAATTGCCAATGCTTGGCCGAGCGACTGCAGTCGGACATCAGCCAACCTACGGAATTTTTTCCATTGACGGCAACTTTGTATGGGAATGGCACCTTGGCGATTTTTTAATCAGTTATATTTAATAAGTTACACTCATAGAAGGAATTATTACTGAGTACTAAATGGATTGAGTAACAAAATTTTTAGTCACTTATTTAGAAGAAAAAAATATTTTGTGCCCATCAACATAATTTATTATAATTTAATAAATCATTTTTTTATCTCAGTTAAATCTTATTATGGTAAAATAAATATTTGTTTCCACCAAAAAAATATTTGGTAATCGGTACTAAATATTTAAAAAAATATTTAGTACTTACCAAACGTTAAGTTTTGTCGGTAGATGGCTTGTTTAGGAATAAAAACTACGTATATATTTGTGGGGAATGATATTGTAAGGGTCTGCCCTGGCTTCCCCGTACCAGGAAGTTCGAACAGTCCTTCTTATGTTGCTCGTGTAGATATTGAGCACAGGGTTCGGGAATGTCTGATATGACCGAGTACGCGGTCTGATTTAGGATAGGGAAATGGTGTTGAAATAAATTAAGAAATAAATGTAAAATTAATTGAATTATTTATTTATAATGAATTAATATTTGTTAGTATCCATAAATAAAGTTAGATTATATTTTAAAGAAAATTATGAAGTTCAGATACAGATATCTGACGAGGCTCTGCTGCGCATGCGCGATTCTCTTTCGCCGGGTCGTTGACGACTTTTACTGAATACTCGAAATTTATAAATTCTAAATTCTTTATTTTACTTTAATACAAATTTTATCAAATATAATTGATGACGGCTTTCATTTGATATAAATCAGTCAGAGACTAGGAAAATCCGGACGACGCGTAAAAGCTAATGATTAAGATTTTGTACTAAAACTTTGCATGCACAGCGATGATAAATTAAATAAATTAGATTTAATTAAAACGAATAAATAAATAAATAATTTATAAAAGACGAAAAAAATTAAATTGGAAATTTCCCCCACGTGTTTGACAAATAATTTATTCAATTAATTAATTATAACCTCTATGCCAAGAAACTTACGTCAACCTGTCCCAAATGCCTTGCCATGATTTCTTGGGGATGATAAATGGACGACCCAAAAACAGCTTCAACAATGGACAAACTTAACAAAACAAGGCGTCTGCCTGACACAAAACTTTTTATACCAAAAATAAAATTTTGACTGCAGAAAACTGAGCGACTGCTCGGTATGGCTCCTAGACCGTAATTAATTTTATGATCAGGTGTCTGGCGACGAGGTGTACCTGATCTACCCCCTACCGTCACGCCGCTAAACTAAAAGACTTCCGGCGCGAGGGTGGGTGCGCACGAATAAAAATGGCGCGAAATTTAATTTTTGCTGACCTGGCAGTCGAATACCAGGTCACCCGGTCACAACCCCCGTCACCAGACTGACGTTAGGTCGGGAAAAATTAAATTGAGCATTATTGGATCCAGAAGATCTTTTATTATGGTACAGAGGGTAGAACAACCAATCTATTTCAGGGGAACCCTTTACTCAGTTCCAATATTCTTCCCGGGGTCTTAGTGCGATGGTCTTTTCCCAAAGATCTGCTCCACAACCTTGCTCTAGAGATCCCAGGGTCCTTCATCGATGACGACCTCCTCGTCAATAACCAGAGTGTCCGGGTCGTCCAGGTCATCTTGTTCAGCGTCTTGGGGACCTCCGCATGGCTTATCCTTGAGTTCCACGCCGCTCTCCGATACGCGGTTAGCTTCACTCTCGGCGTTTGCCAAGGACAGAGGCGGGGGTGTTGCTGCACGGCCCAACGGAAAGTTGACTGGATCCTCCGGTCGGACATAGTCCGCCAACCTCCAATTAAAGTAGCACCGGGATTGAGGCTGCTTCGGTGGACAGTAGCACTGCTCCGACGGTGCATATACCGGTTCTGGGAATCGGGGCCGGTTTACCGGGACTGCCAAGAACTCCCCCAGGACGATCTCTCCACTGCCCAGCTTAAGGCTCCGACGGTTACGACGTCCGAGCCGATCGAATGTCCGAACCTCCGTGAGGTCCTGGTAGCGATAAGGGAAGTCCAAGTAGTGTTCTAAGACGAGCCAGTCTCTGGTACGCCTCTGTAAAATATTAAATAAAATTAAATTATTTCGATCTCAAACTCCTTCTTGGAATTTTGAGATCTGGAACGTAGTGTTTGCCAAGGGATTTCCCTTTATCGACTTTTAAAATTACAATCAATGGGCTAATTATCTGATCTACTATAGCGGATCCCAAAAATTTGCATGCTAAACTCGCGCTATATTTATTGACCTTTTTACTAAGCTTCCTGTTAGGATAGTAAACCTGATCACCCACTTTAAGAGTAGGAAGATCCTTAATGCCTTGGTCATGATACTGAGCTTGTCTTTCGCTCTCTTTTCTCATGATGTCCTCTACCTTATGCCTCAACTGATCTAAACGATTTACTCGCGCGCGCCAAGCTATATTTTCGAGCTCTAATTCGTCAATTTCGAGGTTAGTAACCTTTCCTGATAACCTTGGCTCTTTACCGTGTACGAGATAATAAGGAGACATCTTGAGAGACGTATGGTATGAACTATTGTATGCGAGTTGTAACTCACCCAAATGTTCATCCCAAGATGTCTGATTTTTATCGATGAAAGCCCGAATCATTGGTTTAAGGGTCCTGTTTATGCGCTCAACAGGATTACCCTGAGGGTGAGCGACAGCGGTAGTCGTCAGCTTCACACCAGTTTCAAGTAAGAAATCTTTAACCAATTGGTTAATAAATTCAGTACCGTTATCGGTAACCAGGAACATGGGATAACCCCAACGAGAAAACGCGCGATAAAAACATTTCTTAATATTCTGACCAGTCTGTTTACGTAACCTGAAGACTTCAATAAAACGCGTGTACAAGTCTTGAATAATTAAAATGTACTGGTAGCCATTTTTTGAACGAGGGAATGGCCCTGTAACGTCGGCAGCTACAATTCCCCATGGCTCAATTGGTTGACGGGTCCTCATAGGTCCTTGTGAGGAAGTTTGCTTGTATTTGACCTTCTTGCACGTTTCACAGGCTTCGACATAATCAGCGACATCTTTGTACATGCCGGGCCAGTAATACTTGGTTTTAATGCGCTGGTACATCTTCTCTCGACCCAGATGTCCAGCGTCAGGCACATCGTGGTTGGTTTTCAGCACTTCGGTTACTTCATGATCTCGCAACACGATTTTCCAGGCATCTTGATCCTCAAGGAACTCCTTTAAATAATCAGGTTTATAATATTGCAACTTATCATCTACAATTCTCCACTCTATAAAATTCTCCGGGTGTTTTAGTACATTTAACTTCTTAATATCATACCAATCCTTGGACTGTATATTTTTAAATACGATACCTTCATTTTTGACCTCCTTTAAAACTTCAGACCATTCAACAGGGTTATCATCCTCATACAATCGTGATAGGGCATCTGGTCCCTCGTTTTCATGTCCGCGGCGATGTTCTATGGTGATCTGGTGGGACAGCAACTCCATTGCCCACCTTGCGAGACGGCTGTTGGGGTCTCTCAGAGTATGCAACCATTTGAGCGAAGCATGGTCAGTGACGACGGTGAAGGGTGCCCCCTCTAGGTAGCATCTCAATTTTCGTACAGCCCAGACAACTGCTAAACACTCCTTTTCAGTAGTGGTGTAGCGTGTCTCTGCACCTCGTAGTGGACGACTCAAACAAATTATCAGATACTCCTTGTCTGTCTCAGGATCCTTCTGTAAAAGAAATGCCCCTAATCCAGTATCACTTGCGTCGGTATACAAAATATATGGTAACCCTGGTTTTGGTATCGCTAAAGGCTTGGCCTCGATAAGTGCTTGCTTAAGCTTCTGGAAAGCTTCTTCTTCTTCAGGTCCCCATTTCCAATCTGAATTTAAACTACACAATTTATTAAGGGGTCCCTGTACCTTGGCCACATTTTGTAAATGGCGGTGGTACCAATTAACGAGTCCACAAAAACTCCGTACTTGTTTACGGCTAGTTGGTCGAGGCAATTTTATAATAGGAGCGATTTTTTCCGGATCAGGGCGTAAGCCCTCGCTGTCCACAATGAAACCCAGGAACTTGACCTCGGATCGAGCAAACTTACACTTCTTTGGATTGATTAATAAGCCAGCTTCACGGAATACTTCGAAGACAAGTGAAAGTATTCGCTTATGTTCCTCGTAGGTCTCGCTGATAATAACCCAATCATCCAAATAGGCAAAGACCTTGTCAATCCAAGCTCGAGGTAAATCCCTTTCATGTATAAGGTGGATAAAACGATCCCGAAGCTTATCCATCGCCTTCTGGAACGTAGATGGTGCTCCAGATAAACCATAGGGCATCCTAACCCATTCGTATTGTCCACGTCCTTCAACGGAAAAAGCTGTTAAAGGAATGGAGTTGTCCGCCATTAGGATTTGATGGAAGGCTTCAGTAAGATCCATAGTTGTAATGATGATAGCTCCGTGTAACGCACTCAATATCCTGAGCATGTTTGGTAATGGGTGCGCAGGTAGAATAGTCCATCGATTAATTGGTCGATAATCGACACAGAATCGCCATTCTCCATTTGCCTTGTGAACCATTACTGGTGAACATGACCAGAAACTATTACTGGGACGTATATATCCCTTCTCCAGCAACTCGTCGATTTGTTTATTAAGCTCTGCAGTTATAACAGGACTTCTCCTATAAGGACGTACCTGTATGGGCTTAACCCCGGGTTGAAGAACTATCTCATGTTGCACCAAGTTAGTCAAACCTTGTTTCGGAAGCAGTTGAAATTTATCCAATTCCACTTTCAGAAAATTTTCGAAATCATCCTCCTGACTTGAGGTTAATACCTGACATCGAGCACGTTGTTCATTGCAATTAATTTTCTGGAACTGGTAGACTTCATCCGTGCCATCAAATCTCCATGTTTGATTTGCACAATTAATTTTAACACCAAAATGCAAGGCAAAATCCATACCTAAAACAATTGAGTGACTTAGGTCTTTCATGATGCTGAGATACTGCTCTCCAGCCACTGAACCAATTTGAATTATAAAAGGCGCACCGCCTATCGTCTTGCACGCTGTGTGATTGGCAAGAAGAACACCTCGACGTTGCGTGTCATCTTCTTGTAATTCACCTGAACTAAATTCACGTATCTTATCATATACAGTTGAATTTAGGTATGACCTCTCGCTGCCTGTATCAATTATCCCGTTCAACTGGATCCCAAACACCCAGACAGACACTGGTATCCTGGCTGTCATAACTGGCGGACGTGAGCCAGTGCCAGGTAGAAATCTAGAACGTAACGTAATTTTATTAATAATATGAGAGGGTAGGTGTTTACCTCTTAGTATTCCAGGCAGGAAAGCAGCTCGAGAAGGCTCGGGTGACGTTAGAACGCTGGGAATTTGCTCTGCTTCAACATCAGATTCCAATCCTGAATCAAACTCATCTTCCCAAGGTTCTTCCGGTTCTTCTGGATCAACTAGTGGTTCCAATCCACACAAATAGGGCGTGCCCTCAATATTCACAACACTTGGTTCTTCTTCTTCATCGACGCCAACTGGAGAAATTTTTATTTCATGCGCACTCATCGGTATCTCTTCAAATACATTAATTAAATTTTTCAACACCCTTGAGTTTTCTGTAGATGATAGATTATTTAAAAGATCAGAATAATTTAAATTAAATCCAGTAGACTTGAAGGTCTCTGGCACAGTATGGTCATCTGGGGACCGTTCTTCTACACCTAAGACTTCCCCCAGATGTACCTCGTCAATATTAAAATTAGGTAAATCCTCAAAAACACTAAAACCATTTATATTTTCAAATAAATTACAAAAACTACTAAAACAAGTTTCTGAGGATTCAAAACTATCATTACCATTAAAATTATTGAAACTATTTACACAAGACTGATTTTTATCAGCAACAAAATTATCACTACTTCTAAAATTATTATTTACAAGAGTCTGTTCAACAACAGGACTCGATTCAATAAGATTATTTATACTATTTACATTATTTATATTATTTACAACAGGCTGAGCCTCCATTTTACCAACTTTACCAATCTTATTTTTATTGATTTTATTTTCAAAGAAATTTTTTAAACGTTTAACAACGGAAAATTCAACGACATTCGATGAGTCCTTCATTTCTAAACGACAGGGGACGTGACCATCATCGTCTACCCTTGAATTCTTAATTTTACTTTGCTGAGAGGCGTGAGTATCAACGCCAATCTCATTACCAATATTTTTTTGAATACTGGGGACGTGAACATCGTCGTCAACCCGAGAATCATCAATATTACTAACTTCTTCACTTCGGGGGGCGTGAAAATCATCGCCAACCCCTTCAACAACAATTTCATTGTACTGGGGGACGTGAAAATCATCGCCAACCCCATCAAACAAATTTTTACTTACCTGGGTGACGTGAATATCATCGCCAACCTCAGGCATAAACCTCATTTTAAATCTCCTATACCTTCTTCTACTACCAGGACTCATCTTTCGTTTCCGTTTCCGGATTCCCGATCTTTTTACGCCCCGTCTCCTTGGGAACCACCAGGAAAAGGACGTTGCCCGTTTAAATTAACATTTTGGGTATTATTATCATTTGAATTATTATTATTGTTATTATTATTAGTACTAGGTAAAGCTGGAAAATTTTGTTGGGTTAGTTGACCCGGATTAAAATGATTATTATTATTACTGAAATTATTTCTCGGACGGTTGTTAAAGTTATTATTATTATTATTCATAAAACCATTATTATTATTATTAGATCTGAAGTTATTCTGACGCTGGAAATTATTAGGATTGCGAAATCCATTTCCAGTCGGGAAACCTTGGATGGCAAAGCAATCCTGCCTAAGATGGCCGACTTTATTGCAATATGTACAGATATTTACTCTAGGGTTTATACATTCCCTGAACCTGTGGCCATTTTGACCACAATTATGGCAAAAGAATGTATTAGGATTTGCTTGAGGCTTACCAAAATTATTTCGAGCAGTTTGACCGAATTTTGGTCTTGCATAATTATTTTTGGGTGAAAAATTTTGACGATACGAGTATGGATAATTAATTGTTGATCGAGAAGGTTGTTGGTTCGAAGGTGGAACTGAATATTGTTGAGGGACTTCCCCTGTACTCAATAAAAATTGAGGTTTGGTTGTAGTTGAACTACCCACTGAAGCACAGACAACAAAACCACCCTTCGAATCTTCCTTGACCTCTTCGATGACTAGAGGTTGTTTCAACGACCCAGTATCGATGCAAATTTCAGTACCAGCCAATCCCTGAAGAGCTAGGAACCTGGATTTCTCCTTGGGCTTAGGTACTGACTAATTGAAGGATTCAGAAGATGACGATCTGAATAATCTCTTACTCTCTTCCATTGACTGCGTGGCTTCGTGCAAGACAGACAAAAACGAATCGTAGTCATGAACTGATCTAGCAAATACCAACATTCTCAATTCACTTGGCAAGTGATTTTGAATGCAAGTGATTTGCTCTTGCTCGGATGGAGGTGAGCGCATTTCAAAATATTTCCGCTGCATTCTGAAAGTGAAATCCACCATAGATTCACTCTCAGCTGGCTTCATATGTACTATTTCCATCAGTACTTGGGTGTCAGTTTTTGATGAGCCGAATACACGCAGGAATTCCCTTTTGAAATGCTGGTAATCAGTCCAGCGCAGAAAGTTTGTGTCAAACCACTGGACAACTTTGCCTTCCAATAAGTAACTAATTATACGAATCGCATCGGATTCCGACCAACCTTCACGATATATCCTAGCCTCAACAGCGGCAATAAATCCATTTGCCGATAGGTCACCCTGTGGATATTTCAATGTCCACAGTTTTAGGTGTTGCCTGATGTCACGCCATTTTCTCTCGTCTTGGTTGCCATATTCTTGCCTCGGAAATGCCTCGGGACCATTTCCCCTATTTGATTGTTGGAATAAAGGATTCCCAGTAGATCTATTATTAAAATTATTATTATTAAAATTTTGTACTGGTGTGTCAATATAATCCCCAGGAAAAACCTCTTCTGGAAGATTATTTTCATAATTTCTAGGATCGTTCATTATACCCTGACATTGTGGAGCGGGTATGGCTGCACGACACCCCCCGTCACCAAAACTGTTGGCCATCTGGTGAACAGTTTGAGCTACAGAAGGTGCAGCCATATTTGTGTTGTTTAACGAAAAACGTTGCAATAGGTTTAATACCTCGCTCATTGTCATAGTCGGTTCACCACCTGTTGGAACTGGTACTGGAACAGGGCCAGGCAAAGAAACGGAACCTGGAACCAACACGGCCTGAACACGACTAGCATCTTCATTTATAGGGTCATTTCCCTGGTTGAGGATCGGATTTAATAATAAACTTCTTATTACTGATTGATCTCTATCTAAATTTCCATCCCGATGGTCTGAATTCAAATTCATGTCCAAATTTCCAGAGTTTTGATCTCTATTATTTAGATTTAAATTTTCATTTGAATTATTTGAGTTTAAATTTTGATTTGAATTATTTGAATTTAAATTTTGATTTGAATTATTTGAATTTAAATTTTGATTTGAATTATTTGAATTTAAATTTTGATTTGAATTATTTGAATTTAAATTTTGATTTGAATTATTTAAATTTAAATTTTGATTTGAATTTGAATTTAAATTTTGATTTGAACTGGAAATTTGATTTGAATTTGAATTTTGATTTGAACTGGAAATTTGATTTGAATTTGAATTTTGATTTGAATTTGTAATTAAATTTAAATTTGAATTTGAATTTAAATTTTGACTTTGATTCTGATTTGGATCTAAATTTAAATTTGAACTGGAATTTTGATTTGAATTTGGATTCGAAATTTGACCTGAAATTGTATTGCTTGTGTTTATATTACTTGTGCTGCTGGTTGTAGGGATGACCCTGGTAGACGACGTTACTCCATTCAATCCAGAACTGGTCACTGTGGCGGTAGTCCTCGTTACAGTAGCTGTTGTTAACCTCGTCGACGTTACTGTTCTTGTTGTTAACGGCTGTGCAGGTGGTGAATGCACGATTCTAGAAGATGGAGCCGCCATGATCTGTACGTCATCATCCCTCTGACTGTTTGACCTCAGCATACGTCTACCATTTTGATTGGTGCCTGACATCTTGTTAGTCTTCAGTTTTATATTTCACTCGCACAATATGAGTCACTAATCACAATCTCACAATAAAAGATTATTCACTTTAGTTAAAGAAAAAAATATATCCCGATTTTCAACGAGGGTTAATCCCTTAATAACACACTTAACTTTATCTATTTATTTTAAATCTTATGGCTTAAGATTTTATTTTTAAAACTTATGATAAATTTAACAACCGTAATTATAATAATAAACGTAAATATTACAACCGTAATCCGTTTTAAATTTTAAGTTTCTATCGTTAAGTTTTATTTTATCTTTCCGTTAATTTTATTTTAAATATTTCACAATTATTTTATTTGACAATAACAAATTACACTACAGGATTTACCTAGATTTTATTTAATTATTTGCCTCAAAATTTTATATTCTTCACTAACAAATAATTTATTAATTAATTCCTTCAAGAATTTTAATTTAAACAATAGCAAATTTCTATATTAAATAAATCATTAAAATTTTATCATTAAACTAAAACTTTCAATATTTAGAAAATTTATTTTTACTTAAAATTATTGGTTTAATTCTATCCTGTAGCGTCTATTTATTTTAACTTCCGGCCGAGCAATGAGTCATACAAACGACGCAGTATTATTTTTCCCGCGCTTTTTCTTTAGATTTCACGACAAAATTTTTTGTAACAATTTATTTTCATCAATTTTATATATTTGCAATTTTATTATATCAATATATTTTTAATAATTTTCGGTAAATCTTATATATTTTATAAGTTCGACACTTGGCAAATTTTATGTTCCAGATCTTTTGAAAATTTTTATAGTTTATTGAGGGTTTTATCCCTATTTGTCAAACACGTGTTTTTTCAGAATAATTTCCCTTAGAAATAAAAAAAATTCTACCAATTTTATTTTTCCAATTTTAAAATTTTCCACTATCCAAATCAATCAGACATTTGCAACAAAACGTTGGGCGCCATTGTAAGGGCCTGCCCTGACTTCCCCGTACCAGGAAGTTCGAACAGTCCTTCTTATGTTGCTCGTGTAGATATTGAGCACAGGGTTCGGGAATGTCTGATATGACCGAGTACGCGGCCTGATTTAGGATAGAGAAATGGTGTTGAAATAAATTAAGAAATAAATGTAAAATTAATTAAATTATTTATTTATAATGAATTAATATTTGTTAGTATCCATAAATAAAGTTAGATTATATTTTAAAGAAAATTATGAAGTTCAGATACAGATATCTGACGAGGCTCTGCTGCGCATGCGCGATTCTCTTTCGCCGGGTCGTTGACGACTTTTACTGAATACTCGAAATTTATAAATTCTAAATTCTTTATTTTACTTTAATACAAATTTTATCAAATATAATTGATGACGGCTTTCATTTGATATAAATCAGTCAGAGACTAGGAAAATCCGGACGACGCGTAAAAGCTAATGATTAAGATTTTGTACTAAAACTTTGCATGCACAGCGATGATAAATTAAATAAATTAGATTTAATTAAAACGAATAAATAAATAAATAATTTATAAAAGACGAAAAAAATTAAATTGGAAATTTCCCCCACGTGTTTGACAAATAATTTATTTAATTAATTAATTATAACCTCTATGCCAAGAAACTTACGTCAACCTGTCCCAAATGCCTTGCCATGATTTCTTGGGGATGATAAATGGACGACCCAAAAACAGCTTCAACAATGGACAAACTTAACAAAACAAGGCGTCTGCCTGACACAAAACTTTTTATACCAAAAATAAAATTTTGACTGCAGAAAACTGAGCGACTGCTCGGTATGGCTCCTAGACCGTAATTAATTTTATGATCAGGTGTCTAGCGACGAGGTGTACCTGATCTACCCCCTACCGTCACGCCGCTAAACTAAAAGACTTCCGGCGCGAGGGTGGGTGCGCACGAATAAAAATGGCGCGAAATTTAATTTTTGCTGACCTGGCAGTCGAATACCAGGTCACCCCGTCACAATATCAAGCTCTTAAAATCGATCCGAAGACTATTTTTTTTTTATGAGCTTGACATTGATATGAAAATAACTAGAAAACAATGAGTAATTCGAAATAACTTTTGACGTAATAATTTGTAGGAAATAAAAATGCCTCCAAAAAAGGTCCTATAATATTTTGTGATAAGTCTGATAGTTTCACTGGAAAAGTGAAAACATCTCAAAATTCAATATAAATTCGACTTCAACTTCGAATTATCAAAAAATGATAGGAGATTCTTTTTGTAAAGCATTCTATTCTACCCAAAAATTTGCCTGTTGGTTTTTCCTATAATTCATTGTTAGCTAGTTATAAGAATCGAAAGACGCAAAAAAAAAATTTTTCTATATTACTCTTATGGAAAATAAAAAAGTGCAATGCGAGACCTCTTAATGATAATATTAAGAGCTCTAATTTTCACAGGCATCTTTTTTATATCTTAATGAAACTTTGGACCTGTTTCCGGGAAAAAAAAAAAATTTGTTATTTCTTGAATCACCCAAATATATATATATATATATATATATTTTGTTGGCGCGAAAAAACCGACTATTTTTTTTTTTTCGAGTCTCTTATGAAAATTTGTTGGTTTACGATGTTTTAAGAAGCCTCTCCAAAAATTAGCTCGATAAAAAAATTTCAAGAGGTCACTCACGAATTTTGAAAATATCAAAAATGATCGAAATTTGACTTTTTTATTTCAAATTTTTTTCTTTCTCACGGCAGCAATAGTTTATATTTGTGAAATCATGATTACGCTGAAAATTTAAGCCCAAAATTCGAATTTTCAAACCTCGCTCAAGAATTTTGAATGTTTCCGAGTGCTGTCTTTTGAACGTTTTTGAGCGACCCTTAAATATTAATAATAAAGCTTCTCGATTTTTTCACCATCAATTGGCATCACAGTGAACAAAAATATAACCCGAGAAATAGAAATAATAAGTTATTTACATACTTTTTTATTTTTTAATTCAATTTGTAGGTTTTTTTGCCCATTCAAAACTTAACAAATTTTATTGTTTAAGACTGTCCTGTATATTTTTGGTTATGCAGGAGTTGTATTTTACTGAAATAAAAATAATTGAGTCGTAAAAAAATACAACAACTAATTCAAACTATTAGTTACGAATTATCAATTAATATTCAAAATTCTTGAGCGCCGTTTAAATATTTTAATTTTGGGCTTAAATTTTCAGCGTAGTCATGATTTCACGAATATAAACTATTGCTGCCACGAGAAAGAAAAAATTTAGAAATTAAAAATTCGAATTTCAATCATTTTCAATATTTTCAAAATTCGTGAGCGACCTCTTAAAAATTTTTTATCGAGCTAATTTTTGAAGAGGCTTCTTAAAACATCGTAAACCAACAGATTTTCATGCGAGATCGAAAAAAAAAAATAGTCGGTTTTTTCGCGCCACCCTAATATATATATATGTATATATATTAGACTGTTTCAAATTAGGAGACTATTTATTTAACTTTCCGCTAAGAAAATCGACGATTTTCGAAAATTTCGGGAAGTTATTGCTTTCACCCCGATTTTCGAAAATCAAGATTTCATCAGATGTCGACGTTTTGAGGTCCTAGGAAGCTATTCTAACTATTTTCGGAATGATGTCCAAGTGTGTGTATGCATGCATGTATGTATGTGTGTGTGTGTGTGTATGTATGTAAACTCTTTGTAACTTTTGAACTAATGAACCGATTTGGTTGTTTAAGGCGGCGATTGAAAGAGCTTGTTAGCCATTAACTTTCCTGAAAATTTCAGATCATTTGATCAAATAGACTCGAAAATATCTGCGAATTACGAAAAAAAAAAAATTTTTTTGCTTAGTTTTTTATTGATTACTCAGAAACGACTCATACGATCGACTTCAAAATCTAATCAGCTCTAGTACTCAAAAAAACGCGTCAATTGCCACCTCAAACATCAAAATCAGATGATTCGTTCGAGAGTTATCGTGGCAGAAAGAAATGGTGAAAAACGGTTTTTTCTAAATATTTTTGAAACAACTGACGCAATCGATTCCAAATTTTAATCAGCTCTAGAATTCAAAATAATGCGCCGATTGCCACCTCAAGCGTCAAAATCGACCAATTAGTTCGAAAGATATCGGCGTTGAAAAGTTAAAAAAATAACATTTTATGTTATTTTTCGCTGATAAATCATGGTATAACCTACTAAAATGTGTCTGAAGTCATACCAACTTATCCTTTATATGGTTACTTTCGATACATTATGTCATCGAACTTGGTTTTTAGTTTAAATCATACTACCAACAATAAAATCGATAGAACGTAGTTTTTCATATTTTTCTCGGATATTTCATAGTTGATTGTTTCTCACATGAGTCAAAACTTATTTAAATCTTGATTTGAATCCCTGGCATTGATTTCTGCCTGAATACACTTATTTTATTGAACATAATCATGAATGAAATTTTAAAAACCGCTTCATTAACAA
Source organism: Microplitis manilae (assembly GCA_030273425.1). Lineage (NCBI taxonomy): Eukaryota > Metazoa > Arthropoda > Insecta > Hymenoptera > Braconidae > Microplitis > Microplitis manilae. The sequence goes on along the minus strand of CP092722.1, from coordinate 21,385,294 downwards.
TTCTTGATTCTTAAATTTTCAAACTTTAGCATAACATGCAACTTGTTAGACCTTGAGAAGATCGTAAAAAAACAATCGCATATGATAGCATTTTCGAGCTCTTCGAGGTCGAAAGCAGCGGGAAGTTTTGAGGCTGGCCCGCAGGGCCAACCGACGCCCAGATTTTTTTTTTATGAACATTAAAAAATCGAAAGGGTATCTTAAAATATGGTGACAGTTAAAATTTGAGCTCTTAATATTGATATTCAGAGGTGGCTATTTATAATTTTCGATTTTTCATTTAGAAAAAATCAAGATACAAAAAATCTCTTTCCAACTATTTTGTAGGAAATTTACTGATCTAAAAAAAAGGTCTTTTATAATTTTTCCATGAATTCAACTATTCACAAGATATTCGACGTCAAAGTTTGATAAAATTCAAAGAACTTGTTTTTGTTCGTTCTGAATTTTATACCATGCCAACCAATGGGAATTCAGAAATCTTCAATACAATTATTCATAGGAAATTGAACGCTCTCCAAAAAAAGTCTCTTATCGTGTTTTGATAAATCCATCTGTTCAAAAGTTATTAGAGCTTGAAGTTAAGTTATAGTAAATCTCGAGATCTTTTTATTTTTTCGGTGAAATTATCGGACAAATCATAAAATGACATTGAATCTTTTTTGTAGACAATTTTATTTCCTGCAATTATCTTTGATAAATTTTTTTTAAATTTTGCATTCTATTCTAGTCATTTCCATTTTAATGTCAAGCTCCTAAAAAATTGTGTTCTGATCGATTTTAAGAATTAAATGGTATTATGTGGGCTCTGTATATATACTGCAACTATACTCGTGATGGCGATCTCGACAAACTTGACAAGAGGATTAACTGGTGCATTATGTATTCCAAGCACTTTCATCTACTGGGTTTCCGCAAACGCACGATACAACCTTGTACCATCAACTCTACAAGTTCCTTAGCTGATAACAGTGATAATAAGTTTTATTTTATTCAGTTATAATTATTTTTAAATTTGTACTTGTGTTACGGCGTAACATGCGAAAATACGAAAATGATGTATAATAGAAAAAAAAATAAAAATGATATTCTTAAAAATTTTAAAAACTAAACATATCAAAGGTCAGATGAGTAGTCAGAACTTGTTGATGTAAACAAAGAATACTATAATTCTCCCTTTTTTATTACTTATAAAGAAATAATAAACTAACTAACGACTTGAGCAATCAACTAAACCGTGATAAGCTCCCTAATGCTTGCAACCTAAACAGTACCATATTTCAATAATGCCACGCGAGGCTCCTCCGTTTTTTCTTAGAAGGCCAAGTGTCACCACCCTGATAACCTTTATATCTTTGCGTCGTTGACTTTACATTTAATTCACCTAAAACCTCTGCAGTCTTTCTATTATCTTCTAATCCAAATAAATATTGAATTTTATTTAAATATTATCCGCAGCATCGGACAACCATAACATACCATGATAATGAATTAAATAATAATTCCTTAACCTCTAACAAAGAATAATCAATTTCATAACCACCTAGCTATAATAACAGGAGTAAAATTATAATCAATCGGTAAATAAGGGAAGGTAGAATTCACGTTTAGATAAAAATCTATATACTAACTAACTAACCATCAGAGGCCGATCAAGAAACCTAACTCTTTTGCTTCACCCTTGACTCACTAACACATACGTGAGCGCGTAACTTCTACCTTTAATAACTCACATAATAAATAAAATAATGATTAACCAAAGTTCTCACGACAATCCACTAGCGTCCCTTTACCGACGAGATTAATAATAATTGCAAATTATTATATATTTAAACCCAAAAACAGGCATAACTTCGAAACCACTAACGCTAGGGAAAAATAATCATAACCCATCGATAGATAAGGAAAAATAGATTATTAACTATTAAACTCTCAAATCTTAACCTTAACGGATAATGCGTAATTAACCATTTAAAATAAGCCCATCTGAAAGCATGAGATTGCCTCTTTTTCTTCCATTGGTAGAATTAATACGGCCTGCCTTCTCGCGCTCCCAAGGTTCTTCTAGTGACGTACTGTGTGACGTATCGCCTGACGTATTTTGTCACTTCTCTCTCTAACACATACAATTATATCGATAAATTGTAGGTTAAACAACGCGATAACTAATTAAAATATCGACTAACTAAACATCTCACAATAATCCAGAAAAATAACTTATTTAATTGAATCAATAATAATTCCAGATTATTTAATAATTACCCCGCAATAATTACAAAGAAGTATAACATTGCAGCCAATAACAGTAGACGAGAATGACTACAATCAATTGAAAGCTAATAACGAAAGAATTAATAATCAATAATCATCTATACCTTAATCTTCATTAGTATTCGGTAATTAACCATTTAACATAAGGCTCACCTAATAACATTGAGCTGGATCTAGAAGCTTCGCTCTAAGGCGTGGCGCATGACTCATGCGATCACTTCTTTCTCTAACGCATATGACTATATCGCTAAATTCAACCTTAAATAACTCAATAAATAATTAAAATAATGAGAAACTGAAATTATCACCATAATCCTCTAATGCAGATCTATCTATGAACCTTATAATAATTTCCATTTATTGAATATGGTAATTGAAAATAGGTGTAACTTTTAAACCATTGACGATAGGAGAAAATGACTATAATCCATCGAAAGATAATGACAAAAGGATCAATAATCCACAACCACTTATACGATAAATCTAATTAATAACCCGTAATTAACAGACTAAAATAACTCCTATCCAATAGCATGGGGTCGGACATCTTTCTTCCACCCGTAGCTCTTACCATCATCTTTTTTTTGAGTCTTTGTCATTGTTCTAGAAGTTTCGATCCGAGATCGTCACGTACACCTTTTCTTACATCCCACCCCGCAAGTATTCGACTCTGCTCAATAACATTAGTTTTCGGTAACAAAATGAAATTTAAGTCGCGCGTGCAACCCCTCGCCTATGATTGGCGCCTATATAAACCACCGCAAATCGGACCTCAATGCCCATTATTTATCAAGCTTTTGATTACGTATAAACTTATTATTCTAAAATATTAAAATTTAATTTCTTTGTTCGAGTCGCTAATATTTAAATTCAGAATTTATACGATTTACAGTGAATTATTCTAAATAAAATAATTTCGATTTTGAATTCTTTTATTCAACAATACAAATAATTTAACTAATTAAATTATTTCTGTTGAATATTATTACTGTTTTAAAATATTATTTTTCATATTTAAATAAATTTCATCAGTTTAAAAGTGTATATTCAGACAGATTGTCAATTACCCAGCATAAGTAAACTCCCTTTGCTCAGTTTTACATCAACAATTCTCAATATTCAAGAACCATAACCAATTATCAAGCCGCCTGACAACAATTTATTTCAAAACAAGGTTCAACCTACAACAATTTATTTCGAAGCGAATTTCAATCTACAATCTGGTCTCCAACTCAGCCAAATATTGTATCCTGACATTTTATTATATTGAATAAACCAACTGTAAGCTAAATCAATTGTTCATTTATCTAGTGATAAGACACATCCATTCACCTCGTACATCCTATTTTCGTATATTGACATACTCGACACTAAATAGCGAGGTCCCCGCTACCCGAGTAAATGGCTTAAGTGCTTTGACTCAAAATTAAGGGACTGAATAACGTGTGTTCGTCATCCAGGACGTAACACTTGGCTATTATTTTATAATCAACTTTAGATTTTTTCATATAATTTATCTCTTATTTTATTATTACCCGATCAAAAAAAGTTCTCATACAATTGCCCTAGTAAAAATAAATGAGGTCTGCCTCGTTTTAAACTAGGTGCTAGCTAGTGAAATCGAGGAAGTTTTAAAGATTGTGCGCCACCTATAATTAAGAAATCGGCATAACAAACGCCTATGTATTGTCTACGTTAATGTATATTTATGCTTACAAAATACACTGATTAACCTCTAATTCATTATGAAACATTTCTAAGCAGTTTAATAAAATATAATAAGAACTACATAATTAAATGAATTTCACATGAATGAGTTTATTTATAATTAATTATTATTATAATATAGTTTTTTAATAAATAACATAATTTCGAAATTAATATTTGAAAATGAAGAAAAGACTTGACACTATTGTAGAACTCCGATTGTGGGCAGTTAAAACAAATATTGCGGATTGTGACTGAAGTGAGTTATTAAATTTAGTCTGGAGTACTCCCAGAGTTACTTATATCAACAACAATATTTTTAAATAAATTTGATGTTTCTTTCAAAGTGGAAAAAATGCCGGATGCTGATGAAGTTTACCCGAGTCAGAATAATGAACCTACACGAGCCTACATGAACCTACATGAGCCTACAGGATAATTTATAATTGTTTTGATAAATATTTTTATCTTCCATTGTTTTGATTGATCAATGTAACCTTACAAAATACACTCATATCAATATTAAATTATAGTACAATACAAATAAATTTAAATACACTAATGGAAAAAATTAAAGGATCAAAAAAAAATTCCATATTTTTGGGTGATTTTCAACAGGCCGTAACTTCGAGAGAAATGGTCGTACAAGGAAAAAAAAAAAAGGAAATTGTAGCTCCAAATGTCTACTTTTTGGATTAGAACTTCAAAATTCTTTTGCGTCAGCGGTTTTTGAGTAGTCTTAGAAAAACCAGCGACAAAAAAGTTTTCAAATTTATTTTACTTTTTTTTTTTTGGTCTACGGGCGTGGGAAAATTTTTTTTTGCTTAACCACTATAAGTATCGGATACCTTCATTATTCAGCTTTAATTTCATTTTTTATAGACCTTGATACGTCCATTTGTCGCCGAGATATCGGTCTTCGAATGAAAAAGGATCCTTTTGTCTTTGATTATCGATATCTCAGCAACCAATGATCGCACAGAAAGTTAATGGTGGGTTTCAAAAACTTAAATAAATTCCCTTGAACGATTAGTCATTTTTTTTTCGAAAAAAAAATTTTTTCCTGTCGTCACATTAATTTGAAAATGCAACAAAAAAAGGGCTTTTGGTGGTTTTTTGGAAAATCAAGCGCTGGATCGAAAATATTGTGGAAATCAATAATGTTGAGTGTGCAATTTACAGTTCAATATGCCCACAAAAACACCACAAAGGGCCAGATTGATCCAACCAGCCGTTTTTTTGTTTCAATCGATCAAATTTTTAAAAAAATTAAAGGATCACTTTTTTTGCTCTGAAAAGCTCATAATCTTTAACAAAATGAAAAAACAAATTTCTCCGAGCTTATTTCACATTTTCATTCCAAACAGTGCTTAAATTTCCAAAAAATAAAAAAATTTAAAAAAAAACAAAAATTTTTTCAAAAAAAAATTTTTTTTGAAAATTTTTTTTTTTTAACAACTTTAAGAAATTTAAGAGACCAACACCCAATCATTTTAAACACGTTTTCTTCGCTGCATTCCGTGGTCTCTTAAATTTCTTAAAGTTGTTAAAAAAAAAAAATTTTCAAAAAAAATTTTTTTTTGAAAAAATTTTTGTTTTTTTTTAAATTTTTTTATTTTTTGGAAATTTAAGCACTGTTTGGAATGAAAATGTGAAATAAGCTCGGAGAAATTTGTTTTTTCATTTTGTTAAAGATTATGAGCTTTTCAGAGCAAAAAAAGTGATCCTTTAATTTTTTTAAAAATTTGATCGATTGAAACAAAAAAACGGCTGGTTGGATCAATCTGGCCCTTTGTGGTGTTTTTGTGGGCATATTGAACTGTAAATTGCACACTCAACATTATTGATTTCCACAATATTTTCGATCCAGCGCTTGATTTTCCAAAAAACCACCAAAAGCCCTTTTTTTGTTGCATTTTCAAATTAATGTGACGACAGGAAAAAATTTTTTTTCGAAAAAAAAATGACTAATCGTTCAAGGGAATTTATTTAAGTTTTTGAAACCCACCATTAACTTTCTGTGCGATCATTGGTTGCTGAGATATCGATAATCAAAGACAAAAGGATCCTTTTTCATTCGAAGACCGATATCTCGGCGACAAATGGACGTATCAAGGTCTATAAAAAATGAAATTAAAGCTGAATAATGAAGGTATCCGATACTTATAGTGGTTAAGCAAAAAAACATTTTCCCACGCCCGTAGACCAAAAAAAAAAAGTAAAATAAATTTGAAAACTTTTTTGTCGCTGGTTTTTCTAAGATTACTCAAAAACCGCTGACGCAAAAGAATTTTGAAGTTCTAATCCAAAAAGTAGACATTTGGAGCTACAATTTCCTTTTTTTTTTTTCCTTGTACGACCATTTCTCTCGAAGTTACGGCCTGTTGAAAATCACCCAAAAATATGGAATTTTTTTTTGATCCTTTAATTTTTTCCATTAGTGTAGTAACTAAAAAATTATTGAGTATATTATATTATTATTATATAGATAAATTACATTTAAGAACATGAAAAAACTCAAATAAAAAATATTATTGATGTTTGTGTAATAATTAATATAGATAACCAAATTGTCATGAGCATACCACTAAATAAATATGAATTGGAGTAGAATAATAATCATAAAATTAAAATAATAGTTTATTTATATACAAAAATAATTATAAATTAAATTGATTCAATGAAATGCTTTTAATTAAATTAAATTAAATAAATTTATAATGAAAACATAATTATTCAAATTACTACAATTTTTTTTTACAGTTTTTTTATGCTCTGAAATTTAATGTACCTATTTAATAATAATATAATATACTCAATAATTTAAAATGATTCAATTTACAAATTAAATTTAAAAATTTTTTTAACAATAATTTTTTAGTTACTATTTCAATATATTTTTATTGTACTATTTAATATTGGTATGAGTGTATTTTGTAAGGTTACATTGATCAATCAAAATAATTAACGATAATAATATCGATCAAAATAATCAAAAATTGTCCTGTAGGCTCATGTAGGTTCATATAGGCTCATTTAGGTTCATGTAGGCTCATGTAGGTTCATGTAGGCTCATGTAGGCTCATGTAGGTTCATTATTCTGACTCGGGTAATTTAATTTAAAAATTCAAAAAACATCGAATTTTTGCAAAGTAATTTAGTACTTTTGTTCAAAATTATAAATTTTATAATGAAAAATAATTTATTAAATTAAATACAATAAAAATGATGATGACTAAGTCATAAAAATTAGTAGTAGCTATATGTAAAAATAAGAATGTTCATTCAAATTTTTAATTATTTGATTTGTTTTAAGTATTTTAGTGCGTTTGTAAAAACTAAATTTAATACTAAAAACTAGTTTATTGAATTTTTACTTTGCAGTTTGAATTTATTCATTTATTAAATAGTATTTTTATGATATAAATTTATGTTAATTTCATCAAGTAATTAGTGTTGAATGGTTTAATTTATTTATAATAATCTTAAACATTAATAAGTTGATCACTATCAAGTTATTTATTTAACTTTATATTTATAATAATTATTTTGAAGATTCAAATATATAACCTAAAATATTGAGACATTTGTCATTTAAATGACATTTAAGAAGTCGCCATTTTGGATTTAGATAATCTCTAGCGATACTCGCCCCGTACTAGCCAGTGCTTCGTTTTTATGCTAGCCAGCGCCGCGTTTTCATTTTTACTAGGGTGGATAGAAAAAATGGCCCAATCCATTTGTATACAATCGTACATAATTATATATTGTTTGTATATAATTTGTATATAATCACATAATGTTTTCGTACAGATTATATATAATTATATACAATTCTATATAATTGTATACGAATATATACATTCGTGTATAATCGCATACTGTATTCGTATAGATTATATAGAATTATATACAATTCTATATAATTGCATACAAATATATACATTTATTTCTAATTTTATTACTCTTGTTTGCATTTTTATATAAAATCATGTTAGATTGTATATAGTTGTATATAATGATATAAAAATTTTATAAAATTATGCATTACCTCTATCTGATTATATATAATTCATATATAACTGTATACAGTTACATAAAATATTTTTTCATCGAGTAATAATTATTTTTTTATGTATTTCATTTCATAATTTCGAAGTTTCATTTTTCAAAATAAATTTTACTTACTAAAAAAGGGGATTCTACAGTTTGCGTAGCGCCGCCAAATGATCACGAACTCTTATAGAATTCAACGAAATAAGATTTTTTTAAAAAATAAAATTCTTCGATATCTCGCTTTGTTGTCGAGAAATAATGCGATTTTTTCTAAAAAGTGATAAATTTCATAGATTTTTAAACCTTCAAATTTTTTTCTGGAAAGTACATTTAAAAATAAAAATTTTGAAAAAAATGTCTAAAATTGTTCGTTTTTAAAAAAGGACCATTTGAAATAAAGTCTTTTGTTGAGTTCTACAAGAATTCACGGTTATTTTGCGGCGCCACGGAAACCGTAGACTTAGAAAAAAAAAAAAAAAAATGAATTGAATGCTCATGAAATAATATTATTAAAATTAAATTATTGGTTCATAGACCTCTAAAAGTTTAATTAAATAAAAAACTTGTATCAATTATCAAGTGTCTCTCATTAATGACTAAGAATCCTATTGAAGGTAAGAAAAAAAATATAGTTAAACGTAAAAACAGTCTATAATCTGCGCAGGCTGTCGTTCCGTTTAATTAGGCCGAGATGTACCGCTTCATTGAATAGAAGCGAGTGTGCACAAGATCAAGATGATAGGTAGCGACAACCCATACAAACATGCACACTTGTATATATATATATATATATATATATATATATATATAAGGGAATATATTCAACAAACCATATGAGACAGTACGTTAACATTAGCTTATGCTGTCAAGGACAACGACGGGATAACGATACGAAAAGAAGTCAATATAGACAAGAGTAGACTAGAAATATCTAATGAAGAGCACAGACGCTTTAAAAGCTCACCACACACATTTCAATGCTATTGTATACATAATATTACACTAAGGTTTTCGGGTTCGCCGATCGAGGATTGAACTCCGTTGAACTACGGTTATACGAAACAAGTCCATATATATATATGTATATACATATAGAGAGAGAGAGAGAGAGAGAGCATGAAGAAGTGAAGCAAGCATAGTGTGTATATGTGTGTGGGTGTGTAATCGAGTGGAGTCGAGCGAGGTTGTTGGGTCATTGTCGGGTCAATGTCACCAGAATAATTACCTCTCTTTCTTCTTACTTTTATTCCTCTCTTTCAATTGACGATGCTTTTTATCTTATTTTTTTTGATGGAAACAAAATTTGATATTTTTTATTTTACATCTCCATTACCACCTTCTCGTGGTGGCACTATTTTATTATTTTTATATTTAGACACAGGTTTCTAAATGTACTTCTTCACAGTTCAGTTTCTGCTTCATCATCTTTTAATATTTTCAATTTTTAATTCAATGTCTGAAATTTCAGAGAACAATTTATGGTTACTATCATTGTTTTTTATTTTTTAGCTAAAAAACTTTAAATTATTAAATTGTCTAACTTTTTTTAAGCTATAGTCAAATCATTTACCAAATTACGTTTTCAAAAAACAAATAATGTTATCAGATTTCCCAACAAAAATAACAATCTATGTAAAATTGTTAAATTTCATCAGCTTTAACTTCTCAACTAACCAGGTTGAATGCCACCTTAACGATAAATCTTGGATCATTTCTTCAAAAGATATCGTTGTCGAAAAAATTTCAAAAAAGCGTTCTATTTTAATGAACTCAATATTGCTGAACCCATTGATTCAAAATACTGTATTTAGTATTGAAAACTGAAAAATTGCGTCAAGTTTCAAAATCAGTTTATTAGTTCATAAGATATCGGCGATGGAAAATTAGAAAAATAGCAATTGACTTCATTTTTTCTGGATAACGCATGGTGAAATTCACCATATGTCCCAAAAACTATACTGGCCCTTCATGTTCATAGTGTTTAATGATCGCTGGATAAATTACTGCAATCGGTTCATTAGTTTAAGTAATATCATCATCACAAATTTTGCAAAAATAATAATTCTCACATTTTTTTTCGTATGGTTTTTATATTGACTCGCTTGTTTAATCTTAAGTTCATGTGACTCTTCATCTTGACCAAATCTTTTAATTACTGTCGAAAAATATGGAACTTATCAAGCATAATCGGATCAATACTTTACCAAACAATCTTCATTATTGATTTTTTTTTAATTTCTCGAATTCTTGGAAATTAATACGAAACATAACTTTTTTTGAGCTCGATGAGCGCGTAAATATAAAAGTACTCGAAGATATTGTTGAGCTCAAAGAGCTCGACATATATTGGCAATAATGTTTTCGAATTCAAGGAGCTCGAAAATATAGGGTAGTTTTGGGCGGACCCGCAGGGTCTGTAACAGGGTAAATTATTGCTAATAAAGAATAAAATAATTTGAATTTGAATTTCGTTTCCCGCCGATAACCGGCCAACGACCTCGTAAGTTGCGAGTTAGTGTTGCGACTAGTCACCGGGTGCCGCATGGATCACTACGGCCCGTTCGTACGTCATTTCCTTAGTCTAAGAAAGCGGGAATAGCTTTCCGGACTAGTGAACGGGAGTGAAACCATATAATGGACTGCGGAACGGGAATTCAACAGAGTTAGACAGACTACAACAGTAGCGAGACGCAGTTGGCAAAAAGGTAAATATGTAAGTCTACGTTCGCTTCACGTGGAACGAGGCGATTCATTAATTAATATTTAACTGGATAATAAATTATTAGGCCTTTAGGCCGATAATTGCTTTAATCAATAATTAATTATATTGTCTAATGCGTACTGTTCATTGACAGATTTTCAATCAAAAATCAAATTTAACTGAGAGAAAACGAGACGAGGGAGAATTTTCGAGTGCCAACCAGCCGACGGAACGAAGTAGTCCACAGGATACGTTCTTCATTCAGCTGCTAAATAATTAATAAAGGTAAAATTTATAATTAATTAAGGCCTCTCATAATTATTAGAGGGCCGAATTAATTATAAATAAAGTACTTGGCATCTTTCCGCGGGTTCAATAAAACTATAGTTCAAGGCCTGTCGGCCAGTTCAATCACGCGTCTCGTGTTCTCGAACTTTCCATCACATCTTTTGCCGCGCAATCGCCATTTTGTTGTTACTCTCAATTTATTATATTCAAGGCCTCTCAGCTAGAATAAAATAAATTTCCGCGTCAATTGTTCATTGATAAATTTAATTTAAATTCAGTATTAATTATAAAAGTATCCCAGGCCTGTCGGCCGCTTTGAGTAAATTATCTGTGTCTCGAAAATCGTAAATTCAGGCCTCGTGACGCCATTTCCCGGGTCGAATATTCTAGTCAATTCTAAACGTAATTCTAGTCGTGAACTTAGTTTTAAAATAATTTTAAAGGAATTTTAAAATAAGTATAAATTAATAAATCTAAAATCAGAAGACGCTAGGAAAATTATGGTAGAATTGTTGTCGAGTAAAACTAATAAGAACGGATTATTTTGTCAGTAAATTGAGTTGAATACTGAAGTATAATTATCAGAAATAATTAAGCGAATTAAATATATGTAATTTTGGAAGCAAATGATAATGAAATTTATTGAGGAAAAATTAATTAATTAATAATTAAAATTAACCCAAAATAAATTAATTAATAAATATAAGTGAATTAAGTGAATCAGTGGAAAGAAATAAGGATTAAAATTTTATATTGGAGAATTATTAGTGAAAGAGTATCTTGAGAAATTAAGTTGAGTATTGAGTAAAAGTAATGATGTCATTGAATAGAAAATAAAATTGAGTACAAAGTAGAGTCAAGTAATTTTAAGTATAAAATTTAACTGTGTCTGTGATAAGTCCAGGGGACATCTTAGTTATCAGTAAATATACATCCAGGGGATGTTTTTAAAAGTAATATTAAGGTTTACTGTCCAGGGGACGAGGTTATAGGTTAAGGTTAATGTCCAGGGGACTATTTCAAGGTTTTCCGTCCAGGGGACGAGGTTAATAAGTGTGTGGGTGTGTGGGAGTGATACCGTCCAGGGGACGAGGAATTTAGTTTGTCATAAGTAATACCGTCCAGGGGACGAGGAATTTAGTTAGTCATATGTCTATTAGTTTGTCTTAAGCATTAGTTTGTCATAAGTCTATTAGTTTGTCATAAGAAAATTATTGGTTAATTAAATAAAGCAAGGTACTTGGATTGATAAAATTTGGATTAGCATTATTTCAGTTAATTTTCCATTCCTCACCCCTCTCACGAAATATTACAAACGACTCTGAGAAATATATTAATTTAATTTAATTAATTAAAAAAAATATCACACAACATCCGGTTCTGGAAGGCCGAGTCCATCTTCCAGTGGCGCCCTAATATTCGTCTATAATACTAGGTGCGACCGGATTTGGAGGGCTAAACACTCTGTCATAGGTCAACCGTTTGTCAGAATTTTTTTGGAGTTATCTTTCATTTTTAATTTAATTACTCAGTAAATGTAAGTATAGAAAAACGGTTTGGTGGATCAATTTGAAAATTCACAGTGTTGCGTTGGGTATACAAAGCTGAAAAATAACCTGGCAACATTAGTCTTCCAGTTGATATTTTTAAAGTAACCGTTGATTTCCTAAAAAACTCAAAATAGCCATTTTTTATTCTTATTTCTAATGGATGTTAAAGGCAGAAAAAAATTTTGATTATAAAAAAAAAATAAAAGGGTCTTATTAACAACTTATTAAAGTCTTCAAAGCCCCCTCCGATTTACCATGCAATAATTGGTAGCTGAGATATTCATGATCGAAGCCAAAAAAATACATTTTCGTTTGAAGGCTGATATCTCAGGGACAAACTTTCATACAAGGCTAAAAAAGGCAAATTAAAGCTGAATTAATTAGTTAACTGACCGATGAATTGGTTCAGCTCAAAAAAATTTCCTTGGCTCGTGGACCTTTTGAAAGAAAAAGAAAACTTTCAAAGATTTTTGTCTTGCGGTATTGCTCATAATTGCGCAATAGTCGTCGCTCTAAAAAAATTTTGATTAAAAGATTTTGAAACTTAAGATTTCAAGCTTTTAACAGCTTTTTTTAAAATCTCGATACGATAATTTTTCACGACGATTCGGCCATCTAAAAACCACTAGAAAACTTCTTAAATTTTTCTGTTTCTATAATTTTTGGCGTGATTACAAGAAGAATTAAGAAAATACAAAGAACTCGGGTACTTGTTTCAGTTGCTAATGCCTAAATAATTTTTCCCCATTTCGTACTTGAAAAGTGAAAGTAAAATCAGTGGTGATATTGTGTTCAACGAATGTCGAAACTAATCGACCATCTAAAGTTTAGCATATGTGGTGAATACCACGCACATATATATATATATATATATATATATATATATATATATATATATATATATATATATATATATATATATATATATATATATATATATATATATATATATATATATATATATATATATATATATATATATATATTTAGTGGTTAAGGGTAAAATTTAAATATAATAAATAAATTGTTTAAACCAACTAATAATGTTAAATAAATGTTTTATTTAACCAACGTAATTAACACAGTAAAAGGAAGTAAAGTATGCAAAATATGAAAATGCTTGAACGCGTGTTCGCAGCTCAGCGGTGTATCTTGTAATTCACTAGTGTCTCTACGAATGAGGTAGAGACGGAATATGGAAAAATCGATCTTCGGCGTAGGTTGCCGAAAGTGATCGATCGTAATTATTGTAGCAACGCTACAGAACTCCCTTTGTTTTTTTTTTTTTTTTTTTTTTTGTTTTAAATTTAATACACGATAATTAAAGTAATGGAATATTTACAAATGATATGAATAAATAAATAAGTAAATTAATGAGTATAATATAGTGGTGAATTTTTACTTTGTAAAAAAATCTTTCAAGTAAAAAATAAATTAAATCGTGTAAATTGTTAAATGTTAAACCGGACTCGGCGCTTTTGGGTCTCGGTTGCTGTGTTATCCGTCGGGGAGTTTGCTATCGTCGTCGTCGTGTCGACTGAATTTGCCTCGTAGACTGGCTTTAATCTGTCCACAGAAATGGCGATTTGTCGTCCTCGAAAATCGACGATGAAATATTTGTCGTGTCGGGTTATTACACGATATGGACCTTCGTATGGCGCTGTAAAAGATGGTCCAACCTGGTCATTCCGTACCAGTACATGACTGCAAGTACTAAGGTTCCTGAAACAGAAAACGGAATGCTTGCCGTGACGCGACATTTCGGCCGGTGCCAATGAATTGAAATGACGTTTTAAAGTATTGACAATGTGATGAGGTGTAGTTTTATTGCTGGGAGTGAGTAACTCACCAGGCAAACGAATTGGCTCACCGTATACTAATTCAGCCGAGGTCGTCTGGATGTCGTCTTTCCAAGCAGCGCGTAAGCCGAGCAAAACGGCTGGCAATGCGTCATACCATGACTCTCGGTGACACAGAAGCGCTGCCTTTAGCTGACGATGTAAACGTTCGACGAGACCGTTGGCTTGCGGATGATACGGCGTAGTATGTTGGTATTTTATTCCATACATTTTGAGTAACGATTGGATTAACGACGATTCAAATTGCGGTCCTTGGTCCGACGTTATGCGTTTCGGTACTCCATGGCGTGAAATCCAGTGCAGCGATAGTGCATGTGCTACCGTCTCTGCAGTTCCATTGGTTAACGGGACAGCCTCTGGAAATCTCGTGAATCGGTCGATGATCGTTAGGCGTTGGTTAAAGCCTCTAGACGATTTTAGAGACACCAAGTCGATGCGAACGTGCTCGAACCGCTCAGTTGGAGGTTGAAAACTGGCGATCGGCGACGACACGTGTCTTTGAACTTTATTTTTCTGGCACTCGATGCAAGATTTTGCCCATTCACGGCAATCTTTATTTATCGACGGCCAGACGTATCGTTTGGAGATCGTTTTTAGTGATCCTTTGACTCCAGGGTGAGCGAGCGTGTGTAGCGAGTCGAACACTTTTCTCCTCAGCGGTCCTGGAACGTATGGTCGCACCGTACCTGACGCAATGTCACAGTACAATGCTAAACCGTTGTCGAAATTGATTCGTCAGAGCTGCAACGCGGTTGTCTGTTGCAGTAGTTGTTGAAGCTCGAGATCTTGCTTCTGTGCATCGGCAAGTTCTTCCGATGTGATAGCGGTAGATACTGCTTCGACCCGTGACAATGTGTCAACGACAAAATTGTCGTTACCCGACACATGTCGGATATCGGTGGTAAATTGACCGATGAAATCGAGTCGACGAAATTGCCAAGGCGATGCTCTTTCGGTGCGCTGTTTGTAAGTGTGCTGAAGCGGCTTGTGATCAGAGTAGATCGTAACGTGCCGGCCTTCGAATATGTGCCGAAAGTGTTTACCAGCCTCGTAGATGGCGTTCAATTCGCGGTCGTACGTCGACAATTTTTGGATCGACGGGGGCACTTTTCGGCTGAAAAATGCCAGTGGTTGTCAGTTGTTATCCACTTTCTGTTGTAAAACGGCTCCAATACCGATTTCGGATGCGTCGGTGAATATTGCCCAGTCAGCATCGATTTTAGGGTGTACCAACAGAGTAGCACACGCGAGAGCGCGTTTAGCTGACTTAAAAGACTCTTGAAGTTCGGTTGTCCAGTTGGCTGGATGAGAGCCTTTGACTTTAGGTCCTTCCAAGACTTTATTTAGCGGTGCTAGAATTTCTGCAGCATTCTTGATGAATTTCCTGTAGAAATTCACTGTGCCGAAAAATCGACGAAGCGATTTTACGGTGGTAGGAGGCTCGAAATTGAAATAGCCTCGACTTTTTCCGGTAACGGCTTGATTCCATCTTTGGTGATGATGTGGCCGAGAAATTTTACTTCCGGCAGACCAAACTGGCATTTCGGTACGTTAATTACCAGTCCGTATTCACGGAGACGCTCGAATAAGGTTTTTAGGTGCTCCATGTGCTGCTTTTAGTCGTTGGATGCGATTAATATATCGTCAACATACGGAAAGACGAATTCAAGGTCACGAGTGACCTCGTCAATAAATCGTTGAAACGTTTGAGCTGCGTTTTTAAGCCCAAACGTCATAAATCGGAACTCGAACAGTGCGAACGGTGTAATTATCGCCGTTTTCGGCACATCTTCCGGTGAAACAGGTATTTGCAAAAATGCTTTCGCAAAATCGACGACTGAAAATATATTTTTACCCTGTAAAAATGCGGCAAAGTCGTCAAGATAACGCAATGAATATTTATCAATGAGCGTTCGATCGTTAAGCGGTCGGTAATCACTGCACGGCCTCCATTCTCCGGACTTCTTCTGCGCTAAATGAAGTGGTGAAGCCCAGGCGCTGTTGGATGGTCTACAAATACCTTCTTCGATCATTTTGCGAAACTCGGCTTGTGCAATTTTCAGTTTATCAGGAGCCAGGCGTCTTGCTTTGCACGAAACTGGCGGTCCAGGTGACGTTCGTATATGGTGCACCGTCGAATGCTTTTTCGTTTGACGCTGGGTAGCGTCAGGTCGTGTAATATCGGCAAATTCTCTCAATAATTCTATGTACGCAGAATTACCATCGACTGCTTTAATGTCTGTTTCTGCCGATGTTGTGTGAGAATTTCCGAGTGTCAATAAACCGGTGATGCCATCACGAAGGCATTTGCGTTTTAGGTCGATTAGTAAGTCATAATGACTTAAGAAGTCTGCACCTATGATTGGTTTAGTGACGTCAGCAATTATGAAGTTCCATGAAAATTCACGGCGAAGTCCAAGGTTCAATGTAAGCGATTTCAAACAATAGGTTTGAATTATCGAGCCGTTTGCGGCATACAGTTGGTAACCTATGGGTGTACTGCTTGATTTCAGCCAGCCACGTGGAAAGACAGATAAATTGGAGCCGGAATTGACAAGATATTCCGTTCCTGTAGTTCGGTCTCGGATAAACAG
Source organism: Microplitis manilae (assembly GCA_030273425.1). NCBI lineage: Eukaryota > Metazoa > Arthropoda > Insecta > Hymenoptera > Braconidae > Microplitis > Microplitis manilae. The sequence goes on along the minus strand of CP092722.1, from coordinate 21,368,268 downwards.
GCGGCGAGAAATCGATTGAGAATCATTAGCCGCCTCTACTGATTCTCGTTTGCGTTTCCCTGCCATTTGCAGCCGGGAGCGCACGATCGGGCATTTTTACCATGCTTAAAATGATACCAGCAATAGTCGAATTTTTTCACTTTCCGAGGACGATGGTGTGCTCTGGATCGTGTGTTCGGAATTTTCTCCTGAGCAAGCATTTCGCTAACCTCGGCAGTCAATAGTGCGAGTTGTTTGCGCAAAGCAGCGATTTCCTCTGCGGCGGATGCGTACATTTTGAAATATAGAAAATAAAAATAATATTTCCAATAATAATAATATCACCTGCACTTATAATTATTTTATTTTCTTGTCACTCTCCGTTCCAGAGTCTGACATCACCCGTCAACAATGTCTTTAATTCGGTACTGTGCTACCGAAAGATTATCCATGACGCATGGCTCAGGAATGTGCAGCCGGTGTATCGGCTTAATCTCCTGTGGTATTTCCGGTAACGGAGAGAAAATTATACGTGACACTATACGAAAAATTAATTATAGTTTTTTATCACAGCTCGCGAAACTTTTATCACTATTCGATTCGCACTAAAGGTCCCTCGAATCAACACTGATGCGGCATAACGTCCATAAGATGCCCAGCAATGCACCAGTGGTGATAAAAGAAAAACTGCACAATGATAACTAAAATCACTGCACTAAATATTGCAAAAATAAATTCACACAAAAATAACTGTAAATAAAAATCACGGTCTCGCTGGTTAATCGGCAACGCGACAAAATATTCGCGGCAAAACGACACAAGAACTCGCGAATTTTATAAACTGTGTAACACACGTATTTGACGCTTCCCTTAAAAAGAGATCACGTCGGGGTAACCAATTTAGTGGTTAAGGGTAAAATTTAAATATAATAAATAAATTGTTTAAACCTACTAATAATGTTAAATAAATGTTTTATTTAACCAACGTAATTAACACAGTAAAAGGAAGTAAAGTATGCAAAATATGAAAATGCTTGAACGCGTGTTCGCAGCTCAGCGGTGTATCTTGTAATTCACTAGTGTCTCTACAAATGAGGTAGAGACGGAATATGGATAAATCGATCTTCGGCGTAGGTTGCCGAAAGTGATCGATCGTAATTATTGTAGCAACGCTACATACATATATATACATATATATATATATATATATATATATATATATATATATATATATATATATATATATATATGCAATATAACCAATTTTGTCATCACGATTACGCCTACAATTCTTATCGGATCCTAATTAAATTTTCTACACTATTTCTATGTGTAATTACCACGGTTAAGTTCGTAGATGAGCTGAATCGGTCAATTAGTTTAGAACTTATGGCTGTTTGAAATTTTAACGATTTTTTGAAAAAATCAGTTTTTAATCACTTTTTCAGTCTGTATAGAGTAAGATCACGTCAAGTGGACCCCCCATTTTCCACTTGATCATGAAAATTAAGTTTATGTATTTTTTTCTTATGTAGTCACTATGAAAAATTAAACCCTTAAACGATTTTTCAAAATTTTCATTTTAACAACAATTTTTTTTACAATGAAAATTTTAAGTACTTTTAATTAAAAAATAGATTCCAAAACAACCGTTAAAGATAAATTAATGAAATTTTCAGGATTTATTGTCAAATATCTATATTTTATAAAAATATTGATAGCTTGAAATAATTTATTTATTATCCTGTTGTTAATTAACTTTTAAGTAAACAAATGAAAATTTCATTGACTTCTCAGTCAACAAATGAAGTTTTTTATGGGTTACATGCATTATTTATTAAAGTTTAAGATCCCGAAAGAAAATTTCACTGCCCGCGATTAGTTTAATTAATATGAATTTATTTATCACCGCGCGCCGGTCGCTGAACGCTCTCAATACAGTGCGCGGCCGAGCTTCTCAGGCTCTATTGCAGCTTTGGTCCGTCATAATTCAAAGTAATATTTAAAAATATTATAACTGAACAAATTTTTTTTTTTAACAATATCATGAATAATACAACAAAATAATTTTTTATTATTAAACTGAAACAGGGAAAACTAACTAATAATTAAACTTAATTATTAATTAATAACATTTTTTTTCTTTTAATAATTTATAAATTATTATTAAGTATTTATAGATACATTAATTATTCATTAAACAATAATCAGGGAAAACTAACTAATAATTAAGTTTAATTGTTCAATTATTAGTTAGTTTTCCCTGATTATTGTTTAATGAATAATTAATGTATCTATAAATACTTAATAATAATTTATAAATTATTAAAAAAAAAAAAATGTTATTAATTAATAATTAAGTTTAATTATTAGTTAGTTTTCCCTGTTTCAGTTTAATAATAAAAAATTATTTTGTTGTATTATTCATGATATTGTTAAAAAAAAAAAAAAAATTTGTTCAGTTATAATATTTTTAAATATTACTTTGAATTATGACGGACCAAAGCTGCAATAGAGCCTGAGAAGCTCGGCCGCGCACTGTATTGAGAGCGTTCAGCGACCGGCGCGCGGTGATAAATAAATTCATATTAATTAAACTAATCGCGGGCAGTGAAATTTTCTTTCGGGATCTTAAACTTTAATAAATAATGCATGTAACCCATAAAAAAAAACTTCATTTGTTGACTGAGAAGTCAATGAAATTTTCATTTGTTTACTTAAAAGTTAATTAACAACAGGATAATAAATAAATTATTTCAAGCTATCAATATTTTTATAAAATATAGATATTTGACAATAAATCCTGAAAATTTCATTAATTTATCTTTAACGGTTGTTTTGGAATCTATTTTTTAATTAAAAGTACTTAAAATTTTCATTGTAAAAAAAATTGTTGTTAAAATGAAAATTTTGAAAAATCGTTTAAGGGTTTAATTTTTCATAGTGACTACATAAGAAAAAAATACATAAACTTAATTTTCATGATCAAGTGGAAAATGGGGGGTCCACTTGACGTGATCTTACTCATAACTTCAAAACTAAAACACATAAGTAATTTTTGTTAAAAGTATTTCAAAGATTGACTAATAAGCTTTAATTTATGACCTTAAACTTTATATTTTGACCATTTCTTCTGATAATTTAATAGCCTTGAAAATTTTAATGGAATCAAAAAATGTTAAAAATATCGTTTTCATTCCACATAACTTATGCTTGTCCCATTATAATCCAGTTTCGTCAGTTGTATTTAATTGTGCGCAAAATAACTTGTAAATGTCACTGCTATTTTTTTTATAATGTAAAAGTATTTCTTTTATTATTTATTATGGTTCAATCGTACCTGTACGTCCTATAATTATAACTGGTCTTGCCATCGTAATAGTGATTATAATTATGATCTCATTCTAATTAAATTATCTATACTTTGTTTTCATGATGGTTATTTTGGTACATTACCTATATAATGTTTTGTCAAATCAACAATCTGAAGTTGATTTGACAAAACTGTAACAGCATCAGCAAATAAAAATACAAAGATCATTATTCCAACCTTGCGAGTTTCATTTGAGGTCAGCACATAAGCTTACATCCTACAACCCCAGCCGCGCCCATCCAACCAAATCCTACAGGAGGAAGCTGGGTGAGCTGTAACGTGTTGTAAGGATCTAACCTGCCGTGCTAGAAGAAAGATTCATCAAAAGGTTGGTGAAAGATTTACATTTTACTCTTTCATAAGATATCTGGTTCACCATAAGAGCACCAGTCTCTTCGGAGACGATTTGGGTTCTTAACTTTTCGAAAGATCCACTATAAAAATAATTTATAGGACGATAAACTCTTCCTCGTATGCTTTACTGTTGTCCGGAATCTCCAAATCGCTCGTCTTAATTTTTCTATCGCTACCAAAGGGAGAAATCCCGGATAAATAATTTAAATTTAAGCGGTGGACATAACACATATGGCAAACTTTTATCAATCATTCTATTATTTCAAGATATTTCAGATGAATATTAGAGACTTAAATTTGAGCTTGAAAATAATCTGTCATCTATCATAATCTTAAAAAAGAAATCACAAATTTATTGATGAATTAATTTGTTTTAATCATTAGTATTTACGAATACCAATTGGTAGATAAAAGAAAAACGACAGTAAAAAAATTTTGTTCATTTTTATTTTTGATCACAACTGTTCTATATATCTTTTATCATAAAATTTTCCCTATATAATGATATACATGTAGGTGTATATGAGTATGAAATTCCACTGATACTGATTCCAATTTCATGTATAAAAATCTTTTAACTTGGAAAATTTAAATGCATTGTCGTTTTAACGAACTTTTATTCTATAATTCGCTGATGAACAAAATAATAAGTCAATTCATTGATTAATTTCTTCATCACAAGATTATTTTTTGAGTAAATTATGATATTTAAGAGAAATTCAATTAGCCACGGAAAATAAAGAAAAAAAACACTATATGATTATACGCTGATGAAACTACCCGATACCAGTTCATCAATAAGAATAACTTCGTAAATCTATGTTTATTTTTTTGTTTCTCAGGGTCGCGATGACTCGATTCAAATAGCTCTGTTAGTAATTGAAGGCTCATCTCCTGCTATGCACAACAGGTTACATATAAACAAATGAACTACACATATGTACATATATATATATATATATATATATATACAAACATACAATCTTGTAAGATTCATCGGGTAAAAATCATCATCTTTGCTCTCATCTGCACTGAGAAAAAAATACTTTTATTGAGATCATTTACTTGATTCAAGAACATATATTCTTGATAATTTTCAAGAATATATAAGTTTGTCTCAAGAATTCGTAGAATTGAAGGAAATAACTTTTACTTAATTCAAGTAAAGCTGTTCTTTTGTTTATTCAGAATATAATATCAAATTCATATATTAACAAAAATAAATTTGATGCTCTTTTCTCAAGAAATTGATAATCAATAATAATAAAATAAATATTTCGAACGGATTTCTCGAACCAAGAAGTTCTTGTTTGGAAAATAGTATTTTGTTTCTCAGTGTGTTAATGTACGGGATGATTGTGTTTGGCTCTTGGCAATAGAGCTCAACCACACAATACACTCTCTTACTTTCTCTCTCTCTCTCTCTCTATCTTTCTCTCTTCCTCGCGCTCTGTTTTTCTCATACACAAGTAGTGCAGTGTTGAGTAAATGATGATTGTCGAGCCCATCAACGCTTCTAGATTTTATAAAAATAAAATTCCCGGGAATTGCTTTTCACACACTCACTCACTCAGTTGAACTCCATGCATCCATTTTTTTATTCTACTAATGTTTATTATTTACATTCGAAAGATTTATGAATAGGAGTTTTGTCGACCTAATAAAGCACTGGTTCAATATGATTAACCTAAAGATTTCCTCAATCAACTTTTTTTTACGGCTGACTTGCCATGATTTAACTCATTTCATTTCTATACATAAATTATATCAGGATAAAAAAAGTATATCAAAAAATTGATGTTCTGGATTATATTCATTACCTTAAAAAAAAAAAAGTTTAGACTTCCGTTAACCTTGTGGCCCAGCCCCAAAAGTTCCCACTGTTTTCGAAAATATTATTTTGAATACATTTTTGAGCTCAAGAAACTCGAAAAAAACTCTTGAATGCATTTGTTCTTCTTTAAGCTTTTTAAGCTCAAAAAAAGTTATGTATTGCATTCAACTGGATAAATTAAAAAATCTCAAATATTTAAGAACGTAACTTTCAATTTTTGTGTACAATTATTTTTAAGGAATCGCATAGATTTAGGAAGAACTACATGTAAGTAATCTTCATTCAGAGTGAAAGTTGTAGATAAGATCATAACCTCGAAATATAAAATATTTTAAAAGAATTCGACAAACAGTAATTTCTTTAATGTTTTGAGGACGATTGACTCTAAACTAACAAACTGATTACAATAAATTATTCAGTGATTAAGAGGGAGCGTGGAAATGAAGATATGGTATAATTTTTGAAACATTCACTACATCGATAACATTGTATTCGACGCATAATGGCTTATCCCACGTGCTATGCGCTCTCCTTTATTCAAGAAATGTCTGATTTTAGAGAAATATTGTATCCACAGAGTAAGCCGTATATCAGATGAGCTTATGTATAATACCGATTCTTAATTGCTCTCATTAATCATTTTTTATTTCATTTTAATATTAAAAAATAATCAATCTATTTATAGTAGTCCCGGCGAAAAAGTCGTCCTAAAATGGATAGTGGGGGTATAGAAAATACGTGCTAACTAATGGTAGTGGGAGGACGACTTTTTTGCCGGGACTACTATATATATTGACACCGAAACGAAAGTTATTAAATTAATTGTATTACTCACTCCAAACATATTTAGTGTTGACATTATTTGCTCTTGCAATAATAGCAAAGTTTGTGTATAAGGACGGTTGATAGTGAATTTAGAGAGTAAACGGCAATTTAGAGCTTGCTTTGCAGATAGGATAAGGCACGATAATTAGACAGGCGTTGAAGAAAAGTATTTTTTTTGACTGTAATTTTAAATTTGGACTTAAATATTTTACTAAAATAAAAGACAGCTATCTGCTACATTTAAGAATAATTTAAGTCAAGAATACTATAGAGGTTATAGAGATAAATATAATTGTCGAATTTTCATGTTAATAATTTTTAGTTAGATGTAATAAGATAATATTTCTCATTACTAATCTTTTGATTACAGTAAATTACTTAAGTTAGAATACAGGCATATTCCCGTTACATACAATTTATGTTTCCTTTAACTATCACATATTATTAGATTACTCGATTACCGTAATTGTAACTTATTAATAATAATAATAATAATAATAATAATTATATGGCTTGTCAACACAGCTGACGTTTTCCTTCCTTAAGTCAACTGGCCTGATGTCCGAGACCGAAGGATATATTTTTGCCTGCCAAGATGGTGTTATTAACACTCTCGAATACCGTGCTAAAGTACTCCAGACGCAGCTACCCGACACTTTGTGTAGGGTTTGTAAACAGCATCCAGAGACGCTTATGCATCTTTTGTCAGCATGTCCTGTGCTGGCAAGAAATGCATACATCCAGCGCCATAATGCTGCTCTGCGAGTACTTTATTACTATCTAAGACACACGCATGGTATCGACAAAACACCAGTGCTGCCTTATCTGCCAGGAGATATTCCGCAAGTTGTTGAAAATGAGAGTTGCCGTATTTATTGGAAAGTTCCATTTGCAACAACGCGGAAAATCGACCATAATAAACCTGATATTGTGCTCTTCGATAAAACCGCTCGTAACATTTATGTTATTGAGTTCTCAGCTCCGGCTGAGTATAACATCACGGTTAAAGAAAAGCACAAACACAAATTATATCAGGATCTCCTGTTTGAAATTGGCAAGCTTTACCCAGGCTACCGTGTCAGGCTTGTCGTACTCATTAGTGGCGTCCTAGGAGGGATGAAACAGTCTTTTGTGTCTGCATTGGCTAAAACCCCAACTTGTTTATCGCAAGTTGAGTTTTTGGCATCCCGGATGCAAAAGGCTGTAATTCTCGGATCCCTCCGTCTCCTAAGGCAACGAAACTTGGCCTGCTGCACATGCTAATCATCTTGTTGATGATGCATCGCAGCAGTAACGATTTGGCGCTCAGGTGAGGCCCTCGGTAGAATCGGACTACCGGGGATAACCCCCTGAGCATTCAACAAAAAAAAAAGAGATAAAAATTATAATAATAATAATAATAGTGCCCACGGTGCATGTTGTGCGGCCGGCGGGGGCTTTATTTACTTCGTGGCGCATCGTGGGCAATGTAGGCTGGCCTCCCATCTGCTGGCCTACTAAACGCACAACAACCTTTGCATTGGGCTAACTCCCCAATGCAAAGTATACTGAGTTCAAGATAATCCTGAACACAGAAGTGCACCCACAACCGGCCCTTCTCGGATGAGGGCTACCCACTAGCTGGGCGGAGCACTGAGATCCCGAATGATGACGACCTTGGCGAACAACGGACTGCACTTAGCTGGACGGAGGAATCATGAGCCGATCTCCTGATGTCCTATAATAACAGTGAACCGGAGCGGAGAGGCTACATGGCTAGGATGCATGCACTTTGGTGCGATATACACCCTAACCATAGCCAATTCTCACAACAACATCTCCGTGATTATGCCTCTCATCTCCGGCGTACATGAAGATCACTGTTAACTAACAGACGGTTATCTCACCGTCTGTCTTTTCCAGCACAGCTACATCAGGAGAGACGCCGTTCATTCGAAGACGCCGACAATGATTTTGACACACGGCAAGTATGTGTCTCTAGAAAGACACACTACCCAAAACATCTACTTGACACGGAAAATCACGAACTATCTGCTCGGATTCTGGAAGCCTCTACTTTGCTCACCATCAATCACGCTGTCTATGATGCTGCTTCCTCACTCTTACCTCCAGCGAGAAGAAATATTTCTTCTCCTGAGGCTAAGATGAGAGGGTGCATTGGACAGCTTTTACTGAGGATTGATGATCTTCGGAAACATGTATCCTGCATTCAGTGTGTGATTGAGTATGTAAATGCCCGTAAACCATTTACATCAAAAGTCCGCCGCATTGCGGCTGGACTATGATATCAGCATCACACACTGAATAAGGCGAATCTTCTAAACATCAAAGAAGGTTCCCTTAACAGGTTGCGGGCTCTAGTGACTGCTAAAAAGTCACTAGAGAAAAGCTAAAATGGCTTACCGATAACGCTTTGTTTCGGTTAAATCCTTCACGCTTTCTGACACCTAAGACCTCTGTTTCTGATGATTCCCCATCCATCAAGCGAGTAGAAGCGTTTTGGTCCGAGTTATACGGTGACCAACCGAACGTGAATCGTGACACTCCAGCTCTCAACGACTTCGAGGCATTTTGTCGACATCACTGTAACGTCAATGCTGATGAAGAGAGCCCTGAAGTCAGCGTGGAAGAAGTTCGTTCAGCTCTGAATAATAGTAAGAACTGGGCTGCTCCGGGTCCAGATGGCATTAACCTGTTTTAGTGGAAAAAACTGACTTCTACCCATAGTTATCTGGCCCGGATTTTTACAGCGTTCATCAGAGATAATGAACCGATTCCATGCTGGCTTGTAGAAGGGCGAACCGTGCTTATCCCGAAGACAGGAGACTTGTCTGACCCGAAAAACTACAGGCCAATCACCTGTTTGAATGCGGTTTATAAGATTTTCACCAAAATCTTGAATAATCGCATTCTTCAGGAGATAGACCCTGTATGGCAGCAGATATACGCACAACGTGGCAGTAAAAAAGGCCTGTCAGGTTGCAAAGAGAATCTGTTAGTAGATCGATGCGTCATTCAAGACGCGACCTACTATCAGCGCAACCTGTCAATGGCCTGGATTGACTACCGCAAGGCATTTGACTCAACATCTCATGAGCTTATTCTCTTTTTGCTCAAATGTCGTGGGGTCAATCACGATACAGTGGATGCATCCAGCGTACGATGCAGCTTTGGCGAACACGGTTCCACATCTCATGTGGTAACGACAAACGTGTAACCGAAGTTGTACAGTACAAACGAGGAGTCTTTCAGGGAGATTCTCTGAGCCCTCTGCTGTTTTGCATCTCACTGCTGCCAATATCTGTGTGCGCCGCACCCGTGGATACTCAGTGGGTCCACCATCTGATCGGAAGTATTCGATCACCCACGTTACATGGATGATCTGAAGGTGTATGCTCCTGATGAGGAACACCTTCAGACAGCCTTAAATATCGTAGGGGAGTATACACGGGATGGCTGCATGGCTTTCGGGTTGGACAAGTGCGCGGTCGTCAATCTGGTGAAGGGTAAGTGTTCCGATGTGCGTGGAGATATCGAGTTAGTAGATGGGAGCGTCATTGACCATCTTGACGCCGGAGAGTCGTACAAATATCTAGGGATTGACGGAAGTTCTATGCAGGACGTCTCGAAGATCAAAACGACTCTCTGCAGCGAGTATGAGCGAAGACTCCGGAAAATCTGGTCATCAGAACTTTCCGGGAAAAACAAAGTCTCTGCAACGAACATGCTTGCTGTCCCGGTACTTCTGTACTCTTTCGGTGCCCTGAAATGGGCCCGAAAAGAGCTCAGAGACCTCGATATCAAGACACGCAAAGTCATGAATATTCATCGGAGCATGCACCCTAAGTCTTCAGTCACCAGATTATACCTTTCTCGGCACATCGGAAGGAGAGGTTTACAGAGCTCGTAGTGTCTACACGATCGTTTGGTTTTGGGTATAACATACGAGGTTGTCAATTTCACAGCAGATGAAGACGAATTCCTTAGGCAAATTGTTCATAGTCATGAGAATAGGCATAAGGGAGCGTTTTTATATAAGGCAGCAATCCACGCGGCAAAATCCCTCGGTCTCGGAAGAGTAAACCCGCTTATTGGACTCCCTAAGGAGGAATTTAAGACGGTCATCAGGAATGCTGAGCAACAAAAACTGCTCAGTACACATATGGACAAGTCCATGCACAGCGTGTTCTTTAAACACATGCGTGATCATGGCTTGTCCACACAGCTGACGTTTTCCTTCCCTAAGTCAGCTGGCCTGATGTCCGAGACCGAAGGATATATTTTTGCCTGCCAAGATGGTGTAATTAACACTCTCGAATACCGTCCAAAAGTACTCCAGACGCAGCTACCCGACACTTTGTGTAGGGTGTGTAAGCAACATCCTGAGACCCTTATGCATCTTTTGTCAGCATGTCCTGTGCTGGCGAGAAGTGCATACGTTCAGCATCACAATGCTGCTCTGCGAGTACCTTATTACCATCTTAGACACACGCACGCTATCTATAAATCACCAGTGCTGCCTTATCTGCCAGGAGATATTCCGCAAGTTGTTGAGAATGATCGTTGCCGTATTTATTGGAACGTGCCATTCGCAACAACGCGGAAAATAGACCTCAATAAAACTGATATCGTGCTCTTCGATAAAACTGCTCGTGACATTTTTGTCATCGAGTTCTCGGCACCTGCTGAGTATAACATCACAGTCAAAGAAGAGCACAAACACGAGACATATCAGGATCTCCTGTTTGAAATTGGCAAACTTTACCCAGGCTACAGTGTCAAGCTTATCGTACTCATTGTTGGCGTCCTAGTAGGGATGAAACAGACTTTTGTGTTCGCATTGGCTAAAATCCCAACTTGTTTATCACAAGTTGAGTTTTTGGCATCGCGGATGCAAAAGGCTGTCACTCTTGGATCTATCTATCTACTTAGGCAACGAAACTTGGCCTGCTGCGCATGCTGATCATCTTGTTGATAAAGCAGCGTAGCAGTAATGATTTGGCGCTCAGGTGAGGCCCTTGGTAGAGTTGGATTACCGGGGATAACCACCTGAGCATTTAACTAAAAAAGAAAATAATAATAATAATAATACAATCTTTGAATTTATCATTGCTGAAATAATTTAAGTAGCTAAAATCACAAATTCTTAATAGTGGTTACTATATTTATATTATGATGATAATTATATCGAAATAGTATTGCTAACTACAGAATTATGATTGTCATATCCATTCTCTTCTAGGCATGCTGAATAAAAAACTGTTAAATTTACTACTAAGTAGCCAACTTAACTATAATTTTCTGTTACTGTTAACTAATATCATATCAGTTAACGAAGCTGCAGCTAATAGTGGAGGTCTCATTTAACTTTGTTTTTTATAGTTCAGAAAACCATTTTTTTCTCTCATTGTAGCAAGCGTTTTTAGCTAGGCTGGCGCAGTGCAGCTACATAATTCCATCACTTCACCAGGCTATTCAGTTGTATTGATTGGCGCATAAATAATTAAAATGCAGTATTATGCTTGACTAGAATTCTGCAGACGTTTCAAGAGTCAACACATGCTGTGATATTGTTCCTGTGGTATCAAGGAGAAGAGTGCATGTCCTCATGCTGCTATCAATTTATCCAAGTCATATTTCAATGCAAGAAGAGTCGATAATCGTTTGGACAATATTTGGGTTAAAGACAGATACAGCAGGTCATAGACAGTTGGGACGGAGTTTGAGTAGAGTAGAAGAGCAGCCAGAGTTTGATTTTGTACGTTGGATTAAACGGTTGATAAGCTTATCAGCAGACAGAAGAAAGGTAATTCCAAGCTTGATGGACTTGTTCATAAAGCTAGACGCAAGGTAAGATTGGCTTCAAGGACGATTATTGCAGGCTGACTAAAGACCATTTTTAAAGCTTCAAAGATTAAGGTGAGTCCAGGTCGGTACGTTATACAGTAGCTTTGTATAATTTCAAAAATGAAGTTGATCTTGATGAAATTTAAAAGCGAGGAAATTAGAGTGGTTGGACTAATTTTTTCAAATTTTATTGTAAGTCTGTAAAGAAACTTAAGACGCAATCAAAAAATATTCTATTTATTTTTTTTAAGCCGTTATTCTAAAATTAAAATGAATTTTATGAGTATGTTTTATTTGTACAACTTTTTCAGTTTTTTACAAAGTTTACTTTATATTATTTTACCCTTTGTGTGACTGGGACTCGTGTTTACAGTACTGCCTCATTACGATGATGTCCTACAACTCACTTTATGGTTGAAGTGCAGCGAGATAGGAAAACCACAGAGAAAACCTATGTCAGTACAGTCAGTGCGGGTGAAACTCTAGTGATCGATAAAATTCCCATTATACAGATTACTGGATTTTTATTCCGTGCCTAGTGCGTAGACCTCCGTTTGTGCTCGACTCATCGCTAAGCGATCACCCAGCTAAGTAGAATGCATGCTCAATGCTACTTAAGTTTGGTGATCACCTGAGCTACGTGCATGTCGAACGGCTGCCTATGCTACGTAAAAATTAAAATGATTTATTGATGCTAGTCATCTAACTAATAATAAATTGTTCTTCTTTATTTATAAAATACAAAAAAATCTTAATCCTGGGGCCCTTTTCCTTGATAGAATAGACTTTGAAAGAAAAAAAAAAACTTTCAAGGTCACAGTACGCTTCAAGGTACCAGCAGAATCAAAATACCTCTCCGAAAGGTCAAAACAATTCATGCGTGTGAAAGATTCCATTATCAGCTGCTTATACTTTTTGGAAATTCCCGAGTCGAAAAACGAATTTCGTTCCGGGCCTCACAATACTGCGTGAGGTCTTTGATGGACAAGTTGGACTTTGGTGATTGAGGACTATATGGAAAATAATTTAAATGTAGGCCTTAGTGCTGTAGTTACTGGCGACTTTAAATAATTGAGGCCTAAGCTGGTATAAAAAAATTTAGGGTGGACCTCAAAATCCTCATAATATAAAAAAATTGACTGCTCCAGATTTAAGCTCCAATTCCTCAAATAACATAACCTATGTAGGTTCCTTCATTTTTTCCGTAAGAAATAAATACTTTGGATCGAGAATCTCAAAAAATTGACCCAAAAATAGAGAATTAGTTACAAATTTACAGAAAAATTACCGGAATCTCCAAAAAGTATAACAAAGAAAATGAATATTCAATTTTACTTATATCCTTAGAAAAAAATTTAATGGTTGCTAGGAGAAAATAGTTAATCTGAAGAAAATTCAGTATTGATTTTTTTGATCACAATACAAAAGTTTATTGAGGACAAAAGGTTCGATATTGTTTCTATATTATTTAGAAAGTTAAAAAAAAATTTTTTTGGAGACCTATCAAAAGTTTTTCCAGGAATATATAAAAACGAATAATAATAATAATAATAATAATAATAATAATAATAATAATAACAATAATAATAATAATAATAATAATAATAATAATAATAATAATAATAATAATAATAATAATAATAATAATAATAATTATAATAATAATAATAATAATAATAATAATAATAATAATAATAATAATAATAATAATAATAATAATAATAATAATAATAATAATAATAATAATAATAATAATAATAATAATAATAATAATAATAATAATAATAATAATAATAATAATAATAATAATAATAATAATAATAATTATAATAATAATAATAATAATAATTATAATAATAATAATAATAATAATAATAATAATAATAATAATAATAATAATAATAATAATAATAATAATAATAATAATAATAATAATTATAATAATAATAATAATAATTATAATAATAATAATAATAATAATAATAATAATAATGATAATAATAATTATAATAATAATAATAATAATAATAATAATAATAATAATAATAATAAATAAAATCACTAGAGAAAAAGCTGAAGCGGCTTACCGATAACTCTTTGTTTCGGTTAAGTCCTTCACGCTTTCTGACACCTAAGACCTCTGTTTCTGGTGATCCCCCATCCATCGAGCGAGTAGAAGCATTCTGGTCCGAGTTGTACGGTGATCAACCGAACGTGAATCGCGACACTCCAGCTCTCAACGACTTCGAGGCATTTTGTCGACAACATCGCAACGGCAATGCTGATGAAGAGAGCCCTGAAGTCAGCGTGGAAGAAGTTCGTTCAGCTCTGAATAATGGTAAGAACTGGGCTGCTCCGGGTCCAGATGGCATTAACTTGTTTTGGTGGAAGAAACTAACTTCTACCCATAGTCATTTGGCCCGGATTTTTACAGCGTTCATCAGAGGTAAGGAACCAATTCCATGCTGGCTTGTAGAAGGGCGAACCGTGCTCATCCCGAAGAAAGGAGACTTGTCTGACCCGAAAAACTACAGGCCTATCACCTGTTTGAATGCGGTTTATAAGATTTTCACCAAAATCTTGAATAATCGCATTCTTCAGGAGATAGACCCTGTATGGCAGCAGATATACGAACAACGTGGCAGTAAAAGGGGCCTGTCAGGTTGCAAAGAGAATCTGTTAGTGGATCGATGCGTCATTCAAGACGCGATCTACTATCAGCGCAACCTGTCAATGGCCTGGATTGACTACCGCAAGGCATTCGACTCAACATCTCATGAGCTTATTCTCTTTTTGCTCAAATGCCTTGGGGTCAATCGCGATACAGTGGGATGCATTCAGCGTACGATGCAGCTTTGGCGAACACGGTTCCACATTTCATGTGGTAACGACAAACGTGTAACCGAAGTTGTACAGTACAAACGAGGAGTCTTTCAGGGAGATTCTCTGAGCCCTTTGCTGTTTTGCATCTCACTGCTGCCAATATCTGTTGCGCTACGCCGCACCCGTGGATACTCAGTGGGTCCACCAAATGATCGAAAATACTCGATAACCCACTTACTCTACATGGATGATCTGAAGGTGTATGCTCCTGATGAGGAACACCTTCAGACATCCTTGAATATCGTAGGAGAGTATACACGGGATGTCGGCATGGCTTTCGGGTTGAACAAGTGCGCGGTCGTTGATCTGGTGAAGGGTAAGTGTTCCGATGTGCGTGAAGATATCGAGTTAGTAGATGGGAGCGTCATAGACCATCTTGACGCCGGAGAGTCGTACAAATATCTAGGGATTGACGGGAGTCCTATGCAGGACGTCTCGAAAATAAAAACGACTCTCTGCAGCGAGTATGTGCGGAGACTTCGGAAAATCTGGTCATCAGAACTTTCCGGGAAAAACAAAGTCTCTGCAACAAACATTCTTGCTGTCCCGGTACTCCTTTACTCTTTCGGTGTTCTCAAATGGGCCCGAAAAGAGCTCAGAGATCTCGATATCAAGACACGCAAAGTCATGAACATGCATCGGAGCATGCACCCTAAATCCTCAATCACCAGATTATACCTTTCCCGGCACATCGGAGGGAAAGGTCTACAGAGCTTGGAGTGTCTACATGATCGTTTGGTTTTGGGTATAACATACGAGGTTGTCAATTTCACAGCAGATGAAGACGACTTCCTTATGCAAATTGTTAATAGTCATGAGAATAGGCGTAAGGGAGCGTTTTTATATAAGGCAGCAATTTACGCGGCAAAATCCCTCGGTCTTGGAAGAGTAAACCCGCTTATTGGACTCCCTAAGGAGGAATTTAAGACGGTCGTCAGGAACGCTGAACAACAAAAACTGCTCAGCACACATATGGACCAGTCGATGCACAGCGTGTTCTTTAAACACGTGCGTGATCATGGCTTGTCCACACAGCTGACGTTTTCCTTCCTCAAGTCAGCTGGCCTGATGTCCGAGACCGAAGGATACATTTTTGCCTGCCAAGATGGTGTTATTAACACTCTCGAATACCGTGCTAAAGTACTCCAGATGCAGCTACCTGACACATTGTGTAGGGTGTGTAAGCAACATCCTGAGACGCTTATGCATCTTTTGTCAGCATGTCCTGTGCTGGCAAGAAATGCATACGTCCAGCGTCACAATGCTGCTCTGCGAGTACTTTATTACCATCTTCGACACACGCACGGTATCGATAAAACACCAGTGCTGCCTTACCTGCCAGGAGATATTCCGCAAGTTGTTGAGAATGACCGTTGCCGTATTTATTGGAACGTGCCATTCGCAACAACGCGGAAAATCGATCATAATAAACCTGATATTGTGCTCTTCGATAAAACCGCTCGTAACATTTATGTTATTGAGTTCTCAGCTCCGGCTGAGTATAACATCACGGTAAAAGAGGAGCACAAACACGAGATATATCAGGATCTCCTGTTTGAAATTGGCAAACTTTACCCAGGCTACCGTGTCAAGCTTGTCGTACTCATTGTTGGCGTCCTAGGAGAGATGAAACAGTCTTTTGTGTCTGCATTGGCTAAAATCCCAACTTGTTTATCGCAAGTTGAGTTTTTGGCATCGCGGATGCAAAAGGCTGTGATACTCGGATCCCTCCGTCTCCTAAGGCAACGAAACTTGGCCTGCTGCGCATGCTGATCATCTTGTTGATGAAGCATCGCAGCAGTAACGATTTGGCGCTCAGGTGAGGCCCTCGGTAGAGTCGGACTACCGGGGATAACCCCCTGAGCATTTAACTAAAAAAAAGAAATAATAATAATAATAATAATAATAATAATAATAATACTAAATTAATGAATTTATTTTATTTGACATATAAATTTTTGGAACTACTCAGATTTTTTTTTCAACTCGAAAATTTTCTAAGTCCAGAAAACGATAATTTATTTTTTGAGGATTTTGAGAGCTTTGCTAGAATTTTAAACCGATGAAGAGTTCGCATGTAGACCTCATAATTCTCATTGAGGATTTAGAGTGCCAATATCGTATCATTTTTCGTCCGGTAAATAAAAGATTAAAGAAATGGAATTTTTCGAGGTCTAAACTAGAATTTTTTTTTTTGACGCGGGTTATTTTGCGAGAATATATGTAAAAGTAGCTCGTATTAATTTCCGCACACAATATGAATATCAATATATAAATGAATGATATTCTCACTATGTATGTTAGAAATCTTTAATCTGCGAGTTCTTACCAAAACGTCACTCTGTGGAATTGGTTAATGATTAATATTTTCCAAAAGTCTCCTATAGAGTGAATAAATAAAAAATCATCCCCCCTGCGTTCATTCCGCAATTTTTTTACAGTGCAATGGTTGTATTGTTAATTATTTGATATAATTCGTAGAATTCTTCAATGCTAATTAAAAAGATAGTTTCTCACTATCATTTACGAATACTTAAATTTGCTGATTAATATTAATTAAGAGTCCTTGCGGAAAAAATGAACTGAATAATTAAATTAAACATTAAACTTGTGTACAGAGAGCGAATGTATAAAACTAAATCCTCAATCCTTAAAAGTAGAAGAAAAAAATCGGTAAATATGAAAACAATTTTTTTAGTTTCAAAGTAATGAGACCCATATATTCAAACAAGCTCCATTAAAGTCTATTTTTATCACGATAAATATTTGACTCTAACGAGCAAATAGACTTCAATTTTCTTCGGAGTTTAGTTTAAAATATTTGCGCATTATAAATATTTAAATACCAGACTCAAAATAGAGCTTCGCTTCTTTTGTGATAATTTTGTTCCGCGGGCTGGATATTTAAACCGTACTGTATCAAATGCAGATAGAGCACAACGTTGAACTAAACAGAAGCAAAAAAGTAACATCAATAAAATTATGAGAGTAAATAAAGATTTAATTATAAAGTGCTTGAATAAAAGTGACGATCAACTTTCATCTTGAATATCAATATTCGAAAAATATATATGTCGATCGACATAACAAAAAATTTAGTTTCACTCTATACATGTTCATCTACTACACACATAAATGAAAAAAAAAAAAACATATATATATATACACTGAAAAGAAATGCTTTTCTCAGATATTCAGTTTGTTTGCAAGTTCTCCAAGTTAAAGTGTATGTTTGAGAAAATCCACAGTATTGAGGTTTTCGACCCTCTTTATCTTGACGTCGCACTCTTGAAATCTGATGCTATAGGCAAGCTCTTGTGCGTAGGCTATCATACGTGCGTTCTCGATGGCCATAAACTTAAATTAAAACCGTTTTTTTCCCTACTGTATTCTATATATCAAAGACCATTCTGGGAGAATCTTTTTCTTTTTCTTTATTTCGTCTTATTTTTGCTCCGTTTTTCAACTTTTACTTATTTACTTTTCTTATTATTTTCTTCGTCTACTTTTTCTTTGGACAAAATCATTATCTTCTTCATCTATACTGTAGTACCCTATTTACTTCTAACCATCATATCAAAATCGTTATACTGTAAATTGTAATGAAATAAACTTTAGCCCACTAAAAAATCATGACGCAGAGTGATAAATAAATAAAAAATCTGTGAACCAGCTGACCCTGCAGGCCAGCCTTAAAACTCCCCACTGTATTCGAGCTCAAACAGCTCAAAAACTCTTTTTTCAAAATACTTATTCAAGCTCGTCGAGCTTGGCAATACATTTGTATTTGTGAGCTCTTCGATTTCAATAAGCAGGTTTTAAAGTTTTATTTACGATTTTGCTTAATGAAATCAATGAATTCAGAAAAAAATAACAATGAATGCAATTTAAATAGAGAGTTCAATGAGTTTTTGATCATACCAGAGCGTTAATATATAAAATATCCGAGAAAAGTGGATAAAACAGTGATTTTTCTTATATTTTTTGAATAATAACATCTAAACTAACGAAATGATTGAAATAAAATTTACACGAAAAGAACAAGATTTAACTGGGCACAATGTCAGATCGTACTGAGCCCCACCTGCTGTGAAAAATATATTTGATAATGACCAGGCATAACAAATATTATAGTTTAAAACTCGATACTGTCCAGCTCTCTATAGTAAGCAAATCTTATAATTTTAAATTTTATTTTAAAAATAACAATCTCATACTGTAATTTTTTCTACAAATTCTTTATTTATATTTCCTAAGACAACAAAATTTTTTTATTACACCCGGGAAAAAATGTTTTTATAAAATTTTATAGAAGTACATACAATTTTATGAAATCTTATAAAGTTCAATAAAATCCTATAAATTTGTACACATTTTTATAGAATTTTATCATATTTTATACAATTTTATAAAATAAGATCTTAGTACGGGAAGTAATAATTGTATGGAATTTTATAAAAATTTATAGTCTTATACGATTTCATAAAATTATATAAAATTTTATGAAGTGAGATCATAGAAAGAAAGTAATAAGTAAATAAAATTTCATAACATTGTATAAAATGTAATAACATTTCATGAAACTTTAGAGAATTCGATGACATTATTACATCTATTGTGAGGTAGCATTTTGTAAAATTTGATAAAATTTCACATAATTGTGTGAAATTTTATAAAGTTTATAACATTATAAAAATTGTCGCCTGACAAATTTATGCATACAGTTTCATCTGATTTTGCTATAAAATTTATTAAGATGTTATATAAGCATTGTCCCCGGGACCTTATTGAATTTTATAAAATGTTTAGATCTGATCACACATCCCGTGAAAAAATTTTCTGATATGGCCTGATATGGCCTGATATGGAAATTGGCCACATCAGACAATATATGTACAGATAAGATTTGATATGTTCTGATATGGACATATCAAACTATATATAGTGAGATTAACATTGTTATCTCGGAAACTAAATTTATAGATAATTTTATAAAATTGTATATAACTTTGTAAAGTTGTATATGCAATAATTGTCATGAAAAAAAAAAAAAACAAAAAAATCCAGTCAGGTCATGGGTTCGAACCCGAGTACTTCTGACTTAAAGTCTGATCTATTAACCACTCTGCTAAATCACAAACTTGAAATGTAAGGTTGATTATATCTATTTGGATAAAAATAAAACTAAGAAAATTAAAGACATCAGATAAATGATTGATTTGGTTACTTGTATTTTATCCAATTGTTATTGTTTATAGAGTAACGGGACCATTAACGGTATACCTACCAGTAACGGGGCAAGAACTACTTCTTTTGGTAAAAGAAAAAAAAAAAAGTTAAAGATTTTTAAACTTACATGGAGAAAAATGTTGGTTCAAAACCTACTAATTTCTATCATGCTGTCGACCAAACTTGAAACAGGAAGTGAAGCATGCAAAAAGTTATTATGCTCATGCGAAAGATTATTATGCTCGTACAAAAAATTGTTATGCTCATACAGAAAAATTACTATGCCGCATCATAATTATTATAATGTATGAAAGTAATTGTAATTACATCTCATCGATAAGTTTCTCGCGCGTAGTAAGTATTGTGATACAGCATAATAATTTTTCGTATGAGCATAATAATTTTTTAGATGCTTCCTTTTCTGTTTCAAGTTTGTTCGGCAGCATAATAAAAATTGGTAGGTTTCAAGCCAACAATTTTCTCCGGCTAATTAAACTTTTTTCAATTTAAAATATCAGTTTTTTGTATTTAAATGCATTACAAAAATTTGAAATTCTCTCAGATACTCAAAAATTGATCTCGTTAGATTATTGGAAAAATTTTTCAACTAAGTTTGTATACTTTATACTATTTATAAATGCGATAAATTAAAATATTTAACCGACTTCATAAGACTTTATAAATCAGTATGGAATCGGTTTTTCCGAACAATGTTACGTTATTTGGTCATTTCTAAATTATTTTACC
Source organism: Microplitis manilae (assembly GCA_030273425.1). Lineage (NCBI taxonomy): Eukaryota > Metazoa > Arthropoda > Insecta > Hymenoptera > Braconidae > Microplitis > Microplitis manilae. The sequence goes on along the minus strand of CP092722.1, from coordinate 21,347,197 downwards.
AATTGTATGTGTACAGGAAACTCGATAAAACTAATTTATGTGCCCATATCAGAGCATGCCAAGCCATATTAAACTTGATCAAGATTTTTGTTCACAAGCACATTAAAATATATATACCCTTATCAAGTTATATCAGGTTATGTCAGGACATATGAGAAAAATTATATACAAGCATATCAAGTCAGATCAAGACATATCAAATCTGATATCGACATATCAAGTTGATATGGCTTGATATGGCCAATTTTTATATCAGACTATATCAGAATATATTAAAATTTATACATGGGCATATCAGATCATATCAGGTCGGATATGAATATATCAAATTTTTTGATATGGCCATATCAGGTCATATAAGGCTTGATCAGAAAATTTTTTCACGAGATGACTGATTCATATCATACTTATAAGTTTATACTCCTATATAGTTATGTCTATACATGATAATACCTGATCACGCTCAATTAATATGAAACCTATACATATATATATATGTATATATGTATATATATATATATATATATGTCAGAAGGGGCAAAGCTGGGTATTTAAGTTTATTATACTAAGTTTTTGAGGTTTCAAATACTCTAAATCTTTTTTTTTTCTAATGATACTTGAAGTAAAAAGACAGAATTTTCAATTGCCATAAAAAAAAAATTTCATTGTTACGGGCAAAATAGGGTACCCCCTGAAAAAAATAAAAAAAAAAAAAACTTTTTTTGGTATTAGATAAGGTTGATTTCATTAAAAATTTTGTGCAAGTAATTACCATTAGGAAAAATTACATTTTATACAATTATTAAATGCAAAAAAAGAAAAAAAATGTTGAATAATTTTCATCATAAAACAAAAGTCATTAGCATTTTTCGACCGACACTCGATTTTTGAAGAAGTTTAACAAAAAAAAACTCAAAATAATGCTCAATTATACTTACAAAAGTATTTTTGGAGTGCCTAAAATACATTTAAAAAATAATATTGTCTTCTTATAAAATTTTGGGGGTACCTTGTTTTCTTAACCCACCGCCTTTTCCTTACGTATAGTATATATATGTACACTAGACTGTGTCAGAAAAAAAATATTTTTTATTTTACTCAATGAACAAATAATAAATCTCAAAAATTACTTTAATAAAAAAAAAAAAAATCTGGGCGTCGGTTGACCTTGCGGGCCAGCCCCAACACTTCCCGCTGTTTTCGGCCTTAAAGAGCTCGAAAACATTAGTGTAGATATATTTTCAAGCTCTTCGAGCATCACATGCAATTGTTTTTTTACGATCTTTTCAAGTTCTAATAAGTTACCTGTTATGCTGAAGTATGGAAATTTAAGAATCGAAAATCATTAATGAAGCGGTTTTTAAAATTTAATTCCTGATTATGTTCAATAAAATGAGTGTATTGAGGCAAAATTCGATGTCAGGGATCAAAGTCAAGATTTAAATGAGTTTTGACTCATGTAAGAAACTCATGTAAGAGAAAATCAAATATGAAATATCCGAGAAAAGTATTAAAAACTACGTTTTATCGATTTTATTGTTGATATTATGATTTAAACTAAAAACCAAGTTCGATGACATTATATGATCGAAAGAAACCATAAAAAGGATGAGTTAGTATGATTTCAGACACATTTTAGTAGGTTATATTATGATTTATCCGGAAAAAATAACATAAAATGATATTTTTTTAACTTTTCACCGCCGATATCTTTCGAACTAATTAATCAATTTTGACGTTTGAGGTGGCAATTGGCACGCTTTATTGAATTCTAGAGCTGATTAAAATTTGAAATCGATCGCGTCAGTTGTTTCGAAAATATTTAGAAAAAACCGGTTTTCACCATTTCTTTCTCCAACGATATCTCGCGAGCGAATGAATCGATTTTGATGGTTGAGGCGGCAATCAACGTATTTTATTGAGTTCTACAACTGATCAGATTTTGGAATTGTTTGGTTAAGTTATTTCAAAGATATTTGCAAATAACTGTTTTTTGCCATTTCTTTCTCCCGCGATATCTCACGAACCATTTAACCGATTTAGATAGCTAAGGTGGCAATCGACGTGTTTTATCAAATCATCGAGCTGATAAGATTTGGAAGTCGATGGTTCGAGTCGTTTCTGAGAAATCACTAAATAACTAAAAAAAAAAATTTTATTTTTTTCGTAATTCACATATACTTTTGAGTCTACTGGATCAAATGATCTAAAATTTTCAGGAAAGTTGATGGCCAACAAGCTCTTTCGATTGCCGCCTCAACCATCCAAATCGATTCATTTATTAAAAAGTTACAAAGAGTTTACATACATACATACATATACACACACACTCGGACATCATTCTGAAAATAGTTGGAATAGCTTCCTAGGACCTCAAAACGTCGACATCTGATGACAACTCGATTTTCGAAAATCAGGGTGAAACCAATACCTTCCCGAATTTTTGAAAAATTACAATTTTCTTAGCGGGAAGTTAAAAATGCTTCTGAAATTTCAGCTCTATATCTGAAAAATTGAGCTGGCGCATCGGAGGGTCCTCTTTTCGAAAAAATTTTTTTTTTCGATTTTTTAATTCAGAGATCTTGTAGAAAATTGAATTTTCTACAAAAAAAAAGTCTCTTTTGTCATACGCTTAAAGTTGATAAAAAAAAAGTTATGGGACTGAAAACTCAGGACGAAAAAATCGAATTTTTAGAATGAAAAAATTTTTGTTCTTCATTAGTCAACCAGCAGGATTTTTTTTTTATTTTTCAATTAAAATTATTATAGTGAATTGAACTACCGGTAAAAAAATTTTCTGATTAAGCCTTGTATGACCTGATATGGCCATATCAAAAAATTTGATATATTCATATCTGACCTAATATAATCTGATATGCCCATATATAATTTTAAATATATTCTGATATAGTCTGATATAAAAATTGGCCATATTAAGCCATATCAGCTTGATATGTCTTGATCTGACTTGATATGCTTGCATATAATTTTTTTTATATGTCTTGATATGACCTGATATAACTTGATAAGGGTATATATATTTTAATACGCTTGTCAAAAAAACTCTTGATCAGGTTTGATATGGCTTGATATTTCCTAATATGGGCACATATACTATTTTTTTCAAGTTTCCCGTATACACACGTTTGGTAAAATAATTTAGAAATGACCAAATAACGTAACATTGTTCGGAAAAACCAATTTTATAATGATTCATAAAATCTTATGAAGTCTGTTAAATATTTTAATTTACCGCATTTATAAATAGTATAAAGTATACAAACTTTGTTGAAAAATTTTTCCAATAAGCTAGCGAGATCAATTTTTAAATATCTGAGAGAGGTTCAAATTTTCATAATGAATTTAAATACAAAAAATTGAGATTTTAAATTGAAAACAGTTTAATCACACGGAGTAAAATGTTGGCTCGAAACCTACCAATTTTCATTATGCTGTCGACTAAACTTGAAACAGGAAGGGAAGCATCCAAAAAATTATTATGCTCATACGAAAAATTATTATTCTGTATCACAATACTTACTACGCGCGAGAAACTTATCGATAAAATTTAATTACAATTACTTTCATACATTATAATAATTATGATGTGGCATAATAATTTTTCGTATGAGCATAATAATTTTTCGTACGAGCATAATAATCTTTCGTATGAGCATAATAACTTTTTGCATGCTTCACTTCCTGTTTCAAGTTTGGTCGACAGCATGATAGAAATTAGTAGGTTTTGAACCAACATTTTTCTCCATGTAAGTTTAAAAATCTTTAACTTTTTTTTTTTTTTTTACCAAACGAAGCAGTTCTTGTCCCATTACTGGTGGGTATACCGTTAATGGTCCGGTTACTCTATAAACAATAACAATTGAATATAATACAAGTAACCAAATCAATCATATGCAATGGACCGAGAACGCTTTCCTGCGGCACCCCACACAAAACATCCTTTCATGCCGATATCCTACCGTCGCTAGCACGCACTACCTATAATCTACCCTTTAAGTAAGAGATCATCCAATTAATCACTGTATCACTAAAACCCATTGCTTTGTAACGGGGTAAATTTGAATTTACCGCGTTCAAGTTTAGTCAAAATAAAACCTATAATACGACTTGTCGTCCGGAAGTGAAAATTCCCACTGCTTGGACGTCATCCCCAATTTGAACTAAGTAGTAGTCCAAAGACGCCGAAGCCGAGTGGGGAGAGAGTAATTATAATCTGGGACCGAGACGCGAAACGACATTAGTGACCGGAACGACCGGACCGAACGGACCTAGTCCAGTCTAGAGTAGAAGTTCAACAGCTGAAGGGACGCCACCATAAGACGCCATACCAGACGCCGACAATTAGACGCTGAATTTTATATCAGGTAAAATAATTAATCGAGAGCTTGAGTTATATTGTGGAACCAAGCGATAAATTTCAAAATCTTATTGCAAGATACCAGGCAGGTAGCCGGTACCTTTTGGTAACAATACTGATTACGTCTGAATAGCAGGTTGAAGGAGAGTACGGGCGTCGGTAAAGACTTAGAGTGAGAGCGAGGAAGCAGGAGTTGGAACGGGACGAGACAAAGGTACCTGGACGAAACCAGAAAACTACCGGACGAGACTAGAACGAGACCAAGACGAGACAAGGAAAATTCTAAACAAACACCACGACAAGGAAGAGTTGCAGTAAATTCTGTAAAGGTATTTTTATTAAATTATTCCAGGCAGGAAGCCGGAAAATTTAAATAAATACGTGGTCCTATATTTTATATCGTCGCGTCTCGATAAATTATTCGTAAAATAAATTAACTGGAATTGAAATTATAAAAATAATTAATTAATAAACTCCAGGCAGGTTGCCGGAGCTTTTACGTAGTTAAATATTTTTAGGCAGAACGCCGGAAATATTCTAGAAGTTTCCAGGTAGGTCGTGAAATTCACGCACCGGAACTTTCGAATCTAGTCACGAATTTCTAGTCGTTAAAATTTAATTAATTATAAGTAAATTAAGTAATAAAATAAATAAAATTAATTATAAAAATAATGAATAATAAAGTGTCTTCGTAAAAAGAGAAAAGTTCGCGGTCAAGGTTATCGATAACAAGATAAATTAATTAATTAATAAAAAGGAATAATTAGTTAATTAAAGAAAATATTTAAAGAAATTGTGATTAATTTATTGTGATACTAAAAGTACCTGAATTAGGTGATATAGAAATCATATAAAGTGTATCGGGTGAAACTGAGTTTGGAGTAAAAGTAAAGTGACCGCGCGGAAAGAAAAGATTGCGGATCTTAGCGGCAAATGATCGTTGGGTGAACGGAAAAAAAACGAACTGGTGATAAAAGTGAAGGGAATAAATTGATAAAGGAAAATTTAGGTTAAATAATAAATTAATTAATAATTATTTACACTCTTCAAATTAATTAATTTATTAAAATTTCGGGTTAAATATTATGTTAAATTTAGTGAGTTAGGTTTTAAAGAAAAATTGTAGTTATTAAGTATCGTGAGGGTGAAGCGGTTTTTAACAGAGTGTGTGGGAGTGTGTAATCAAAGTCCAAAGGTAGTTGGCAAATAGAGTGTGTGCGTGTGTGATAAAAGTCCAAAGGTAGTTGGCAAACAATTGTGTGTGTGAGTGTGTGTAATATTGCCAAAGGTACTTGGCTAATTTTAATAAGGAAAATTATTGCGGGTTATTAATTGAATTAGGTTTAAGTGAATTATCGCGGGTTAATAGAAATATAAGGTTTATATAAAGGTTTATAAAAGTTATAAGGTATAAAATATAAGGTTTATAATAAAGGTTATAAGGTTTATAAAAGGTATATAAAGTATAAGGTTTATAAGGTCAAAAGGTAAAAAGGTTGATTAAATAAATAAAAGGTTTAATTTGTTAATTGGAAATAATAAAATTATTTATAAATTATCCTTCCTCATCCTTCTCTTACAATTAAAACATTACACCGACCCTGACGATTTAAGATCCGGTTCTGGGAGACCGTTATTACTTCCAGTGGCGCCCTTAATAAAAAGGTGAATTAAGGACGACCAGAGTAACAGCATAGCCCTGTTATAGCTTTTAACTTAAGTATTAATACATCAAAGACATGCCTTATAATAATTTTGATGCAGCATAATAATTTTTTGTAAGAGTATAGTAATTTATAGGATGCTTTACTTTCTGTTTCAAGTTTGGTCGACAGCATTGTAAAAATTAGTAGATTTCGGGCCAAAATTTTTCTCCGCGGCACAAGAATTTTGATGTTTTGTAATGCCAACATGTTCTCGATTATATCTAGTACATAAGAAAAATTTCTTGACATTTTAAGAGTTGTTTTATGACTTTTATTCAATGCTCTAAATATTCAGTCAAGACAACTAAAAATTAAGCTGTCTAATTATCATTAACTGCCGACATTTTTAAACAAAAGATACTAAATAGATAGTAAACAAAACATATTCGATTCTGCACCGTAATATTTTTAACTTCCTGCTTAGAAAATCGATGATTTTCAAAAATTTCGGGAAGTTATTGTTTTCACCCCGATTTTCGAAAATCGAGTTTTCATCAGATGTCGACGTCTTGAGGTCCTAGGAAGCTATTCTGACTATTTTCAGAATGATGTCCGAGTGTCTGTATGTATGTATGTGTGTGAATGGCCTATAACTTCTTAATTAATGAATCGATTTAGATGTTTAAGGCAGCGATTAAAAGAGCTTGTTGGCCGTCAACTTTTCTGAAAATTTCAGATCATTTGATCAAGTAGACTCGAACATATTGGCGAATTACGAAAAAAAAAAAAATTTTTTTTTTAGTTTTTAATTGATTTCTCAGAAACGAATTAAACGATAGACTTCAAAATCTAATCAGCACTAGAACTCAATAAAACGCGTCGTATGCCGCCTCAACCATCTCAATGGGTTAATTTGTTCGGGAGATATCGTTGGAGAAAAAAATGGTAAAAAACGGTTTTTTTTTAAATATCTTCAAGACGCCTGAATCCATCGCTATCAAATTCTAGTCAGCTTTAGAATTCGATAAGACGCGCCTATTGCCACCTCAAACGTCAAAATCGGTTGATTAGTTCAAAAGATATCAGCGTTGAAAAGTTGAAAAAATAACATTCAATGTTATTTTTTCCAGATAAATCAAAATGTACTATACTAAAATTTGTCAAAAATCTTACAAACTTTTTCTCTTTATGGTCTCTTTTGATTATCATATAATGCCATCAAACTTGTTCTTTAGTGTAAGCCATATTATCAACGAAAAAATTGAAAAAACACAGTTGTTAATCATTTTCTCGGATATTTTATATCCTATTGCTCTGACCTAAGCCAAAACTCATTTAAATCTTGATTTTGATCACTGACATCGATTTCTGCATCAATATATTCAGTTTATTCAACATAATCGGGAATTAAAATTTAAAAACAGCTTGTTCATTAATGATTTTTGATTCTTAAACTTTTAAACTTTAGCATAAAGCGTAACTAGCTCGAATTTGAAAAGCTCATAAAAAAACAATCGTATGCAATATGATTTTCGAGCTCGAAAATATTGTCAAACCAATATTTTCGAACTCCTTGAGCTCGAAAACAGCGGGAAGTTTTGGGGCTGGCCCGCAGGGTCAACCGACAGACCGATTTTTTTTATAAATATTGTCTATGAATTAAAATTTTAGAAGTCCATGATTTAATCTAGTGTTGTCCTTGTAAATTTTCATTACTAAAATTTTTCAAAGAATTAATCTAGTTTAGTCTGCCCGTAACGTAATTGTTTTTTAAAATAACAGGTCGAAAACAGCTTAAAATTTTTGTAAAAGATCAAAAACAGATCAAATAGTCCAACTAGACTAAAATCAGATTAAATTTTTCTGTCTGAGGAGATCAAAAACATCACAAAATTTTGATAGAAGTTCAACAACAGGTGATAAGATCAAAAACAGATCATTCAGATTTAAAACAGATCAAATATGTTTTAATCAGTAGATCAAAAACAGTACAAAATTCTTATAGAAGTTCAATAACAGATTAATTAGTCCAAATACAGTCCAGTTAGACTAAAATCAGATCCAATTTTTCGACCCGGATTATTATTATTTCACGTACTGAATATTGTTTTCTATTGATACCACATTATATGCGATTGGGTTTTGATAGTTATTGATAAATCAGTGACATCATTATTGGTATCTAATTTCTATGTGACGTTAATTACCAAATTATCATTTATTTTGAAGGAGCTTCATGATCACTTATTATTAATTTAAATTAAATACTGAGATAATTATTCTTTGTGGGCGTATATTATTATTTTGTTTAAAAATTATCACGTGTGAGTGATACAAGAAGTTTTGAATATTTTTTGTAATTATTATTGATTTTTGATAATTATTGTTGTGATTATATGAGTGTTGTGAATACTGCGAAAAATTCACCATTGTAAATTTCTCAGAATTACTTATTGGAAATATTTAAAAACTATTTTGAGACTATTTTATTTTATATTTTCTATGATCATATGCGAGTGATATAATAGTTTAAAATTACTGAATTATTGTTTGAGATTATTATCACTTAATTATATTTATGTTTGCTTTATTTTTCACGTGCGATTAGAATGATTATTTACTGGTATTTATATGTTTTCGAAAATCACGGGCGAGTGATATTATTATTTATATGCGATGAACTATTTTGTGGCTGATATATTTATTGTTTATGCAGTATTATTATTTTTATTATAATTTGTATGCGCATACAATTATTATTTTTGTGATTTATTATTTTTTTTATATTTGATATTGTTTGTCTAATTCTGCGATACGATTGGTGAATTACTCTGTTATTTAAATATAATTGAAAGCAAATGGTCAGCAACCCGGTATTATTTAATTTTATTATTCTAATTATTGCTATGTTTTTCTTGCTATCCTATTTCTAAATCTGAAAATTGCTATCCTGTATTTATTTTTATTTTCAATTTTCATTTTTCTCCGTTTTATTTTATTTTTCTGAATTTGTTCGTCGGGCACACGAATTGGCGCCCAACTAGGATTGTCTAACCCAGCCTGAGCAGAGCTGCGGGTCCAGGGAGATTCAGGATATTTCCAGGTGGGACTTTTTGGTTTGTTATTATTTCTATTTTTTCGTTTTCACCACCGGAGAGCCGTAACGGCTATTGAGCGCCAACCACACTCCGCCGTGGGACGCGTGAAATAGAGGAGAACGTTATAATTTTATGATAGCATCTTGCATGTTCAGATCTACCCGGAAAGCCGTTTGAAACTGGTCGACTTTCCCATTTACTAGTAGATAATTTAAGATCTGGTCATGGACACATCTCTCAAGTGTTTTTGATTAAGTACAAAGTAATGAAATTGGCATAAAATTAGAGTACTCAGTCAGACTACGAACTTTTGGCAAAGGCAATACATAGGATTTCCTCTAAACTGAAGGAAAACTACCCTCCGAGAGTGACAAATTAAATAACATTGTTATGTACGGCAGGAAGTAGGACATAAGAACCTTATAAGTTTTTACTTAAAAGCCATCCGGACCTGCAGGCTAGGAAGTTAATTTCATGCATGCCTGTCTAACGACAGCAAGAGTAAGTTGCTTAAAAGTAAACGAGTTACCCCATTTTACTACAAAAACATTCAAGTATTCACTGACGATATTTCGCAACGGTGGATCGACTGCCGAAACGAAGAAATTGTTTGGGCTATCTAAATTATGATTTAGTTCAGTAGTCGAATTTGTACGTTTTACCAAGCCTAAGTTATAGAAATCATTCCATGATGATCTCGCATTTTTGCAGTCCCGAAATTCACGATCAAAGTAACACTTTATTGCATCAATTATTTTCCGCTTAATCACTTTACGAATTTCCACATAATCCTTGAAGGCAAATCCTGATTTTCTATATATCCTGTAGAGTTTCGATCGACGACGCTGAAGAACTTTGATATCCCATGTAATCTAGGGTGCTACCTTGTCATGAATCTCAATTTCTCTTAATGGAGCTATTATCTCAATGTCATGAGTCATGACCAATGTGATCATGCAGCAGATCATTCATATCATCATCTGACTATGCATCTTTGACATTAGATAAATTCAAGTCAGTAAAAGTATTCTGAAGACGATTGCCATCAATTTGAGACCAATTCCTGCACCAGATCTTCTTCTGACCTCGCAATGGGATAGCATAGCCACACTCTAAGGAGATGAGATCATGACCAGCTAAAAATGGTTCCGATTATTGTTGTGACGATATAACGAAATCTTCATTGCTAACTAGGCAGTGATCAATCCACGAGAGACTGCTCACTGTATGATTAGTAGCTTCAAAGTCAACTAGATGCAAACCAAAACCACCACAAAACTCCAGGAGACTATAATATCTGATCTAGAATTCGTAACAAGCATGTTGATATTAAGATCTTCAAGAAGTATGGTATGCGTGTAATGAGACATGACGTCATCAAGATCATTCTTAAGGAGATTTAATAATGAAGAAGTAGGTGGATTATACACAACTCAAATTAAGATCTTTTGTCTCGTTGAATGCCAAATTTATGATAGGTTATGACAAAATTCCTTGAAAAATCGACTGTTATGTCCAAAAAGTAGCTTGTACTGTGATATTTGGACAAATTATTATTATTTTTATTTTCGGCCCTAGTCTTTCGACCAATAGACCGGGATCACACTGAGTTATTATCTGGAAGGTTTGTTTGAAATGAAGTTGTTGAATATACGAATTAAACTACTATATATTATACAATTTACAATTTTGATGATGTGAATACAATGAATTTAATATTTAAAACATTAGGTGGCTAGTCAGCCGACTCTAATTTACAATAAAATGGTTGTGATAAAATTCGTTTTGAATACTAGAGAGGACTATAGAATTTTGAATACAATAATTTCTTTTATAATATTTCCGTGTATTGGAAATGTTTCTATATGTTTTGGCATACATAAACTTAAAGATTACAGTACCTGAAGTTGTGAAGACTGGAGTATACTTTTGGTTTACACTGAGTTTACTTTATTATTCGCGGTTACAATTTGTTTCGTTACTATTAAACACTAACAATATAAATAATAGAATAAAGTGTGAGAACACTTGTACCATTAAATCAAAATATGAAGTGTGAGAACACTTGTACGTTTAAATAGAAAACAAAGTGTGAGAACACTTGCAAGTAAATACTAGTACGGAACTAGTGTAAGTGTGAGAACACTTGTACTTGAATTTTCTCATCCTTACTGATCCAGGACTGAGAACTGTGACTTAACTGAGAAATTGAGACACTGCCGTAAAAACTGCGAGATTGAGAGTGATTGATGTGTGTCAACACTTTTTATAATTTTCGTCAGGTCCTAATTGGTGTATTGTTTGGGGGAAAACTGTGTCCAATCGGAACACAGTTCCTTGGGTCCTTTCCCTTTCCCTAGGATTTTCCGCTAGGGAAGTGGTAAAGGGCACACCCCGATGCAGGCCTATGTGTGTACGTATCCACACATACACCCACATGCACAATATTTTATGTATAATAATATTTTAATTTATTTATTATAATAGAAATTTATATCTTATTTTATAAATTTTCCTTTTGATAAATTTACTTTTATTTATTTGTATGAATTTTACTTATTTAATTTTTATAAATTTACTTCTTTATTTATATAAAATTCTATATTTATTCGCATGAATCTTTTCTTGTAAATTCTACTAATTAATTTATTTATTCATATAAAATTTCATTTTTATCTTATAGTTTTTACTTCTTTAAATTTTGTAGTTTGTTTAATCATTTATATTAAATTTTGTATTTATTTCTACAATTTTATTCATTTGAGTTTTATTGATTATTTTAGTTGTTTATATTAAATTTTATATTTATTCTTACAATTTTTATTTATTTGAGTTTAATTAATTATTTAAATTATTTATACGAACTTTTATCAGATATTTTGTTAGTTAAAATTTATTTTGAATAGTAATTTTTTGTATTAAATTCCCTTAATGACTATTTCGTCATTTTAAAACAATTTTGTCTATTTGTTCTATGATCCCGAGATGTCTCGTTGAAAGTGCACTCAAAAATGTAAGGGCTTATAAGATTAGGTATTTTCGTTTATTTTATTTATTCAAAAATGAGTCACTGTTAAAATTTCATTTTTTTCCTTTTTAAATATTTCAAATACGTCTCCGTTGATAATTTTTTATTGCTTTCTAAAAAGAATAAACTTGGGCCTTTTCGCTATGGTGACCTGAGGGGTCATTAAAAACGCATTTGATTGTTTGCTCTAGTACTTTTTTTACGTGCGTCAGAGCAAACAAGTTCACTAATCTTAAAATATTTTTACAACTAAAATGTCTTATTGCTCTAGAGCTATTAAAGAAAAATAAAATTTGGTCGCCACGTAATTTTAATAATAATAAAAAAAAAAAATAAAATTTAATATAAAAAGTTCAGCGTCTAAGCTGGACGTAACACGACAATGAGGTCAAATACAATAGCTAGATTTATCAAAAATCAAACCTGAATTGAACGAGGGCCGTCATTGTTTGAAACTAAGCGCGATCTAGCAAAAAGCCAGAGAGGTGCTAAAAATTTTCGAAAAATCTACCTTCCATTCTGGCTGCCAGATGGCATTTTTCTAAAAAAAGTAACTGTGTCTTCCACAAAAGTTGTTCTTGCGACTTACGACTGCTTATTTATATCATTGTTTTGGATTTTAAAATCTACCTAAACTTGTGAGTCTCTCTGTGACCGAGTGGTCCAAGGCATCGGTCACTTCGCTATCAAAAGGTTTCATGCTCGAATCCAACATCCGCCCGAGCGATTATTATTTTATACTTGTATTTAAAATTTCTATTACTTCAAATTTTACGATGTTCACATCGTAATTAATGCAAAAGAGCTTGAGACTTTGTGTTATTTGTCTAAACTATTATTTCTTACATGAAATTTGTAATAACAGATCGTAAAAATTATGATTTTTAAGGTATAATCTACCATTACAATAATCAATAGGAAAAATTACGATGATAGCATTGTAAATTTAACTGGAATTTTTTTCCGTGTTATAAAAATATTTATCTTTTAAAGTATATTTAAATACAATTTTTTTTAAAATTACTGAAACAAATAGTATAATTTTCAATAATATCTAGTGAGACAATGTGAGCTGTCTTCGCCGTACTCAGTCTTGCGGTTCCCATTTTTCTCCGTCCTGTTGCCGTTTGAAACTACACAAGTCATAGTGCCGTGGTCACATGACTAATTTTCACGTTGACGCATGACCGTAAGGGTGAAGTGGGGACAGGATCCCGAGGCTAGTCCTACACCCAAATTCATTGGTCGATGATTTCTATCCTGGATCAATTAGCGTTTAGACGTATTTTCTTTTATTATCAAATTGCGATAATTATTCTATATTAATTGAATTAGGATATTTTTTATTAATTATGTGGTAGTTCTACTTGCGATATTATTTTATTGTTTCGCATTAATTATTATAAATCAAGTTTAAATAAATTGAATACTACCGTACGTTACTGGTGGTATACTCGCATTATAAATAATATTAAAGTCAAATAATAAGTTCAGAGTGCTGTAATTACGTTGTACACGTAGATAATTATTGAATCTCCAGCGGTATAAACCAGGACAAATTCTTGTATTGTATTTTGCAGAGACGTTTATTGTAAGTACTTGAACTTTATTATAATTGGCAATAAACCTGTACTTTTTTGATTAATTCCTTTCAATTTATCTATCAATATTCATCCTATTCATATCCTATTTTACTGGTAAGATTCTTAAATATTTAAATAAAAGTATTATTAATTAAGTAAGAATTAATAAGTTCATTAACAATAAGAAATCTATTGATAATTAATAAGCCGTGAGGTAGGTTAGTAAGTTTTACATACGTTGCCGAGTTTGAATAAGTGCGGGTCTTTGCTTTGCAAGAACCCCAGCCCACTGCTCTGTCCAAGTAAATAAAATTTGTTAGAGTCCAGCCTAAGCCAGGGTTCAACCCGTGAATTCTGTTGGCTGCTGGTTAAAATCGCAAAGAGAAAAAGCGATTTGTCTCATTAGTTGTCCTACCGTTGTTCTAATATTTTTAGGTAATTGTTACTATTAAATTCACTGCGTGTACAAAAAAATTTTTTTTCTCGTATGTCCTAATAGTAAATTAAACATAACATCTCTTATCATAAAAATACTAAATTCTTTCAGTGAGTAAAAAGTAAAAAAAAAAAAATTCAAGTTCATTTAATACGTAATATAATTCTTGCTTCGTGAATCGTGAAATATTTCACTTAGCTTGATGAGATGGCGCCTCCCGAAGGAGTTAAATGTACATAACGGCGAATATGTACTGTAGTACTAATATATGTATAATATACTATATTACATATTATATATGTTTATTAGTTGCCTTTAAAGACACTCCCAGTTACGCAACAGTAACTTTTAAAACTTTTTCCTCGGGTAAATATTGAAAAAGAATGTTAGAATTGCTAAATAATACTTTCTCAGCTCTTCATATTTATACAAATAAAATAAAATGAATGTTTTACTTAACCATAGCATGTAATATTATGATATTGCATTTTATATAGCAGTAACAGTTGAGTGAATATTTATTTGTATAAAAAGTTAATGTTTTTAAGAGTTGAAGTAGTTATAATATAATTTCATACATACATTGCATGTGTAGATAAAATATTACTGCGATATGTGTGATATCAGGAGCGTGAATATGATTATTATTTTTTTTTTGACTTTAATATGTTCATCACATTTTTCTGTGTAAGTTTACCGACGAAGCTACTGATACACTTGTGCACTTAAGTAATTTAATGCAGAAAACTTGAGATGTTTACTGCATCGTGCAGCATGTAGTAGTAAAGAACGTGGCTAATAGAACAACTATCAGTAATTATTGTATGGTAATTAAAATAACAATTGAAATATACTGACTCGGTTTTTTTCCTTTTAGTTTTGAATTAAGATTTTTAATATTATTGAATATAAAAATACTTCCGGAGTATTGTAAATATTTGACAAAATTCAATTTTTATAAGTAATGATAGTAATATTATTGTTATTATATTCGAAAAATAACTCAATCCAATTTTCGAGCTTAAAGTTTAAAATTTATGTGTCAATAATAAATTATCGCAAATAAAACTAATTTTTTCAATTTTAGTCTATGATTTCTAGTTTTTTACCCTGAAATTTTTTTTACTTTACAATGAATTGGAAAGAAGTAATGAAATGAAAATCAAATTTTTCGTAATTTCATGACATTATGGACTCGATAAAATTCTTAAAATTAGTTTGCGCCCCAATTCCTCAAAAATTAAAATTTTTTTTTTCAATTTAATCTAATTAAAAGATTAAGTGACGCCAATAAAATATTCTCAGATATAAACTTCAGACAATTTGAATCTAGAAAAGCTTTCATACTGCCAGATATTTCAAAACGAAACAAAGAGATTCTATCATCTACAATCACTGGTGAATTATTGTTCCCGGGGAAAAAGTTCTCATATGATTATATGTAAATCAAATAAAAGTGACTCATATAAAATTATATAAAGTTTTATAATGAAATTAGTCCTATAAGAACTTATATTTCTTTACAAAATCCTATAATATCATATAAAGTCTTATATAATCTGTTATGCCTCCGTACATTATTTTCACGATCATGTAAAAATAATATCGATTGTAGCATCACCTGCAATCGCTGACTGCCAGTAGTCAATCAGAAAAAAAGACCGAAAGAATCAAGTATAACTACAGAATTATTAATTAAGAATAAATTTGATTTAAATAGAATAACCGTATCATTCTTTAGTTTATTACAATTAGAAATACTATTATCATAGTTGTAAGACATTCAAATCAATTTACTATCATTAAATTTGTAATACATTTATAGAGAAGTTTTCTGTTTTATTTCTGAATAAATAAGTGAATTAAACTTGAAATTCGAGTGTCGTTATTATTCATAAAGGTACTAAAAAAATCCCAAGTCATAACATTAAATTAGTGGCAGCTATAAGGATTTCTCAAAGCAGTATGTCAAAAAAAAAAAAAAACGGAATTTTATTGAGAGAACTGGAAATTTTCGCATTGCTGTAAGTAATTTATTTATTTATTTATTTATTAATGATATATGCCAAGGCACTGGCCAAATGGCAAGGTATCTTAATGCAATATTATTTGTGACGACTATATAAAGTATTAAAAATATAAAATAAAAATAATACAAAATTTCAATCCAAAAATTTCATACTACAACAACGTAGATATCAATTTAAGATAAACATTTAAGATTTCAGATAAAATTTAAATCAAGATTTAAGTAATACAATTTTAGACCTAATTAATAATTTTACAATTTTACGATTTCTTTTAGAAATCAGTAGCAAGTAAATAATCATACATTTTCTTTTTAAATATTTCCAAAGTGGTCGCACCTAATATATCGGCTGGTAATTTTTGCCATAGACGTATTGCCGATATCAAAAATGAATGCTCAAGATGTAACGTAGAAAAGCTTGGAATCAAGTAATTTACATTATTGTTTTTATTTGCTAACCTTTCTGAGCGCCTAGCATCGTCTTCTATGAATAATTCCCTTAAATAAATAGGTTTTCCAGTATCCAACAACTTATAGAAATATGTAGCCAGAAAATATACTCTCCTAGATTTAACCGATAGCCATTTCAATTTATATCTATAAGGGGTTATGTGTTCATCTCGTTTAATATTAAAGATAAACCTTATTACACAATTTAATGCTCGCTGCAATTTTAAATCATTATCAGCATCTGAATCAATTAGCACAACCGAACAATAATCAATTAGGGGAAGAATAGTAGCCGAAACCAATAATTTTCGAATTTCTTAAGTGAAAATATTTTTTCTCACCTTCAAGCTATATAACGCAGAATTTATCTTTTTTATAGTATGAGAAACATGAGATTTCTAAGATAGATCATTATTTAAATATAGACCAAGACATTTAGTAGAATTTATGTAAGGTAATTTTACATTGTCGATAGTAATGGATGGAAGAGTAGCCCAGCCGATTAATTTAAGTTTACCATTAGTTCCACGAACCATCGCTTTAGTTTTACTATGATTTACTACTAGACCATGGTCACAAGCCCAATCAGAGATAGCCTGTGCATCTATAGTAACTCGGTTTATCGCATCAGTTAAATTATTAAGTATAAAGTGATGCCAGATATATATGTCATCTGCGAACAACCCGTATTTACAATAAGATATCCTTTTAACCACAAGATTTATTACCATTAAGAATAAAATCGGACCTAAAACTGAGCCCTGAGGAACTCCAGATGATGTTTCTAAGAATATAAATGGTAAATTATTTTCGTCTATTACGGATTGTGATCGTTTGGATAAATAAGAAAAGAACCAAGCTAAAGTGTTTATAGAAAAACCGAGCTTCAACATAACTATTAGAATTACTTTTGGATCAATGTAATCAAAAGCCTTACTTAAATCAAATAATACTAATAAGGTTAATTCGCCTCTGTCCATAGCACCTCGTACGTCATCAGTTAACCTTAGTAGAGCTGATTGTGTACTATGATATTTTCTAAAGCCCGATTGGAATTTATCAAGGAATTCATTCTCTTCTAAATAATTTACTACTTGATCAGCTACCAGCCTTTCAAAAACCTTGCTCAAATGAGACAAATTCGCTACCGGGCGCGTGTCTGATACTGATTTTGGTGGTACAACTTTATTCAGCGGAATAATAAAAACCCTTTTCCAATCTTCTGGAAAAATACCTGATTGAAGCGAACGATTAAACAGTAATGTAAGAAATATGGTAATCTGTGGTAAATGATCTCATAACCAACCCAAATTCGAACCATCCGGACTCTTACCCTTAGACTTTAATACGGTTAACTTTAGAGCTTTAGTTACATCAACGATATCGATATATTTCCAATTAAAGGAACAATTTACTTTACTATAATATTGCGTTTGAAATGAATCTAAAAACATCGCATCACACGGTGGATGTTTTCTAACTATAGTAGCAAAATGATTATTCAATGTTTCAGCCGTAAAATAGTTAAGTGGCGAGGTAGCTTTACCTTTTATCAGTCCTAGAAACTTAAGCTTGCTCCACACAGTTTGACCAATTGATAGATTAGAGAGTTCATTTTGCAAATAAGTATTTCGTGCTTGGTTTAATTCTAATTTTAATTCTTTTCTTTTAATTTTATAAAGTCTAAGTAATTCAGAATTTTTTGTTCGTTTAGCTCTTTTGTATAATATATCACGTTCCTTGCATTTTAGTTTGAGCTCTTTTGTAATCCAACTGTTTGAGTTTCCAGTAATTTTACGAGTGACAACCGGTGCATGTATATCTAGTAGTTTCAAAACATTTTCTAAGAAATATTTTAATAAATCATTAGGATCAAGATTTACAACAATACTAGTATCAATATTTAATGCACTCATCAGAGATCTCGAAAGGGCATCGTGATTACATTGTTTGAAATTTCTATAACTAATTAATTTAACCGAAGGTTTTGGTAAGTCTAATAAATAATCACAAAATAAGTAATCGTGACCTGCCATAAAAGGTGCTTCTGACTTAAAAAAAGAACCTAATTTGGATTTAGCATCCAATAAAATCACATCTAACCACGAATCTTTCGTAGCACTATGATGAGTAGCATTAAACGGCACACAGTACAGTGCAGACTCAAGAATAAAGGAATTTAAATGATTGGAAGCCCAAGTAGTCTCTAATAGGTTGCAATTTAGATCTCCGGCAATAATTGAATTTTTATAATTAGGCGAATACTTAGAATAAATACTGAAAAATTCAAACAGTGTATGGCCATTAGGGCGTCGATATATAGCAGATAATAGAAGATGTGAATCCTTCGGAAGCTTAACATCCAATAGCAGAAATTCGGGCGCATTTATATCATCAGAGGTAAACGAATATAAAACACTAGCTTTAAGCGATTTATGTATAAGACAAGCTACTCCTCCACCCTGAACAAAACGTCCAGTATCTACATGCACCAAATTGCGATCTCTTCTAAAAACAACATAATCTGATAATGAAAAGATGCTATTATCAATATTCGGTTTTAGCCAGGTTTCAACAAGTATAATGATAAGAGGATTCGATTCGGCTACTAATCCATCCAAATGCGCAATATGACCTACAAGACTATTTATATTAAAACTTAAAACTCTCAAAGACGTAAAATTATTAGTAATTGTTTTACTTAAATCTATTTTATGTTAAATCATCTTTTCCAAGTCTAATTCAGAATTGATAATAATACGATCTGAATCATCATTTTTCTTAACAAATATTGCACCGTTTCGTACCCACGCATATTTAAATTTAAAAACTTTAGCTCTTTCTTTTGTCTTTAACCACAGTTTATAACAATCCGATGCTAAGTATTCATTTATGTACACTTGACCCCGAAGAGCAGCATCAATATGATCCGGAAAAACATCAGCAACTTGTAAAATTTTAAATTTTCTTTTGACACTAAGAATATGATTTCTCAACTCAGTTGATTTCATTCTCAAAAAATAAGAACAATTTAATGAACGCCGATTATTGTTAGTATTTGCACTGCTAGACGCTCGTCGATTTTCAATCTTCCAAGAACTTAAAATATCATTCGTCAAGTGAGATATTCCCAATTTATCAAATATTGACGACAAGACCTGCAGGGGTGTTAATTTGGAAATAGTGGTGGGAAAAAGAAAAAATTACGCACAATAAAATTACAATGCTACGAAAAGGTGCGAGATCAAGCTTCACAGGAAGATCATCACTTCAAAGATTTGCAACATCAAATTAAAGATACCTCAGAAAAACTCAGAAAGCGAGAAGATGTTGTTAAATTAGGAAAACAATTATATCTGACGAACTCAACAATACCTGAGGTTAGTGTTGATGTTTCTTCCGTTCAAAATAATGAATCATGGTCAATTGAAGATTATTATGGTGAAGAAAATAGAAAATTTCATATAATCATTGAAGTGACTTCTCACTCAACAAAAGAAGAACTACGTGAAAAAATATGTGAGATATTTTTCTTAAGTATTGCTGAAAAATTCAAGGAACTCCATGTTGATCATAATGGGTGAGCTCAATCAACTGGACTTCCTAAGAAAGAAATAGAAAAAAATATGGAAATAAATATTTGGTAAAGGAAATACTTCTATAATTCTGCATGAGAAAGAGAGAATAATTCCACAGAACGAAGAAATTGATGAAATATTGAAAGAAAACCATAACAGTATCCTCAGAGGTCATGGTGGAAAAAAGAAAACTTATTATAAAATCTCTCAGAACTACTTTTGGAATACTTTAAGTTAAGACGTTGAAAATTTCGTAAAGGAGTGTCAACTATGTCAGAAAAATAAAGTGAACAGACATCCAACGAAAATGCCAATGATAATCACTGATATTCCAAAGTGTTTTAATGATAAAACTGCAATGGATATTTGCGGACCGTTACCATTAACAGACAGCCGTAATAAATACATTTCAACAATTGAAGACTGCTTAACGAAATATTTTGTGGGGATACCAATTCCGAACATGACTGCTTCTACGGTGATAAATGAATTTTTTAAACACTACGCAACTTATTTAAATTTTTCATGTAATATACTAACGAATAGAGGTACGAATTTTACTAGTGATTGAATGAAGGATATTCAAAAAATGTTAGGAATTAATCACATTACAACGACAAGTTTCCATCCTGAGAGTAATGGCAGTCTAGAAAGGAATCATCAAGCACTAAAGGATTATCTGCGTCACTTTTCCAATGAAAACGCTAACGACTGGGTTACAAAGATTTATCTAGCAAATTTATATTATAATACTTTCAAACATGAAAGTACAGGTTTCACACCTTTCGAGTTAGTTTTTGGATTTAATTCTAAAGGTCTATCAACACTAAGGAATAATAATATTATATATGAAGAATATTTATTTGATTTACAAGGTAAAATAAAGAAGACTGTTGAAGAAAGTAAACGAATAATGTTGCAAAGTAAGCAAAGAACGAAAACACAGTATGATAAAATGATAAATCTGGAGGAGCTCAAAGTAGGAGACTTGGTATGGTTACAAAAGGAAAGTAATGCCAACGATAAGACTAACTCTCTTAATTTGCCATTTGCAGGGCCTCATAAAGTAATCAAAAAACTATTTGATGTTAATTACAAATTAGAAAAAAGGAATAAAAATATAGTTGTTAGGGTGGGTCAAAAAAATGGAATAATTAATTTTTGACTTTACACTCTGAAAAATAGGTTCGTAGGCACCTAAAAAAAATCCTCTCCAAGTATGAGCTCTTAATATAACGGGAAGGTCCTCCGGTTTGCGGGTTTCTATTTTTTTCGAATAATCAAATAAAAAAATTTATATCTCACTTCCAACTGCTTGGAAAAATATTCCGTGACATTGACTTTGTAAGAAATTTAATGCTCTACGAAAAAGGTCTCTTATGATTTTTTCAAAAATCTAACCGATTAGAAGATATTCATAGTTGAAGTTTGGCTATTTTAAGGAAAATATTCGTTTTTATTATGAATTTTATAAGTCGATGAAAAAAAAATTATTTCGAATCGCAGAACTCATGATTTTGTAGGAAATTGACTTCTCTACAAAAATGGCCTCTTATGATTTTTCGATTAAGTGAAGCCGCTACGAGATATCCATCGTCAAACATTAACAAATATCATTATTTCCAGTTTTTGATCAATAACTCGATAAATTTCAATTTAAATTATTAGTTTCAGGAAAACTTACATAAATTTAAGTTTCGATGGATAAAGAAATGTTATAAACAATTTTTTTGATATTGTTTTCAGTCTTGAGCTTGTTTCATTGCATTAAAACAAGAAATTAGAGCATTCATTTCGACATATAGCCAATGATTAGGTTAATTTAAAGTGAATGACACATTTCTATGTCAAATTTAATATGAAAAGTATTGAATCGAGTGAAAAACAACCAGTATTTAACTTTTTTTATTGAATTATCAATTGCAATATAATTGTCAATATTTTTAACATACAGTACGCTATTACTATAAATAATTTTCCTTATTACAATTTGGGTATGTTTTTTGATGTTCTTTGACAACTTGCAATAAGTACTGGAATTGTTTTTCGTTTTTTATCATAATCATCGACTATATGTCGAAAAAAATGCTCCAATTTCTTGTTTCAATACAATCAAACAAGCTCAAGACTAAAAACATCATTAAAAAAATTGTTTATAACATTTCTTTATCCATCAAAACTCGAATTTATGTAAATTTTTCTGAAACTAATAATTAAAATTGAAATTTATCGAATTATTGATCAAAAACTGGAAATATTGATATTTGTTAATGTTTGACGATGGATATCTCGTAAGGGCTCCACTTAATCAAAAAATCGTAAGAGGCCATTTTTATAGAGCAGTAAATTTCCTACAAAATCATGAGTTCTGCAATTCGAAATAATTTTTTTTTCATCGACTTATAAAATTTATAATAAAAACAAATATTTTCCTTACAATAGCCAAACTTCAACTATGAATATCTTTTAATCGGGTGGGTTTTTAAAACAATCATAAGAGACCTTTTTCGTAGAGCATTCAATTTCTTACAAAGTCTATGTCACGGAATATTTTTCCAAGCAGTTGGAAGAGAGATATAAATTTTTTTATCTGATTGTTCGAAAAAAATAGAAACCCGCAAACCGGAGGACCTTCCCGTTATAACTAAGAGCTCATACTTCGAGAGAATTCTTTTCAGGTGTCTACAAACCTATTTTTCAGAGTATAAAGTCAAAAATGAATTATTCGATTTTTTTGACCCACCCTAATAGTTATGCATGTCAATAAATTACAATATGCTAATATCGATTTGTTTAAGAATCCTAATTTACTTGATCAAATCAGAGAGAAAAATTACGAGGAAGTAAATTTTTCTACTATAGTAAATGCTTTTATGGATATTTAGGAGATGGGTACCTAACTTAATTTAAAATAAAAAGCGAGTTTTTGATTTTGTTGGTAAAATCACTAAAATACTTTTAGCAACTATGAGTCAGGATGATGCTGACTACCATACTTTGAAAAGCGATGCAATTCATAAAAGCATTAAAGAATTCGGGAATTATTCGAAAATTAAACATACATTTTACAATTAGACCAAAACAAAACTGAAACTGTTATTTTTTTTTTTTTTTTTTTTTAGAGAGTAGAATAAAATCTTTTGCTGACATATACTCTGATTTTCAAAATTTCGATAAAAATATACTTATTGTTGAACAAGAAAAATTGTTACAAGAAAATTGTTTGAAAACTGAGATGTGTTTAAAAATTGAATTAGATTTAATTACCCGAGTCGAAATTTAAATCGTCAGTCGGACGTAATGAACGTTTGAATCGTTAGTCAGACGTGATAAACGTTGGAATCGTAAGTCGGACGTAATGAACGTATTGGAATCGTCAGTCGGACGTAATTAACGTTGGAATCGTCAGTCAGACGTAATGAACGTTGGAATCGTCAGTTGGACGTAATGAACGTTGGAATCGTAAATCGGACGTATTGGACGTTAAAATTATCATCTAGATATTTAACGCTAAACGAGATGGACAAAATCAATTTCCTTCGGCTTTCCCGTGGGGGGTTTTAGTGGGTTGAACAATAAAAATACTCCAGTTTTTGCATTGTCCGACTTACAGACTTGAATTTTCACACAAATATTCCCAATAATCTTATCCTATTCTTATCATAAACTAGCGTACGTTTCGCACGCGTGTCGTTTGTCATATATTTATTTTAATGTATATTTTCTTGTAGTTTGTATATATTTTTTTTATCAGTATAGGAATTACGACCACGTTATGGAAGCAGTTCCTATAATCATTGGAATGTTTCCCATATTAACAGGAAAAGTTTCTATAATTATGGGAATGCTACCCATAACATTATAGGAATGGTTCCAATAATTTATAGGGATACTTTTTATAATAGTAAGGGAACTATTCCCATAATATTATAGGAATGGTTCCTATAATGCCATTGGAATAATTCTGATACCATTATGGAAATGGTTCCTATACTATCATAAAAATATTAATTTAAAGAAAATTGTGGAATTCACTTCTACAATACACATAAATACTATAAAATATAAACATAAAAATTCAAACATTGAAAAAAAATTCGTATTTAGTAAAAACATTAAAATATTTAACAAAAATTTTTTGTCAGCACAAAACATTCAAGAAAATTTAAATTTTGAGAATGAAAATTTTAATTTAGATAGAATCGAGTCTATAAGACTTATGATGAGAAAAAGGGGGTATTTTAAATTTTGACCACACTGAAATGCCCCTTGGAGTTGGTTTTTAATAATTACAGACGGTTGGAGATTTCTAAGATTTTTTGGAACATTAATGCCAAAGATCACGCCTGTAAGTCTCATTATATGAAAACACAAGTATTTTGATCGTTCACCTCAGTAAAACCCCCCTTGGTATTTGTTTTCGGAAAAAATACCGATGGTGGGGGATCTGTAAGATTGTTGGGAATATTCGTGTCGACATTCAAGTCTGTAAGCCGGATAATGCAAAAACTGGAGTATTTTTATTGTTCAACCCACTAAAACCCCCGACGGGAAAGCCGAAGGAAATTGATTTTGTCCATCTCTTTTAGCGTTAAATATCTAGATGATAATTTTAACGTCCAATACGTCCGATTTACGATTCCAACGTTCATTACGTCTGACTGACGATTCCAACGTTCATTACGTCCGACGTACGATTACAACGTTTATCACGTCCGACTAACGATTCAAACGTTCATTACGTCCGACTGACGATTCAAATTTTGACTCGGGTAAATTTAGTAATAAAATTATATAAAATTGTTGAATTAAAACTGTACCAAATCTTGAAAGGTATGACTGGAATTCAAATTGTTGAAAAAAAAAGGTAAGATACTTATTTCTCAACATTCTAGTAGTGTTCAAACCTTTAATCCAGAATTTGTAAGAAATGGAATTTCTATGAATGATCTAATTAACGAAGATTCCACCTCATCAAATTTAAATTTACCTTCTGCAATAGAAACAAATAAACAGTTTATCTTAAATAAAAACCATAGATCTAAATTCCAGCTGTCTGAATTTGAATATTTGTCTTCGTTATAAAAGGTTAGAAAAATCTATGTTGTAAAGAATTAAGAAGATTTTTCATTCTTAGGGTGGGGGTGTTATTCCTCCATACAATATTTTCACCGTCACTTCCAAAAGTGCTGACAGTGATGTTTTTACGCGCGCTATTGACCGCATGACTACTTATTGTTTAACTTTTCTCAGAGCGTAATAACATCAGTTGTTGCATCACCTGCAATCGCTGACTGCCGGTAGTCAGTCAGAAAGAAAGTCCGAAAGAATTAAGAATAATTACGGAATTATTAATTAAGAATAACTTTGATTTAAATAGAATAAATGTATCATTCCTTAATTTTTTATAATTAAAAATATCATTATCATAGTTTGCAATGATACCTAATGCAATGATACCTAAATTATTTTCAATGGATACATAAATAATGGAAATAAATATATTTATACTATGTACAACTAATATTATGAAAATTAAAGGTTTTTTGTTAAAAATACAAATATTAATTAATTTAGGTCCAAACCCACCCCTAGATAGAGAATTTAGTTCATATGTACGGTGGAATTATAAATGCTTAAGTACTAATCGAATGACCGATACTCTGCACTCTTACCTGACTCTCCAGCATTGTGCTAGCTGAAGTTTTGATGAACCTATCTCGACTCTAGCCCATGGGAAAAATTGAGAGGTAAGTTCACAAAACCAGATTAATCCCTGGAAGAAGCAACACTCTGGTGCTGCTTTTGCCAAGGAATAATCCTGGAGTATTCCCAATATTTTTACATTCTGTTAAAATATTGTAGGTTAACACGTACCGAGTAAGTGGCGCGAGAAGGATCCTATCTGGTCGTGCCTGGAAATCGTCTTGTTAGGAACTCAAGCAAGAAGTCTAGTGGCCAAGGAAAGGGGGCTAGCTTTGATTCCAATAGTTCGCGATTCTTTAATTTTACGCGACACACGGTAATAAATATTAACGGCCGGTAAACTAGAAATCTCACATATACACGGCTTTTGTACCTATCCCCGATAGCCAGAGTTTCTGAACAAAAAGTTGGTGTACATGAGTTGTGACCAACTTTCCGAGAAACTTGTCGACAATTTTCAGCTTGTGTACTGTTTCCGACAAGTTGGCTACAAGTTGCTCAGAAACTTGTCATCAACCTACTGCCGCAATCTGTCACCAAGTTTCTGAGCAATTTGTAGCCAACTTGTCGGCAACAGTTAGACGAGCTGAAAGTTGTCGACAAGTTTCTCGGAAAGTTGCCGTCAACTTATGGAAATACTAACTTTTGCGGCCAACTTGACGACAGGTTGCGGCAGTAGGTTGTCGATAAGTTGCGGCCAACTTGGCTATCAGGGTACTTAATTAATAAAATATCGCTTATCGGTAAAGCAGTTATCCTTACTTATTAATCATTTAATTCATTAATTTGTTTCTTTAATGTTAATTATAATACAAAACTTGAATTCATTGTTATTAACAGATTCTTAATCTATTAAATTTAATTATTGTGTTTCCATTAATGACCTAAGGCAGATAATTAATTGATCAATAAAATAATTACATAATATTACATTAATTCTCTCTAAATTTATTCAAACAAATTCCTAAACGATCCTGGACACCGACGAGCTAATCCAAGCTGGGCCTTTATACGTTACAAGTTATAAGACATTCAAATCAATTTACTATCATGATATTTGTAATACATTGAAGGTGAAGTTCTCTGTGTTATTTCTCAGTAAATAAGTAAAACTTAATTAAAACTAAAATTCGAGTGTCGTTATTATTCAAGAAGATACCAAAAAATTCCCAAGGCAGAACAAATCATATAAAGATATGTATACCTGGGAAAAAATGATTTTTACTAATTACACATAATAACCTATATATGATTAGATCTAAAAATTGGCAGGATCTGATGATATCCCGAGTCGAAATTTGAATCGTCAGTCGGACGTAATGAACGTTTGAATCGTTAGTCGGACGTAATAAACGTTGTAATCGTAAGTCGGACGTAATGAACGTAGTGGAATCGTCAGTTGGACGTAATTAACGTTGGAATCGTCAGTCGGACGTAATGAACGTTGGAATCGTCAGTCAGACGTAATGAACGTTGGAATCGTCAGTTGGACGTAATGAACGTTGGAATCGTAAATCGGACGTATTGGACGTTAAAATTGTCATCTAGATATTTAACGTTAAAAGAGATGGACAAAATCAATTTCCTTCGGCTTTCCCGTGGGGGGTTTTAGTGGGTTGAACAATAAAAATATTCCAGTTTTGCATTGTCCGACTTACAGACTTGAATTTTCACACAAATATTCCCAATAATCTATGTACTTGAAGATCGGAACGTTTTTCGCGAAACAAACAAAAAAAAAAACAAAATGATAAGTAAAAAATCTACTGGATCTAGATTTCTGAAATGTTTTGCACAGGTGCTAGAATATCAGCCAAAAATTTTAGAGCACCTCCAACCTCCCGAGCCCTTAAGCAGTCAAATTACATAAATTTTTTTCATTTTCGTTGCGCGAAAAACGTTCTGTTCTTCAGGTACATAATAATCTTAACTTATTCTTATCATAAACTAGCGTACATGTTTCGCGCGCTCGTGTCGTTTTTCGTATATTTATTTTAATGTATATTTTCCTGTCGTTTGCATATATTTTTTTTCTTTCGACCAATCATGTTACTAATAGTTTTGCTTCACATATATTTCATCTAAATTTTATTATAGAGAATTTTTCAGCATATGTAAGTGTGTATATAGAAGACATTATTAATGAAAACAATATCAAACTAAAAGAAAGGTTCTTTTATTAAAAGAAACGATTTGAAACGATTAGAAAAAAAACATTCTAAATACTTTTTAATGCTTTCGAATACTTCGAATACTTTTGAATCACCCTTCTTATAGGAAAGCCGAAGGAAATTGATTTTGTCCATCTCTTTTAGCGTTAAATATCTAGATGATAATTTTAACGTCCAATACGTCCGATTTTTGATTCCAACGTTCATTACGTCCAACTGACGATTCCAACGTTCATTACGTCTGACTGACGATTCCAACGTTCATTACGTCCGACTGACGATTCCAACGTTAATTACGTCCGACTGACGATTCCACTACGTTCATTACGTCCGACTTACGATTACAACGTTTATTACGTCCGACTAACGATTCAAACGTTCATTACGTCCGACTGACGATTCAAATTTCGACTCGGGATGTAATTATATATAATCATGCATGAACGAATTTACATAAAAAAAAAAAAATAGTATCGGTTAACTGCTATTTTGCTAAGGGGTCACCCATCCACCTAATGTATCACTTCGATGCTGTTCAACTTTGAATATCGCGCGTCTGTCGTCTGCTTCTCTAGTCTGCTTTACACTTATAAGTATTTACAATCCATAGCATATTACTTAAATCAAATGATCAAATTCATACACCCTACATAAATAATGCACCCAATATGATCAAATTTCATCCCATTTGTGTTTTATATAAAATTATAAGTTTCTTTAACATAACCTGCTCATAAGACCATAGAAATTTATACATAAAAATCACGAAACTAAGTTAGTTACATTTAATTATAACTAAGATTTTAAATTAAGTCCCATACATCAGTCTAGATCAGACATGGACAGACATGGACCAGTATGATCAGGTCTGAGCGTATTTAACGGTTCAGACATGAACAGGCATGGACAAATATAATCAGGACTGATCATGCATGAACAGGCATGCTCAGGTCTAATTTCCGGCCTGATTGTACATGAACAGGCAAGATCAGGCCTGATCATTTTTTCCCGGGAGGTTATTTTGATGTCAATATATTGTCGCGGTTATTTTGTCACCGATAATTTTGTCAAAAGTTATTTTGTTGCAATCATGATATCTCGGTTATTCTGTCACGGTTATTTTGTTGCTCGATTATTTCGTCGTTGGTTATTTTGTACCGGAAACTAAGCCTACTGCTATGGTGGTCGATGTTCTTACGGCAGACTGGTCAGACATAGTTTTTCACGCCTTCCCACCTTTCTCTTTTATCTTGAAGACTTCAGTAGAATAAAAACATAATGCTGAGGGCATAATGATAGTACCAGATTGGCCAAAGTAGCCATGGTACCCTATGTTTAAGCCTACGGTTAGAAGTAAGGTTATTCCATTTGAACCAGATGATAATCGCCTATTATCTTTATGTAGATTAAGACATCATGCGAGTCAACTAGCTCTATTAGCAGACAGACTATCAGGGACGCATACTTATAGAAAAGTGTCTTTCAAGAGGTGATAGACATAGTACTAGCTTTATTAACAGCGGGTACAATTCAGCAGTACAACACTGACTTGAACCAATGGTACGTATTCTGCAAATCAACCAGAGTAAACTTTTTCAATTTAAATCAGGAAACACTTTAAAAATTTTCAACTAAAAAGCTTGAAGAAAGCGCTCTCTTGTGGGTCGTTAAATAACTATAGATCAGCAGTCTCCTTGATATCAAACAACAACTTTGGAAAGTACCTCTTATTCACCAGATTGCTGAGGGGTGTATTTAAACCTAGACCTACAGTACTAAAATATTTATGCACGTGGGACGTCTTTAACAGTTTCAAACTATGTCGAAAAAAAGTATCCATCGAAAGACCTATCTCTATCAACAGTTACAAAGAAGCTAGTAATATTATTGAAATTAAGTACAGCTCACAGAGAACAAGCTCTTGCAAGTATCAAAATAACCAACGTCATAAATCATACTAATTAAATTCAGATAAGAATTAGAGATTTGATAAAGATATCAGCGCCTGGTAAAGCGCAAACAATTTTGATAATTCCAAAATTTCCTCAAAGACCAGGACTATGTGTGATAACGAAACTTCTATACTATTTGAAGATATCGTCTAAAATCCGAAAGAGTAAAGACATATTATTACTTTCTTCTAAAAAAACCATTCAAAGAAATAAGGTGCTAGTCAGTCGGCACATAAAAGCTGTTTTCAAGGAAAATGGAGTAGATACAGCAATATTCACTGCTCACTCAACAAGACACGGAGCAACTTCAGCTACATTAACAAGAGGAATAGATTACAATAATTAAAATATTTAGTAATATAATTAGAGAATCAAACGAGCCTGCCGAAGACAAGCGAAATTCGATCATAATAATATAAAGACCTTCATTCGTAACGATTACAATCCCTCTCAAAAATTAAAATGATTAAATTTTTTCCCTACCCAAATGAATCCGATAATTTTTCGAATCCTCAACTTTACTATCTCCAAATATATGAGACAGTTGAGGGGTAGTTGCAGCACCATAGGTTATATATATTTTGTTAACAAACACTCGAAACGTTGTAGCATCTAGCGTACAAGAGGATAAATACATGATTAAATATTTTGATTCTTGTTATAATAATCTCTACGAACAAGGCTCTTCATAGAATTGTGATCGAACTTCGCCATCGGCGAAATCCTATGGTCCTTCAATTTTCACTGAGTTAACTAATGAATCAAATTAATACTTCGTAATTATCTTTTTAATTTTCAAATATGATTTTTAAATTTAGATGCTCTCGATTTTCAAGTCGCATATCAACTATTGAAAATATATATTTTCACTGCGTTGGCTCTTTTAAATACGATATAACTTGTTGGAAATCATACTTTTCTTTTATAACATAACACAAAAAAAAAGGATTGGAACGTACTCTATATATCATTTTTACCAAACAGTTGGCTGTTCAATAAAACGTACATTATAAGGGAATTTAAATAAGCTCACACGATACATACATGACATTGGATCTTCCTGAATCGCGTAAAAGGCAATATGTTTGAAAGCAAGATTGTATTAGGGAAAAAGAGGTAGATATATAAATATATAAGACCAAAGTATGTTAAGACAAGTCCCAAAAAATAAACGGCCAATAAATATTGTATAATTTATTGGCAAGGCCACTAGACGCTCATTCGGTGAGAATCAAAGCATTTCGGGTGTGTGTTGTCAGCGAAATCCCAAGCTTGAAAACCTCAAAGAAAACCGCTTTCAACGAGTTCTAGGTATATATATATATATATATATTTATCTTTTGTACGTCTGTCTAGATTCCAATCAACGGGTTTATAGCTGCTATTTCAGCAACGAAACTTGTTTAATAGTGCAATCATAAACTCTAAATTGGCAATAACAATAGTAATACAAAAACAGTAATAATGATTTTCAATAATTATTGATATATATATATATATATATATATATACATATATTATATTTAAATCTATAAGCCGTCATTGATCTTAACTAATTATCATAATTAACACGATATATTCGTTTTCTCATTACAGACCGCCCACATCTCCGATCGATAATCTCTCACCTTTCACCTAGTATCGAGACACTGCTGAGTTATGATTTGTTATTTAATAATATTCAGATATTTACATCAATATTCTCGTGCGCTCAATTCATAATATCTCCTGTAGATAGTAAAGGCCATAGGGAAATAAGCAGGGTACAAATGCTTTTTGGAAATATCTAAATGACATTCTGTGGTAGGTACCATTGAAATATTAAGGTCCTGAAAATTCAATACTTCAATCGAAATCAGATTTTCAGAAAAGGGTAAATAAGTCATAAATGAAAAGATTTTCATTTTTGGATTAAATAAACCGATAGGCAATAGAAATCTTTCATAGGCACCATGGACCGAGTTTTAGATTTACAACTCTATGATTAAAACAATTATTATATCTTAATTGCACACCTCGAACGTGAAGATGATATATGGGTCTCTACTACCGAATTTTTTAAATCACGCGTATTACTCACATTAACTTGTTTATTTTTTTACACCGTATATAGAAAGAAAATTTCTCTCAAATTTACGATGTTAAATGATATCATAACATCGTTATTTGTCCTATTGATTATTGTAGTAGTGGACCATACATTGAAAATTATAATTTTTACGACATAGAGTTGGAAATTTCATTTAAGAAATAGTACTTTAGACAAATAATACAAAGTCTGAAGCTTTTTAGTAGAAATTACGATGTGAACATAGTAAAATTGGAAAAGAAATTTTAAATGAAAGAATAAAGTAATAATTGTCCAGGAGTTGAATTCGAACCTGAGTCCTTTCAATTGCGAAGTCTCTGATGCCTTGGACGACTTGGCTACAGAACGGCTTACAAGTCCATCGTGCTTTTAAGGCCTGTATGAATGATTTGGATAAACAGTCCCGGAAAAAATATTTTTCATAAAATTTTATAAACTTTCACAAAATTGTATGAAATTATATAAATGAAATTTGGTGAAATTTTATGAAGTTCAATAAAATTTTCTGCAATTACATATAATTTTATAAAAATTTATAAAGTTTTTATAGTTGTTATTGAGATCTCAAGAAGTTATTGGTATGAAATTTGGTATATTTTTATGAAATTTTACAAAGTTTCACAAAAGTTTATAAAATTTGAAAAAAACGTATGAAATTCGATCAGAAGCTATGAGAGAATTCTATGGAATTTGATAAAATTTCGCAACATTCCCTAAAATTTTCTAAAATTTTGTGAAATTTCGTGAATGGACAAAACTTTTTGTAAATTTTCATAAAGTTTTGCAGAGTTTTATAAACTTTTGCAAGACTTCATAATGTAAAATTTCATCAAAATTTATAAAATTCTACATAATTGTTATGAAGATTCCAAGAACTTAGTGGTATGAAATTTCATATATTCTTATAAAGTTTTATGCGATTATATGAAGTCTTTTGAAATATTATAAAACTTCGTGTAATTTTACATAATTGAAGTTTTGGCCTTACACGAAATGTTATAAAATTTCAATAAATTATTTAAAATTTCATGAAAATTATCTCTTGGTTTCTAATTAATTTTTAAAAATATTTTTACATTTTTATAGTTCAATAAAACTACTTAATTCCATGAAATTTTATATAATTTCAAAAAATTTTAGAAATTAAAAAAAAATTTTTTTACCAATACTCCTCCGGATCTTGATAGTGTTATGTTCTGGCTCTGATTAAATTTAAATAAAAATTTTAGAAACTTTTTTTTTGAAGTCTCGTATTATTTATTCACCGCGGTGGGCGCATAAACGGTTCGGAACTTCATGGAATCATTATTAAATTAATCAATCGTTACTTTGTTGACAAAATTATTTTTTCCACCGCCAACGATGAAACGAAAATCTCTTGCATTACGAGAGTCACCGTGGCTCGCGGATAGTCTAAACAGATGACGATGGATGAGACCCAGGCCACGACGATTCTATTATAGGAAACCTGAGATGCAACGTTAACATTTTGATCATGTATTTGGAAGGGTATGTCCTAGCTTTCCCGTACCAGGAAGTTCGGACAATCCTTCTTCAGTTACTCGAGAGGACGTTGAGCACTGGATTCGTCAGTATCTGATATAGCCGAGTACGCGGCTTGATTAGGATAGGAAGATTTTGTGTTGAAATAATTAAGCAATTAATCCAAATATAGGTTAAATTATTATATTATAAATTATGATTCATTCATTTAATACGAATTATTAATGTTAAACTTTCTTATTAATATAAATAATAGTTTATAACTAAAATTTTCTAAAAGAATAATACTGTGCGTCATAACCGTGTCTCGTGTTCTCAATATCAGGTACACTGAAACTCAAAGACCCGCGCTAAATTAATCTCTACTTTATTGCAATATATTTTATTCAAGCAATTGATCTCGATAATATTTAGCGGGCTTCTAATTTATTTTAATCAATAGAATAATTTATTAGTATCGAGGGAAAAACCCGACAATTAAAATCAATTGAATGAAACAATTTTCCGCATGCACAGAAATTTGAGATCTAAAATAATAAACTAACTAAAATAAAATAAATTTTACTAAAAGACGATAAAAACTTAACTAGGAAAAGTACCCGCGTGTTTGACAAACTGAATATTTTTATGATTTACCAAAAACCTTTATGCCGAGGAACTTGCGTCTACTTGCCCCAGGTACCTTGCCATGATGTTGATTCTCCCAGACTAGTGACTAAACTTCGGAAAAAACGGTAACAAACCTTAACAATATTTTCTAAGATGTCTGACGACGAGGTGCGCTGGCCCTCTACCCCCACCGTCGCGCGAAGTAATTAAAATTTTGTCGTCACATGCGCTACTGCGTAAAATAATGTGGCGCGAAATTTAATTTGACTGACCTGGCAGTCGAAAATCAAGTCACCCCGTCACATATTATACCAAGGAGCGACAGAATTAAATCAGTGGATCACAAGATCTAGTAGAGTCAAGAACTCTACACAAGCCTGCCGGCTTGATCCTGTCACTCGGACTTCGAGGCAAAATATATATCCGTATTTTATTAAAATTCGCATTCCTTATTTAAACTTTAGGTGCTGCTATCAGCAGCCTAATACTCTCACCTGTTCTGGGCGCTGATCTGGCAGCCTAAGGCTTCCTTTCCAAATCCAAAATTCACTTCGAGAACCAGGAGGTCAGAATCTGCGGTACAGCTTGGTAGCGGGATCCAAGGTGTCATCGCGGACACCAAAGGTCGTCCGAGAATTAAGTCTGAGGAAGTTCTTGTTGAGCTTTTGAGCTCATATGTTGTTGGGCTTTCGTGCTCGTGTGTTGATGAGCCGACGAGCTCGTGTGTTGTTGAACCTTTGAGCTCTGGTAGTTTAATCAACCAATTGGAATTACTTGCCCCTACGAAGGAACCAAGTCTTCGGGGCTCTTCTTGTTCGCACTCAGAGGAGGCATCTAGGGATTATTCGGGACAAGTCATGGGGCCCATAATCGTCATCATGGTAAGTCCATAAAATTTATTTCATAAAATAAAGGAAGGTCAACGACTTACGCACCTGGAGTCTGTCGACACCCTAACGACATCAATTTGGTCAATTAAAAAATATTCTGTCTAATAAATGGCGAAGCCAGAATGTAACATTGGTGCTGTGACCAGGATGCTGTTGAGTTTCTTTTCTTTTTGTTGTAATAATAATTAATTAAATAAATGCCAGGACTGGTTGGTGGTTGGGATGTTTGAAAAATACGCATACTAAAAAATATAACAATATTTTTATTTGTAACAGCACATAATATCACTGGGTTACAAAATCAAATCGTTGATTTAATTGATTAATACTGTTAAATTGTTTGAGCTCATGATTACGTAATTAAATGAATGCAAATGATAAAATTATTCTCGAGTAGATAATTGAAATGATTAAGTTGAATGTAATTGAACACAGAGTTGATCGCAAAAATGTCATGAGAATAATAACATAAATTCAGAGGTTACCGAGCGAAGTTAATTATTGAACACTTATATATTACTATTTTATTAATAGTACAATGCAAGAATAGTTGAGTTCATGTAGGTATAATTGTTTATGATCACTGAATTAAATTGAGTTTAATGAGTTTATAATAAATTACACTGCATTGAATTTATTTTGTGAACACGTGGTAGCATGATTACAGAGGCTACCGAGCGAGAATTTACTTTTATATTTTTAAAAGTATTGAGCATTTTGATAATTTATTATTAATAAATTGAGTCTTTTATATTTATGAACACTTGATATAATTATTTAGGGAATAAATAAGCACCTGTAATGTTTTCCGTTGGAATAACCTCTTGAAAAACGTGGTTGTTGATCACTTGAATGCTTGAGTTTTTTATTAATTGATTGATGAGCTCGGGTGCCCACGATTACCAAAATAATTATATTTTCGATGAGCTTAATGATCACTTAATTGATTTTAATGAGTATTTTTATTTTATTACTCGAGATGAGTGCAAAATGATACGATTAATTATAACACGTGTTATTTGTTGGACATACGTATGCGAAAGATAATGGCGGCCGTCTTCTCGACATGAGACAGGAAAAATTTAAATGCGCATGCGCCGAGCAGCGCATGATCAAGTTCAAATTTATGAACGAGGCCCCAGTAGGTGCTGCGGCTTGCAGGCGAAATCCCCACATTACATTCTGACCAGTGTATATTTCGCCCAAATACGTTTCCATGAAGCAACAAAATGCCCAAATCATAAATAGCCAAAGCGACAAAATGTTCAAGTCACAAAATGCAAATGTTCCTATTCGTTGGAATAAAAACGCGCCCAAGTAACAATTCGACCAATTGAAACAATGTCAAAATTAAAAAATCATGAAATCATATATTGCAGAATTCACAATTCGTCCAAGTGACAATTCGTCAAAGTTATAAAATGTCCAAAAAAAAAAGGGAGAGATAACTTCAGTCAATAAATTAGAATTCTATAGTAAAAGTAGTATTATCATAAGAGTAACTAGATAATAGATAAAAAAAAATCAGCGGTAAATTTAAAAACAAGATAATTGTATATCATAATAATATAAATAGTACCTTTTGGAATTGAACAAGAAGTAAATTTATTATCTTTCATATTTAATGAAAAATAAATTAATTAAAACTGATTATAGTAATTTAAGTAAAAATAATTATTAAAAAAACAAAATAGTGAGAATAAATTATTTAATAAATTATTTATTAAATCTTTAATAGAAAAAATTGCTGGACTTAGGATTAAAAATTTTCTTTGAAATTTGAAACGAATCACTTAAAGTAATTACCAAGTCCAAATAAGATATAAATATAAAATATACATATAATTACAACTTGACTAATTTCTAATATATATTATTTTTATGTACCTTTCAATTTTCAAGTCATAAATCGTTAAAATTCATTTTTTATTGTCCGTATATCAATTTTGAAAAATATTATTTTTAAAAATAACAATTATTTAAAAAAACTATATTTTGATTTAAAAATTATTTCATTTTATTTATAATTAATTTTCAAATAGTTACAATTTCACAAGTATCAAAAACTAATTGAAATTGTTACAAAAAAAAATTGAACTGTATTCTACATTGGTTTTTAAATTAGAGTCAAACTTTAAATCTTTATTAATCACATATGTAAATTTATAACGATTATTTTTAAAAATCGAAAAAGTGGTTACTAGTGTATTTATTAAGAAAGAAAAGGATTAATAAATAAATTTGTAATAATCAAGATACGTTCTTTTCTTTTTTTTTTTTTTTTGTTTTTTATTATTGTTGTTTAAAAAAATACAGAAAGAAATATAAAAATTTTTAAACTATTTTATAATATTTAATAATTACTATAAATGTCAGAGATAGTGAATAGAATCTAAATTTTATTCGTCTGGATGAAATAATTATTGTAATTTTATTTTATTTGTATATTTATATTCACAAATATAATAACAATAATAATTGATTCCAGACTTATGATCAACTAATCACTCTCTAGCTTCGAAACGTAAGAAAAGCACGTCTAAAACGTTATTTTCGCAGGAAGGACATTGAAACTGAATGTTATTGTGGATGACGTTTTGCAATTTTGCATTAAGACAATTTTTGCAGATATTAAAATGGTTGCACGGACTACAAGCGTACTGCGCGCTTGAATCATTACATATTTTACATTTTACAATGTGATTTTCTACGTCGATAACCTCTGCTGCGGGATGATCTAAACAGAATTGAAAAAATTAATTAATAGAATATTACAAATAACTTTGAAAATGAATATAAGATAACTTACTCTCCAAACGTTCACGAAAACGTTGAGCCTTGGTTGCATTAATGTAAACAGCTAAAAAATATGTTCTCTTAGAAAATGTTAAAATAGACCTGGTGATTAGTATAAAAGAAAGTCGAGATACTTACGGTGGTCTACAATATTTTCATCCGGTACATCTAAAATGTAATAAAAATAATATTGGTTCAATTACCATTTAAGTAAGAGAATAATCTATTCCTAATAAAATTAAATTCTATAAGAAATAATTATAATAACGCAGTTGTTTTACCATAAGCCATCGGTGGATCCTCAATGTCAATATTGACGAAATCAATATCATTTGCGATACCTTCGCCCACAAATGGCTGAATGTCATTCTGAACAGCATCTAAAAATAATATAAAGTTAAACAATATAGTTTACGTTTGCAAATTGTAACAACTTTGTACGAAAACAAAACCAAAAATTACATAAGAACATGCAAACAGTAAAAACCAAAAAATAAAATAATAAATTTTTACCATTGACAATTTCTACTGGACGTTCCTCATTAAGGCGAGGGTCCAGTACGAGCCCTTCATGATTAACATGATCATCTTTGATTATATAAAAACCAATATGAAAATTGAATATGAATTAGTTATAGTAATAAAAAATAGTACTGCTTAAGGTGTGAATAATAAAATCCTTACCGCGCGCGATGACTGGCACTAAAGGTTGTAGATCAGGATGATGATTATCAGCGTCAATAGCGGCATTCTCCACATTATTAATATTTCCATTAACATTATCTGTAATTATAAAAACACGATTATTAACATTAAATAATCAAAATTTTTTCAAAAGAAAAAGAATAAACCTTTACCATTGCCAATTTCTAATGGACGTTCCTCATTAAGGCGAGGGTCCAGTACGAGCTCTTCATGATCTATATTAGTAATTATATAAACACAAATGTGAGATTAGAATTATAACAGCAATACTTTAGAAGTAAATAATAAAATCCTTACCGCGCGCAATGACTGGCGCTAAAGGTTGTAGATCAGGATGATGATTATCAGCGTCAATAGCGGCAATCTCCACATTATTAATATTTCCATTAACATTGTCTGTAATCATAAAAACGCGACTCTTAACATTAAGTAATCAAAATTTTTTCAAAATAAAAAAAACCTTTACCATTGCCAATTTCTAATGGACGTTCCTCATTAAGGCGAGGATCCAGTACGAGCTCTTCATGATCTATATTAATAATTATATAAACACAAATGTGAGATTAGAATTATAATAGCAATTCTTTAGAAGTAAATAATAAAATCCTTACTGCGGGCGATGACTAACGCTGGAGGTTGTAGAATAGGATGATGGACATTAGCTTCATCAACTTCAACCATCTCAGCTCCATCAACACCTTGAAGATCTATAATAATGAAATTTTATTAAACTTGAGTTTCACATTTGAACAAATAAGTTACATTTAAAATTTAATGTTATTTATTTTTAAATTTTTATGGGCTCCAAAAGATTTTAAATAAATTAAACTTCTATTTTAATTTTGCATCTAAAATATTTCAATTACCTAATAATTCTCTGCGGTCTTCTCCATTATGCAATCTTCTTCGATTCAACTGAGGTGCTACAAAAATACCTTCATTATAATTTATACAGTTTTTAATATTTTAAATGCAGACATTTATTTGTTTATCATGACAATAAATTACCTAGGTTTGGATTCCGTTCTAAAAAGAGCTCCACATTATCCAAGACTAAATGATGCGGCTCACCATTTTCAGCATCATCTAATATTTCATTATTCCTGTTTTGAATTAATGTCCAACTTTGCCTCAATCTTGCTCTTATGCTATGGTCATAAACGTTATATAATGGTGTCAATATATAACTTAATTTTCCCAAGATATCTGTAACATTAGCATTTGGCTCTTGTATATCTCTCCACAATTGGCGAATTGCTGATTTCTTCCCAGAGAGGCAGTGAACAATGGGAGCAGACAAATTGTTGGGCTCTTTATTCTCGGCCAACTTGTTTAAATTCACATTAACCCCGTAGCATATATATTGGAAATAATCTATTACGATATAATTAAAATATTCAACCATTTAGTTACATATTCAAACAATTGTTTGTATTTTAATGTTTTATACATACTTAATATCTTCCAAATACTCGGTGTGCCCTTTCGATCATCATAATAAAAGTTACTTAAAATATTAAAGGCGGAGCGCTGCGCATCTTCAAAGCAGTCTTCATCATTGAAAGATGAAACATTGTTTGCACCCACACCATCCAGCCATCTTCTTTTGTAACTATCCAAAAGAGGATAATAATTATCTCGTTCATCCTCTGCAATCGAATTATATAAAATTTCGAACCATTCGGTAATTTTTTCTGGTGGTAAGAATGACAATGACATGAGCTTTCTTATTATTATTCCTTCTTGTTCATTGTTGCCATCGTTCCTATCAATCGAACTTTCCTCGTAAACAATCTGCAACATGAATGTATAAGTTTTTATTGAAGAAGTTTTTAATTTTTAATTTTACACTTTTAACTTGAAACTACGTGATTACTTTATTGAAAGTACGCGTCTGTAAAGATCAAACAAGTTTGTGTTGGTAATAAAGGCGTGTTCTTAAGTAAAATTTTTGTCAATAGACGGAAAATATAATTTTGTAAAAATGAAGTAATAATAGTAATATTGCATTTTAATTATCTTCTATTATAAATTTAATATACCAGAAATGTATTGCAAATTTTAAAAGTATGTATGATATTCCAAACGATGGTCACATTTTAAGTACGTTACTGTTGTAGAAACGCCTCAATCAGGTAGGTCTAATTTTGGTACCGCCTACATTATATCATTTACATTCTCATGTAAATATTTTAGAAAAATTTATAAAGGATTTTGTAGACTTACCGTACTATAACAATAGAAACTTCCTTTCACCGTTACTAGTGGAAATGGGGTTCCGTTTTTGTCAAACTCGGCCCAGGGGGCAGCATTACCGCTCATTCGGTGGCGCGCCAAAATTTAACGTTAAAAATAATTTCTTTACTTATTTAATAATACAGATATAAATAACAATAAATATTTTACGTGGAACGTTGCACAATTAAAAGAAGATAACTCAACTATTTATTTACCTGTGTAATAACTTTCATTTTTTTCAACATAACATCCTTAGCGAAATGGTTAGAACATAACCTCGAAGACCGAAAATTTACATTTATAGTCTTTTCCCAAAGAGCCCGATGTTTTCTATCATTGGAAAAGTGAAAGTTGCTTTTCCTCTACATAAAGGAACAAAACACTTACTCATATTTTGTATAATTTTTTAATTTTTCTGATATCGAATATATATGATAATCATGCGACACTTGTAGCTACTCAAAAACATATATCTAACTGACAAATATACTGTATATTTATTATGATCCGACATTTATATTATTTATCGAAAACATCATATAATTGATTGTAAATTTCAAAATTACTTGGGTTTTTTTTTCTAAATCACTCTAGAACAAATTTTTTATCTTTTTTAAATTTGACATTTAAAAATGTGCGCTCTACCAAATTCGTGGTTATGCTGCTCTCAAGCGGAGGAGTTTGGCAAAACGGAACCCCATTCGTCTTCTAAATTTTTGTGCAAATGGCGATCGAAATTACTGTAAATTTTTGCTGGGAACATAATTTTTTCTGAAAGCATTCTAATGATTGGCTGATAGCAGGATTCATTTGTATTTTTTATAACAGCCATTAAACATACATAAGCCTAAAAATTTTAAATAATTACATATTTAAGAAAATATTAATCAATTATTCATGTCACTTCTATAAAATTACTTACGTGTCTCTTACAGACTGCTGTAACAAGCAAAATTTCACCTGCTTCGAAACTTGTTATTCGGAAATTTCTTGTGGTAGTTATATACAAACACAAATCGTTGTGATTAGCCAATTTCTCCATCACAATATTGTCAATGAAGATTAGCGACTCGTTAATTGCACCAGGATTTTTAATCGTTACATTGACAGAAGAATGAGCATCGTGCCATAGTAACTGATTCCACTCAGGTGAGTTTACAACTTCAAAAAAATTCTCAAATGTATTTACTTCTGGAAGTACTCTTTTTCTCTCCATATCCGCATCTGTCTCAATATTTTTTTATAATCGATGTTTAAAGCAGCATTCTGATAACTTGAAACAAAATATTGCAATTAATCATATGATGTATATTCATATTAAATTTAATTATTATCTTAAATACACTTACACCACTGTCAAATTTTCAAAAATTACTTTTGGACTGCGAAACTGCTTTATGACAGCAGCTCGCAATTCTCTTCGAAACGTTTCTTCGTCTTGAGCTGCACCATCTTCGGGGTGATTGTGCGTGAAATTGGTCGAAAGGGTGAACGTCTGATTTCTATATACACCCTCCGCTGGGCATTGATTCATATATTGACGAATACATTTTAAGTACCTATAAAAAAATTTACCGAAATATATTTAAATTCGATTGTGATTGTATATATATATATATATATATATATATATATATATATATATATATATATATATACATCAAATCTAATTAATAAATTCTGTTCATTTTACTTACAATACTTCGTTGATGGTGTTGTAAATTTTATACGTGTAATTGTTAAATGTCAAATTACGAGGATTCTCTGGTCGGTCATAAGGGCGGACATTTCTTCTACCTTGACGTCGATTATTGCGATTCATTTTTTATATTTTATAAAACCATAAATAACGAATAATTCCTTTATTTTTTCACCAATACTTATTTTAATAATTAACTAAATCAATTTCTTTATTTTTTTGTTTTGTAAATAATAAATTGGTTTTATTATTTAAACAGTAATATCTCAGTTAGATATATGACGAAATTTTTTATATTTGCAAGAGGTGCTGACATGTATCCTTTATGTTTAACAAAGAAGTTGTGGCTCTCAGGTTACTTCGTCTTCATCTAAAAACTCGGCGCTGATGCGCGGCACACAATTACAGGCGCAGCGATCGGCGTCAATTTTGAAACTTAGTTTCATCTACTTTGTCTCCTCTTTTTTGTTGTGTTTCTACGTCAATTTTCTCTACTTTTGATCATGAAATAAATATACGGTCGTTGGTGTTTCTCACTCGTTTTCATCTTGAAATTATATATATATATATATATACATATACATATACATACATCCATGTATTCATACATATATATATATATATATATATATATATATATATATATATATATATATATATATATATATATATATACATACATACATGTATTCATACATATATATATGTATCTATATATATATATACATATACATACATACATGTATTCATACATATATATATATCTATATATATATATACATATACATACATACATGTATTCATACATGTATTTATATATATACATATATTTATATATATATATATATATATATATATATATATATATATATATATATATTTACGTTATTTACTTATATTAATGTACATAACCAATACTTTCCGCTAAGAAAATCTTCGATTTTCATAGCGGGAAGTAAAAAACTTATTAAAATGAGTATTTTCTGAGAAATTAAAAAAAACTTAAATAAAAAAAATTGTATTTTTTGTAATCCTCATTTATCTTCGAGTCTACTTGATCAATCGATCTGAAATTTTCAGGAGAGTTGACTCTTGAAAAATTCTTCCAAGTGCCGCAAGTGTCATTCGAATCGGCTCATTGGTTTCAACTGAAAATGGCCAGAATAACTTCCTGGGGCCTCAAAACCTTGACATCTCATGAAAATTCGTTTTTCGAAAGTCGAAACGAATCGAATAACTTAAACTTAACGAATTTTTAAAAATTTCTAATTGCGAGAAATGAAAGATAAAATGAAGTACACGATAAATTTTAAACCTCTTTTATTATGTTTATTTCATACATGAATTTTTAAAAAGTACAGCTCAATGATTGGCAATAAATAAAGTTCAATTTCACGTACAAGC
Source organism: Microplitis manilae (assembly GCA_030273425.1). Lineage (NCBI taxonomy): Eukaryota > Metazoa > Arthropoda > Insecta > Hymenoptera > Braconidae > Microplitis > Microplitis manilae. Next base: position 21,303,209 of record CP092722.1, on the reverse strand, counting down.
ATATTTTTTTAACTCGATAATTATTATTTTTTTTAATAACTAGTTATTTAATACAACATTTGAGATATCCCAGTTTTCTACTTTGAAACAGCATGGATAAAATAACTTTTTGATAAGCGTTACAAAATGTCAAGTTATCTGAAAAAAAAATTGATCTCTTCTTTGAAATGTTCAAACATTAGTTAGTATGTCGTTCACAAATGCTTTTTGTCGGTGATACTGCAATGCTGCGTAACTATTCTTTGCTATAAGGCTCAACACTGGAAATTTGACCTTATTGCTAAGTGTATAGTATATATTGCTATGCGGTATTGTGCAGTATCAATGACAATTAATCGCTATTTTTACTGCTGATTTCAAGTACAAATGACTTGATGTTTATAAAAAATCGTTCAAGAACACTTGAAAAGTTAAGTCTTTTTAAGTAAAATACATATTATATATCTGATAAAAAGACGTGTCGTAATCAGTAACCACAAATAATTAATGACGACATAACAATGTTACAAAGTAGTCGTAGTTTACTTTAAATTTGCATATTTTAATTATTCGTGAATTATCCATATACTTACATTCATTTTTCGAAATGCAAGCGTAATTCCAGCACATATTCGGCATCTTAAATGAGCTTGTTCATTTGTGGCTAATGCTCCAATTTCTGTTGCGCATTGCTCACATCCAAACCAATGGTAGCACGGTACGCAAACGTAATTACAAATTCTTATATGACACAGAAAACATCTTGACGAATTCACATCGGTGACTAAAAATATAAAAATAAATTTTTAATGCAGTTGTAATTAATAATAAACATACACGGACTTTTGAAAATTTTTTTTAGATTGATTAATTAATACATATAAAAATATATAATACAAAAAGTTCGACATATTTATTAATTAAGGATACAAAAAAAGCTTTTGACAGTTATAATTATTTTTTTATCGTTTCTATCTAATCATCTATAATTCTTACGCAAAAATATGTTAACTCCGATTATTGGTAGATGTGGCGGTAATAATGGGATGTCCCAAGGGTCATTACCGACTATGACTTCTTCATCAATAGGGTTCGGATGCATGTCTGCAAAAATAGACATTAAGCTTATTTATTAAAATAAGCAATCAAATATATTAATACATACTTATATTGTGATGATTCATATTGATAAATAAATCAACTTGATTAACTTCTGTTATCAGAGTTCTGTTCCCAAAAATTCGCAAGAAATGATTGGCACATCCTAGAAAGTTTGATATGTCAAAAACGTTTTGTTCAAAAAGTTGCCACGCTCTATTGAGGACGTCTTTTTTCAAAACATAGCGACTTTCAGAAGGTCTACGAACTTCAGAACCCATGCGGGATGATGTCCATTCAATCTTCGTAATAATTTGTAAATTTTTTAAACTATCTGTGTGATAAATAGGACATGATCGATAACGAAGTATTTTTTGAACTGATACTTGAAACTTATAACCCACAAATGTTCACTTTCATTTTTTTAATAAAAAGTTTGTTGGCTGAATGTTCTCAGCATGTGCAATATTATCATTACTTCAACATGATCTATCAATTCTTCAAGAGTATCAAGTTTGTTTTACAAAATTTCAGCATTTAGATATTTCAAGATATTTTATTGTTACTAGTAAAATCTTTAATAATTTGTGAGTTATAAGCTTCGTTAAAACTAAAAGAGCGTCAAAAACTTATATATAGTACATATATACATAGAAAAAAGGATTTCTCAGCGCACAAAATTTTTGCATGACCCAAGAAATTTTTAGTATTACAAAATGAAAACAAAAATTTCCTTGGGTCAAGCATAAATTTTCTTAGAATAAGAAAATTTTTGAACCAAGAAAACTTTGTGTCTTCAATTCATACTATGAAATATTTCTTGCGCTAAGAAATTCTTTTTTTCTGTGTGCTTGAGTGTCATCAATGTTCTTACTTGTAAATTGCCAAAGGGAAGGATGGCTACCAAAATTTTTCCTTAAATTCTTATGATATGCTTCTATGCCATTGTTTGTTGGATCTTCAATTCTATATACACTAAGCTTATTTGGTGTAACTCGTCTAACCCACCAATTATTGAAGTACGCGAGAAAGTCCCTAAATTCGTGTAATAATTCTTCATTCGAGTTAGCCAACAGCCAATGAAATGCAGCAATCATATTTGCTGCGGGTAGTAATGCAATTGCCATAAGCTTTCTATAAAACGTTTGACCCTCGTTCCATTGCTCTAATCGTCGCATAAACGCATTGCCATTTTCTTTTAATTTTTTCATACACGCCTAAAAATTTTTGTCAAAATATTATTTGGAATCTTCATTTTCAATGATATGCTTACTATTTTATCTTACCTGCAGGAAATGAAAATAACAACGATTGATTGTAACACGTGGGTAAATAATAGTAACCGCTGAGCTTAACGCTATTTCGAAGTCAAGCATCACTGATACCGGCTGGATGTGCGGGGCTAAATTGTTAGCAAAATGGCGAAGAACTGCAGTGTAAGCTTCAGTCGTTTTTCTTGTCATTAATGCCCAAGCTAAAGGCGTAAACTAAAATATAACAAGTACTTTATAAAATTTTCGTTAATACTTTGAACTCATATAAATATGTCAGTCTATTTTAAAAAAAGTTGATACTTTTTTTTAGCCATATCGAAAATAGTCTTCAATATAAAAAAAAAAATCATCTCCAAAAACCACGGCTATACGTGTCGCTTTAACACAGGAAAATAATAGAAACGACGCATTTTGAAATAAGAATTTACATATGTTTAAAATTGTAAATTTTTTTCTATTTCAGTTTCATCAGTATACCGTTTTTTTAACTTTCAAAAATAAAGTTAATATACATTTTTGTAGGGCATTTTAAAATCATAAGAATGATCTGACCCAAGTTGATATATTGAACCGCTACAAGTGATAGCGTTATAAAGATTTTTATATCTGATTATTAATCCACTTACGACAAATTAACTTGAATAATTTTTTAAACTTATTCAGATATTTCACGTTCTACCACATTAATTAATCCGAAAAAGTTACAAATCAACAAGGAGTAACATTGAAGTTAATAAACTCTAAAAAAAATTTATTTATTTAAAAAATTCAAGTATTTCATAAAATATTGTTATGGATTGAATAATTAATATTTTTGAGCTTTTAAAATTCACTGTTGGCTTTAAACTTTTGTGAACTAGTTATTATTATAGTTGTAATATCTGAATAAACTCAAAAAAGCAAATTAATCCAAGTTCTTTTGTCAAAAGTAATTAATGATCAAATAAAAATTTCTTTAAGTTGCTGTAACTTTGTGCTAATTTGATTTTGTAACTTAGGTCAAAAAATCATGTTGCTGAGCTTATGAGACAATTTTTGTTATATTGCATCCATGACTTTCGAAATAGCTACGTAAAATTAATTTGGATGTTTTTGTAAACAGTTACAAATATAAAAATATATTAGACGGTGTCAAATATAATCGGTATTATTTTTTCCGGTTCCACGTATGAAAATTTTGTTGTATGTAACAAAAAAATATTTTTTTCCATCAAATAGAGTGCTCTAACGCAATTACAGAGCTTGCGCTCGCCTAAAAATGAGATATTTCCTATTTGAATAACATGGAAAAAAATTTTTTTGTGTAGTTTGTTTTAAAAATAAAAAAAATATTTAGAATGTTATTTAAACAGGAAAAGAGGCCCCCCTTTGCACCAGCTCAATTCTCGAGATATTGAGCTCAAACTTTGGAGAATTTTTTTTTCATATTGAAGAAACTTTTAAAATACGTTTAATTGAAAAAAAAAAAAAAAAAAAGCTATTATGACCCAGTCTAGTATATATATTTTAAAAAGAATATAAATGGACCACAGTGCCCTTGGAACGAATACCTTATTGAAGAGTGCAAAAATTTTAACTTACAACTCCGTGAACCTTTCCCATGACCGTGAGGAGCTGAATTTGCTTAGAAATTTTTCTAGGGCATACTTCGAACGTGGCGTCGATGTATAACCGTTCGGGGTTCAATTGTCGTAAAAATTCAAAGTCACCAAAGACAGCTGAAACTGTCCGATTATCAATAGTGATTGAAGTTATCGATAAAATTCCTGAATCATAACGCCTAAAACTTATCCATTTATCTAAATTCACAACATTTACATAATCTTGCAAACAACTGATATTAGACGGTCGCTGTGTTTGTCGCCATCGCAACATTAATGATTCAACACTTTTAAATGTAACGTACGATGCAGCAGTCACATGACTATAAAAGAATGACCAAATCGTTATGAATACAACTTAAAAGATTAATAGAGAAAGCAACTTTTTGTAGAACTTTAATTTAAAGATTGGTACATACGATAAAGCAATTCGATTATATAAGATTCTGAAGTCGTCTAAAGATGTAATAACAGCATTGCGAAGTGCTGTTTTCATTCTTTGAATTAAGCGATTAACTGGATTGCTAGCATGATTGTGGTTAATTGTCCAACTTACAACACCACGTTTAATATTACCCCGAGCAGGACATCGAGGCACATCAATATCCCCGCATTCAATGTAACTAATGGATAAAAACAAATGAATTTAAAAAATAGAACCACAATAAATATATATATATATATATATATATATATATATATATATATATATATATATATATATATATATATATATAGAGAGAGAGAAAGAGAGAGAGAGAGAGAGAGAGAGAGAGAGAGAGAGAGAAAGAAAGAAGTAACTTCGAATTACTCTTACCTGATGCCGTTACGGAAAGATTTTTGTCTGTAACTAAACTCGTCTTCAGGAAAATCTATGACAATATCATCTACTTGCATTCTTAGATTAGCAGATTGTTTTTTGGAATGGAAAAAATAAGAAAGAATGGTTATAACAGCGCAGTAGACAGAATTATTTGAACGAATTAGTAACAAGTAAATATCAATATATATTCATATGGCAGCGTAGTGATGACAAGACTGAGTTCTAATTAAAAACACTATTTAAACGCACTAAGAAAAAAGGAAATGAGGGTAAACAATAGATCACAGAGTTGCTGCGAGAATGTATTGGTTATGTACATAAATATAAGTAAATAACGTAAATATATATATATATATATATATATATATATATATATATATATATATATATATATATATATATATATATATATATATATATATATATATATATATATATATATATATATATATATATATATATATATATATATATATATATATATGAATACATGGATGTATGTATATGTATATATATATATATATATATATATAATTTCAAGATGAAAACGAGTGAGAAACACCAACGACCGTATATTTATTTCATGATCAAAAGTAGAGAAAATTGACGTAGAAACACAACAAAAAAGAGGAGACAAAGTAGATGAAACTAAGTTTCAAAATTGACGCCGATCGCTGCGCCTGTAATTGTGTGCCGCGCATCAGCGCCGAGTTTTTAGATGAAGACGAAGTAACCTGAGAGCCACAACTTCTTTGTTAAACATAAAGGATACATGTCAGCACCTCTTGCAAATATAAAAAATTTCGTCATATATCTAACTGAGATATTACTGTTTAAATAATAAAACCAATTTATTATTTACAAAACAAAAAATAAAGAAATTGATTTAGTTAATTATTAAAATAAGTATTGGTGAAAAAATAAAGGAATTATTCGTTATTTATGGTTTTATAAAATATAAAAAATGAATCGCAATAATCGACGTCAAGGTAGAAGAAATGTCCGCCCTTATGACCGACCAGAGAATCCTCGTAATTTGACATTTAACAATTACACGTATAAAATTTACAACACCATCAACGAAGTATTGTAAGTAAAATGAACAGAATTTATTAATTAGATTTGATGTATATATATATATATATATATATATATATATATATATATATATATATATATATATATATATACAATCACAATCGAATTTAAATATATTTCGGTAAATTTTTTTATAGGTACTTAAAATGTATTCGTCAATATATGAATCAATGCCCAGCGGAGGGTGTATATAGAAATCAGACGTTCACCCTTTCGACCAATTTCACGCACAATCACCCCGAAGATGGTGCAGCTCAAGACGAAGAAACGTTTCGAAGAGAATTGCGAGCTGCTGTCATAAAGCAGTTTCGCAGTCCAAAAGTAATTTTTGAAAATTTGACAGTGGTGTAAGTGTATTTAAGATAATAATTAAATTTAATATGAATATACATCATATGATTAATTGCAATATTTTGTTTCAAGTTATCAGAATGCTGCTTTAAACATCGATTATAAAAAAATATTGAGACAGATGCGGATATGGAGAGAAAAAGAGTACTTCCAGAAGTAAATACATTTGAGAATTTTTTTGAAGTTGTAAACTCACCTGAGTGGAATCAGTTACTATGGCACGATGCTCATTCTTCTGTCAATGTAACGATTAAAAATCCTGGTGCAATTAACGAGTCGCTAATCTTCATTGACAATATTGTGATGGAGAAATTGGCTAATCACAACGATTTGTGTTTGTATATAACTACCACAAGAAATTTCCGAATAACAAGTTTCGAAGCAGGTGAAATTTTGCTTGTTACAGCAGTCTGTAAGAGACACGTAAGTAATTTTATAGAAGTGACATGAATAATTGATTAATATTTTCTTAAATATGTAATTATTTAAAATTTTTAGGCTTATGTATGTTTAATGGCTGTTATAAAAAATACAAATGAATCCTGCTATCAGCCAATCATTAGAATGCTTTCAGAAAAAATTATGTTCCCAGCAAAAATTTACAGTAATTTCGATCGCCATTTGCACAAAAATTTAGAAGACGAATTTCCACTAGTAACGGTGAAAGGAAGTTTCTATTGTTATAGTACGGTAAGTCTACAAAATCCTTTATAAATTTTTCTAAAATATTTACATGAGAATGTAAATGATATAATGTAGGCGGTACCAAAATTAGACCTACCTGATTGAGGCGTTTCTACAACAGTAACGTACTTAAAATGTGACCATCGTTTGGAATATCATACATACTTTTAAAATTTGCAATACATTTCTGGTATATTAAATTTATAATAGAAGATAATTAAAATGCAATATTACTATTATTACTTCATTTTTACAAAATTATATTTTCCGTCTATTGACAAAAATTTTACTTAAGAACACGCCTTTATTACCAACACAAACTTGTTTGATCTTTACAGACGCGTACTTTCAATAAAGTAATCACGTAGTTTCAAGTTAAAAGTGTAAAATTAAAAATTAAAAACTTCTTCAATAAAAACTTATACATTCATGTTGCAGATTGTTTACGAGGAAAGTTCGATTGATAGGAACGATGGCAACAATGAACAAGAAGGAATAATAATAAGAAAGCTCATGTCATTGTCATTCTTACCACCAGAAAAAATTACCGAATGGTTCGAAATTTTATATAATTCGATTGCAGAGGATGAACGAGATAATTATTATCCTCTTTTGGATAGTTACAAAAGAAGATGGCTGGATGGTGTGGGTGCAAACAATGTTTCATCTTTCAATGATGAAGACTGCTTTGAAGATGCGCAGCGCTCCGCCTTTAATATTTTAAGTAACTTTTATTATGATGATCGAAAGGGCACACCGAGTATTTGGAAGATATTAAGTATGTATAAAACATTAAAATACAAACAATTGTTTGAATATGTAACTAAATGGTTGAATATTTTAATTATATCGTAATCGATTATTTCCAATATATATGCTACGGGGTTAATGTGAATTTAAACAAGTTGGCCGAGAATAAAGAGCCCAACAATTTGTCTGCTCCCATTGTTCACTGCCTCTCTGGGAAGAAATCAGCAATTCGCCAATTGTGGAGAGATATACAAGAGCCAAATGCTAATGTTACAGATATCTTGGGAAAATTAAGTTATATATTGACACCATTATATAACGTTTATGACCATAGCATAAGAGCAAGATTGAGGCAAAGTTGGACATTAATTCAAAACAGGAATAATGAAATATTAGATGATGCTGAAAATGGTGAGCCGCATCATTTAGTCTTGGATAATGTGGAGCTCTTTTTAGAACGGAATCCAAACCTAGGTAATTTATTGTCATGATAAACAAATAAATGTCTGCATTTAAAATATTAAAAACTGTATAAATTATAATGAAGGTATTTTTGTAGCACCTCAGTTGAATCGAAGAAGATTGCATAATGGAGAAGACCGCAGAGAATTATTAGGTAATTGAAATATTTTAGATGCAAAATTAAAATAGAAGTTTAATTTATTTAAAATCTTTTGGAGCCCATAAAAATTTAAAAATAAATAACATTAAATTTTAAATGTAACTTATTTGTTCAAATGTGAAACTCAAGTTTAATAAAATTTCATTATTATAGATCTTCAAGGTGTTGATGGAGCTGAGATGGTTGAAGTTGATGAAGCTAATGTCCATCATCCTATTCTACAACCTCCAGCGTTAGTCATCGCCCGCAGTAAGGATTTTATTATTTACTTCTAAAGAATTGCTATTATAATTCTAATCTCACATTTGTGTTTATATAATTATTAATATAGATCATGAAGAGCTCGTACTGGATCCTCGCCTTAATGAGGAACGTCCATTAGAAATTGGCAATGGTAAAGGTTTTTTTTTTTTATTTTGAAAAAATTTTGATTACTTAATGTTAAGAGTCGCGTTTTTATGATTACAGACAATGTTAATGGAAATATTAATAATGTGGAGATTGCCGCTATTGACGCTGATAATCATCATCCTGATCTACAACCTTTAGCGCCAGTCATTGCGCGCGGTAAGGATTTTATTATTTACTTCTAAAGTATTGCTGTTATAATTCTAATCTCACATTTGTGTTTATATAATTACTAATATAGATCATGAAGAGCTCGTACTGGACCCTCGCCTTAATGAGGAACGTCCATTAGAAATTGGCAATGGTAAAGGTTTATTCTTTTTCTTTTGAAAAAATTTTGATTATTTAATGTTAATAATCGTGTTTTTATAATTACAGATAATGTTAATGGAAATATTAATAATGTGGAGAATGCCGCTATTGACGCTGATAATCATCATCCTGATCTACAACCTTTAGTGCCAGTCATCGCGCGCGGTAAGGATTTTATTATTCACACCTTAAGCAGTACTATTTTTTATTACTATAACTAATTCATATTCAATTTTCATATTGGTTTTTATATAATTAAAGATGATCATGTAAATCATAAAGGGCTCGTATTGGACCCTCGCCTTAATGAGAAACGTCCATTAAAAATTGGCAATGGTAAGTCATCTGATATGTAATTATTCTTATAATATTTTTATCAACAAACAATATACAGAAAACATTCAAATTTGATTCAGAAGCTGCAATGGATTCTACTCGTGCCCAGCAGTTGTTAGATCAGCTTAATAGTAAGCTCTGTAAGATATTATTAAAAACGGTAATTTTATTTTTTCAATTAATATCTCTCTATGATCGTTGGATGCAGGTGAACCTTCAGATGGCCACACTAAAACAAGCAATATACAAATGGAATGTTCAATATGTTCTTCGGACATCATCGGATACAGTTTTTCCCCATGCGATCATTTTATTCAATGCAAAAGATGCGTAATTACTCTTCTTGATATGGTATCTCACGGACAAAAAGAATTTTTGAGTTGCCAAAAATGCCGACAGTTAGCAACTGGTATAACCCGGATCATTTTTGATTAAAATATTCGAGAACAGAGGTGCTTAATAAAATAGTTTAAAAATTTTTATATTTCTTTCTGTATTTTTTTAAACAACAATAATAAAAAACAAAAAAAAAAAAAAAGAAAAGAACGTATCTTGATTATTACAAATTTATTTATTAATCCTTTTCTTTCTTAATAAATACACTAGTAACCACTTTTTCGATTTTTAAAAATAATCGTTATAAATTTACTTATGTGATTAATAAAGATTTAAAGTTTGACTCTAATTTAAAAACCAATGTAGAATACAGTTCAATTTTTTGTAACAATTTCAATTAGTTTTTGATACTTGTGAAATTGTAACTATTTGAAAATTAATTATAAATAAAATGAAATAATTTTTAAATCAAAATATAGTTTTTTTAAATAATTGTTATTTTTAAAAATAATATTTTTCAAAATTGATATACGGACAATAAAAAATGAATTTTAACGATTTATAACTTGAAAATTGAAAGGTACATAAAAATAATATATATTAGAAATTAGTCAAGTTGTAATTATATGTATATTTTATATTTATATCTTATTTGGACTTGGTAATTACTTTAAGTGATTCGTTTCAAATTTCAAAGAAAATTTTTAATCCTAAGTCCAGCAATTTTTTCTATTAAAGATTTAATAAATAATTTATTAAATAATTTATTCTCACTATTTTGTTTTTTTAATAATTATTTTTACTTAAATTACTATAATCAGTTTTAATTAATTTATTTTTCATTAAATATGAAAGATAATAAATTTACTTCTTGTTCAATTCCAAAAGGTACTATTTATATTATTATGATATACAATTATCTTGTTTTTAAATTTACCGCTGATTTTTTTTTATCTATTATCTAGTTACTCTTATGATAATACTACTTTTACTATAGAATTCTAATTTATTGACTGAAGTTATCTCTCCCTTTTTTTTTGGACATTTTATAACTTTGACGAATTGTCACTTGGACGAATTGTGAATTCTGCAATATATGATTTCATGATTTTTTAATTTTGACATTGTTTCAATTGGTCGAATTGTTACTTGGGCGCGTTTTTATTCCAACGAATAGGAACATTTGCATTTTGTGACTTGAACATTTTGTCGCTTTGGCTATTTATGATTTGGGCATTTTGTTGCTTCATGGAAACGTATTTGGGCGAAATATACACTGGTCAGAATGTAATGTGGGGATTTCGCCTGCAAGCCGGTGCTGCCTCCTTTTGTCGGAAGTGAAACTAGATTTAAATTTAAATATAGTTTCGATTACGCAACACTTTTATTATTTTCTTTTAATTTAAACAAAATCTTGCAAAATCTTAAAATATATATATGATCAATTAACTTCGTCAAAAAAGAGCTTACGATTTTTTTTTACATGAAACTTTAAAAAGTATAGCTTGAAGAAAATAAATGAAGTACATCCGGATAAGAATAATTGTTGGAATAATAATAATCATACTAATAAAATAAAGGAAGGCCAACAGCTGACGCACCTGAGGTCTCTCGACACCCTAACGATGCCAACCTGGTCAATTTGAAAATATTCTGTCTAATAAATAGATAAGCCAGAATGTAACAATAGTAAACATATACAATTTCTATGATATTTTATATAATTTTATGAAATTTTACAAAATTTCATACAATTTTATAAAATTTGTGATAAATTTATCCAAGTTCATACCAATAACTCTTTGGAATTTTGATAATAATTATGTAAACCTTTGTGAATTTTTTTGAAATTTCGTCTCCTTTAACAAAATTTTATAAAACCTTAAGAAATTTTACAAAATTTTATCAAATTTCATAAAACAATATGAAAACTATCTTATCCCTGATTAAAAACTCCGATTGAAACTGATTGAAAACGTCCAATCAGATTTAATCAGAAATTTCTGATTGACTTTCAATCAGTTTCAATCAGATTTAATCGGAAACTTCCGAAGAATTCTGATTGAAAGTCAATCGGAAATTTCGGATTGACTTTCAATCAGTTCCAATCAGATTTAATCAGAATTTCTTATTGACTTTCAATCAGATTTAATCAGAATTTATTATTGACTTTCAATCAGTTTCAATCAGATTTAATCAGAATTTATTGTTGAATTTCAATCAGTTTCAATCAGATTTAATCAGAATTTCTTATTGACTTTCAATCAGTTTCAATCAGATTTAATCGGATATTTTCGGAAGGTTTCAATTGTAAATTAATAAACAATTACCGATTCTCGGGACAAATAATTGTATATATTATTAAACGGTAGAAAATCAAAAAATCGAATGTTTCAAAATCTACGTTGAATCTATATAAACAATTAGATTGCATGTCATGAAGTAATATAGAATATACTATATTACCACCAAAAATTGTACTTGTCACTCTGTCAAAGAACAGAGGAGTGCTCTTGTTAGAATTGCTTTCAAGTCTGGAATATAATACGTCTGAACGAAGTTTCTTACCAGGGACACTACACAAGTGGTAGGCACTATCTAGTGGCGAGAACCGAATTACTCCTACTGCTATTGCTTAGGACTGATGAATTTTCTCTCCTCCATATATATCTTTTCTCTTAAGAAATTTTTCTCTGGGTTCAAGCAACTTTTTTTTCTATTAGTTGCATACGGAAATCCTTGCGTTAAACACCCCCATGAAAAAATTTATTTAAAAAATATAAGTTTAAATACAAAAAATATATTTTAGAATTTATAAAAAATAAATCAGAAAACTATGTTTTTAAGAACTTGATATTGAAATGAAAATAACTAGAAAAAAAAGCAAAACTTTGGAAAACTTCATTCATTGTAATTTTTGAGAAATGAAATTACCCACAAAAAAGTTTCTATAAGATTTTCTGATGAAACTGATAGTTTCGCTGGAAAATTAAAAAGATCTTAAAATTTACTATAAATTTGACTTTAAGCTCAAAAAACTTTTGAACAGTTAGATTTATCAAGAAATAATGAGACTTTTGTTGTAGAGCATTCAATTTCCTACAAAAATATCTATCGTGCATCATAATTCGTTGATTAGATTATAAGTTAAAAAATTCTAAAATATAAAAAGTTTTTTTCCCGTGTTATTTAAATACTCTGTAAATATGAATAAAAATGGCTGGACGCAAACCGTAGTATTATTATTAAGAGCTTGAATTGGTACAGAAATTTTGGTTTTTAGGTATACTTTCAATTTTTGGATACTAAAAAAAAAATTTTTTTTTTAACCAACCTAATGTATATATAATTTTTTATTAATGCTTTTTTTTTATTTTTGTGATAGTTTTAATTCAATCAATACAGTTCTTCAAAAAAAGTTTATACATAATCCTGAAAAATGCTTGTTTTCACTTTTTATAAAATTTATTAAATTGGAAAGACCGATAGAATTCTATACTTTGATACTTCAAAAATTGTTGAATTCATGACAAATGAAATTCATATTTGCCCAAATTTTAATAATTATTAATATTATCTGAATTGTTATTTTCCGATTGAAACGGATTAAAACTGATTGAAAATTTTCTGTCGGATTTAATTGGATTCAATCGAAAAATAATCGATAAATGAATTATTATTTTCTAATTGAATCCGTTTTGTTTGAAACGAAATTTTTTTTTTCTAGCCAACACAAGATAATTTTGCCGTTTATATTGAGAAAAATTCCCTGAAAATTTTAGCTCTTAAATTTAATTCAAAGTACTTTTTCTCGACTATCAAATTTTTCCATTTAAAAAGTATGTAAATTAAATAACTTTTTTTTTTAAATTGCTATAACTTAACAGTAGAACATTCTAAAGTAAAAAAGATTTATACTATATTAAACTTACCATTTTTAAACTGTCCAATGTTAAACTACTTTTATCTCATAGATAATATCCCGAGTCAAAAAACAAATTCTAGTTTGGACCTCAAAAAATTCAATTCCTTTGATCTTTTATCTACCGGTCGGAAAATAATACAATATTGGCACTCTAAATCTATGAAGTCTAAATGCAAACTCTTCATCGGTTTTGACTTCTAACGGAGCTCTCAAAATCCTCAAAAAAAAAATTACCGTTTTCTGGACTTGGAAAATTTTCGAGTTAAAAAAAAATCTGAGTACTTAGAAAAATTTATGTGTAAAAATAAAATAAATTGATCAATTTATTATTATTATTCACTTTTATATATTCCTGGACAAACTTTTAGTAGGTCTCAAAAAAAATTTTTTTTTTAATTTCCGAAATAATATAGAATACAAAATCAAACATTTTGTCTTCAATAAATTTTTGTATTTTAATTGAAGAAATGTATAGGGGAGCCTGGGGCACGAAGGCCCCCCTCAAAAATTAGGTAAAAATTTTTTTTTTATTTTCCGTCAAGTTATGACCTCTATAATGATTTAATCATATTGTAGGCCGATCTGTGATATGTAGAGTAAAATGGACCACTCAAAAAAATTATTTCTTTCAATTTTTCCGTCAAGTTATGACCTTTATACTAATTTTGTTACATTTTAGATCAATACGTGGTGTGCAGAGCAAAATGGAACACTCGATAAAAAATTGTAACGAAATTATTATTTTTTTTTTTTATTTTTCGTCAAGTTAATTTTTTCGTTACTATTTCTTTGTTTTGAGTGGTCCATTTTACCCCACATATCACATATTGGCCTAAAATATGATAAAAACATTACAAAGGTCATAACTTGACGGGAAATAAAAAAAACTTTTGTTTTTATAATTTTTGGGGAAGGGGGCATTTGTGCCCCAGGCTCTCTTACTAAATTTTCTTTCAGTTAACTATTTTCTCATAGTAACCATTAAATTTTTTTTGAATGGAGATAAATAAAAATAAATATTCATCTTCATTCATTATACTTTATAGAGGTTCCGGTAATTTTTCGGCAAATTGGTAATTAATTATTTATTTTTGGGTCATTTTTTTTGAGATTCCCCGTCCAAAGTATTTATTTTTAACGAAAAAAAGTGAGGGAATCTGCGTAGGTTACGTCATTTGAGAAATTGAGGCCTAAATCTGGAGCACTAAATTTTTTTATATTATGAGAAATTTGAGGTTTCCACAGCGACGCTAGCGAGGTGCTAGCCAGTGCCTCGTTTCATTTTTACTAGAAACTTTAGCAATATACCTAGCTAATCAGGAAGATAGTTTAAAATCAATTAGAATATTCTACACGGAGAAATATGTTGGCTCGAGACCTAGCCATTTTTATTGTGCTGCTCTTAAAACAGGAAGTGAAGTATCCAAAAAATTATTTTACCTATACGAAAAATTGTTACGCCGCATCAGAATTATTATAACGTATGAAAGTAATTGTTATTAAAGTTTATCGTTAAGTCTCTCGCGCGTAGTAAGTATTGTGATACAGCATAATAAATTTTCGTATGAGTATAATAATTTTTTTTATGCTTCATTTCCTGTCTCAAGGTTGTTGACAGCATAATAAACATTGCTAGGTTTCGAGCCAACATTTATCTCCGCGCGACCGGACAGACATACATGAGAGCGAGTTAATAAAAACATGATAAGTAATCTTAAAAATAAAATATTATTCACTCATTGTATTCGATTAAAACTAATAGAGAATAATTTAATCAGTTTCAATCAGATTCAATCAGAAAATAATAATTTAAAAAAAATTATTTTCCGATTAAATCTGATTGAAACTGATTGGATTTTTCTCTATCAGTTTCTATCAGATTTAATCGGAAAATAAGTTTTCAAAAATTATTTTTTTCTGATTAAATCTGATAGAAACTGATTGGATTTTTCGCTATCCGTTTCAATCAGATTCAATCGGAAAATAATTTTTTTTTAATTATTATTTCCTTATTAAATCTGATTGAAACTAATAGAGAAAAATCCAATCAGTTTCTATCAGATTTAATCAGAAAATAATTTTTTTTAAATTATTATTTTCTTATTTAATCTTATTGAAACTGATTGGATTTTTCTCTATCAGTTTCAATCAGATTCAATCGGAAAATAATTTTTTAAAAATTATTATTTCCTTATTGAATCTGATTGAAACTGATGGAGAAAAATCCAATCAGTTTCAATCAGATTCAATCGGAAAATAATCGAAAATTAAAATTTTTTTTCTGATTGAATCTGATTGAAACTGATAGAGAAAATCCAATCAGTTTCAATCAGAAAATACTAAATATTTTTTTCTGATAGAATCTGATTGAAACTGATAGAAATTCAATCAGAACCCTCGAACGCTCCCGAACATTTCTGATTGGAAATTTGTTTCTGATTGAAACTGATAGAATTCTGATTGAGTTTTAATCAGATTTAATCAGATTCAATCGGAGTTTTTAATCAGGGATGGTTCCCCATATAATTTCATGAAATTTTTTTTAATTTTGTAAATTCTTGTAAAATTTTTTCAGATTCTATAAAATTTTAATAGTACAATTTTATAAAATTTTATGAAAATATTATTTCCCGTGTTATTATATCGCGTTACAGACGCCATAAGGGCGTATACTTGCAAAATATACCGCTACTAAGCCATAAGAAGATATGAAAATTTTTTTTCGGAAATTGACGTAATTACGTTCTATAAGTATAATATAGACGAAAGAAACTTTGTGTCCGGAACCATCTCGATTGTGACCTAAAAGTATAAAAATAATAAAAAACGTTTGAACTCAGGAAAATTTTTTTCGTTAGTTGTACAAAAATTTTAATCGTGAAAAAAAAAAAACATTTTTCAAGTATGTAAAAAAACAAATTGTTAGAAAAATTTTTTTTTTGTTAGTATTATATCCTGATAGCCGAGTTGGCCGTAACTTGTCAACAACCTACTGCCGCAACCCGTAACCAAGTTGGTCGCAAAAGTTGGCACTTCCATAAGATGACGGAAATTTTCCGAGAAACTTGTCAACAACTTTCAGCTCGTGTAACTGTGTCCGACAAGTTGACTACAAATTGCTCAGAAACTTGATGACAGGTTAGGGCAATAAACAGGTCGCCAAGTTTCTGAGCAACTTGTAGCCAACTTGTAGTCAACAGTTACACAATCTGAAAGTTGCTGACAACTTGTCGTCACGTTGGTTGCAACTCATGTACACCAACTTTCTGATCAAAAAATCTGGCTATCAGGATACTTTTAGAGCATAATTACATCGATTCCCGAACAATTATCTCTTTTAAACGCCCTCACGGCTCCCGGTACCAACGCTAGGAGCCATAAAGGCGTATAAAAAAAAATTGGTTTTGGAGACAATTTGTTTGTCTCTGTTATACTTATAAAATATGATTACGTCAATCCCTGAAAAAAAAACCTGTATACGCCCTTATGACATCTATAACGCGGCATGTTATATACCTCATTATAAAATTATAAGTTTCTCCAAAATTATACAAAATCTTATAAAATTATATCAAATTTCGTATGAAAGTTTAAAACTCCAGATCTCGATAAGTATACCATTTATTGATTCGCGATCACGTTGCTGACTTAGCGCAGTGGATAACAGCAAGGATTTCAAATCAAAAGGACGTAGGTTCGAGCCCAGCAGTCACCGGGATTTTTTTGTCAATAAAAAATATAATTAGTCTGACTCAGTAACGCCTTTATCCATTAGATCAATGTGTAAGATCTAATTGCAATTTTTATTCTTGATCTAATATTTTTTTCCAAAAATTAATGGTGACTGTAGAATTTTATGAGATTTCACGAAATTTTGTAAAATTATATAAAAGGTTATGAATTTTTACGAAATTTTATAAATTTTTATGAAACTTAATAAAATTCCATGAATTTCTATAAAATTTTATGAAATTTCATTGGTGTAATTTTATCAAATTTCATGAAAAAAATTTTTCCTGTGGTTATAAGTCACGAAAGCGCCTTTTAGAAAAAGCGCAGTTATTCAAAAGTAAATAGAAAGATAAATTTTGGAATAAGTATAGGTTTTGAATCATGATTATGATTTTTTTTATTTTTAAGATGTTAACATTGTAATTTATGAAATAATTTTTAATCCGGAAAGTTTTTGTTAAAATTGCGAAGTTGAATAATAAAAAATGTAACCTGCATAGTAAATTTTAAAATGAGACATTTGAAAAGTGATGCTAATGGAAGTATAGTCCACAATTACTATGTTAACTTCTCAAATTTTAGTGGAATTTTCTTTCCGTGTATAAATACGTTATCAAAAGCACCTGAATATAATAAAGAAACACTAATAAATAAGCCTGATGCTTTTTTTTTTTGTATCCAACAACGCGTATTTTTATAAAAGAAAGTCCGATAAACAAATCGTATCGTAGATGACCTTTAGTATGTGGCTTCTAAATTCTTTGTGTGCAAGATATTTAGTAGTTTACTCATAAACATAATGATCTAATGTTTTTTCACTATCTTCAGAATCATGCAAAGATAGTTTCGTTCAATAATCACTTTTGTAGCCATTTTTTTTTTTTTTTTTTTTTTTTTTTAATTTTACTTACTTACTAACTTCTTTATCATCCATGTTTTTTAATATTCTTAAAAATAAAAAATAAAATACTTTCATCAACACTACGATGTATTACTTTAATGTAAATCACATAAATCTGAAATTCTAGAGACCAGAATCTGAATAATTACAGATATTTGTACAACGTATAGCTAATTAATTTTATTTCTTTTAAATTTATAATGTCACCGCGTTTAAGATATCAATATTCAGCCAACTCCCATGCTGATTTCTGATGCTTATAAAAAATATAATTAATGTTCTCTCTTACTTACGAAAATTCCAAACTCAGTATAAGTTGAAAAATAATTCCGGTTCTAGACCTCAAATAAAAGATTTTGAGGCTTACCTTAATTTGAGCTCACCATTTAAAACACAAATAAATAAAAATTTAGACAATTTTTATCTTGTGCGACTTTTTGCATCTTTGAAGCGTAAATGAGGTTCACCTTACGTATATATTTCTTAAAGATGAGAAAAAAACGTAGTTCGTCTCAAGTGTAATTTTTTTTAATTTGAAATAAATTCGTGCATTTTCAAATTATTAATGATTATCATTAATTATTATTATTATTATTATTATTATTATTATTATTATTATTATTATTATTATTATTATTATTATTATTATTATTATTATTATTATTATTATTATTATTATTATTATAATTATTATTATTATTATTATTATTATTATTATTATTATTATTATTATTATTATTATTATTATTATTATTATTATTATTATTATTATTATTATTATTATTATTATAATTATTATTATTATTATTATCTTTTCTAAATTTGAATAGTTACTTATACTGCATCGAAAGTGATTGAATATTAACTACATAACCCGGGAAAAAATTTTCTGATATGGCCTGATATGGCTTGATTTCGGCGGTTCATATCAGGCCTGATATGAAAATTGGCCATATCAGAAAATATATGTACAGATAAGATTTGATATGTTCTGATATGGACATATCAGACTATATATAGTGAGATTAACATTGTTATCTCGGGAACTAAATTTATAGATAATTTTATAAAATTGTGTATAACTTTGTAAAGTTGTATATGCAACAATTGTCATGAAAAAAAAAAAAAAAAAAAAAAAAAAAAAAAAAAAAAAAAAAATCCATCCAGGTTATGGGTTCGAACCCGAGTACTTCTGATTCAAAGTCTGATCTATTAACCACTCTGCCAAATCATGAACTTGAAATGTAAGGTTGATTATATCGATTTGGATAAAATTGAAACTAAGAAAATTAAAGTCATCAGATAAATGATTGATTTGGTTACTTGTATTATATTCAATTGTTATTGTTTATAGAGTAACGAGACCATTAACGGATACCCACCAGTAACGGGGCAAGAACTACTTCTTTTGGTAAAAGAAAAAAAAAAGTTCAAGATTTTCTAACTTATAAGTTTTAAAAAAGTATACATAAAAATTTAATAATAATTAAACTTTTTTCAATTTAAAATCTCAATTTTTTATATTTAAGTTCATTACGAAAATTTGAAATTCTCTCAGAGATTTAAAAATTGATCTCGTTAGCTTATTGGAAAAATTTTTCAACAAAGTTTGTGCACTTTATACAATTTATAAATGCGGTAAATTAAAATATTTAACAGACTTCATAAGATTTTATGAATCATTATAAAATCGGTTGTTCCGAACAATGTTACGTTATTTGGTCATTTCTAAATTATTTTACCAAACGTATATATACGGAAAACTCGAAAAAACTAGTATACGTGCCCATATCAGGGCATATCAAGCCATATCAAACCTGATCAAGATTTTTTTGACAAGCATATTAAAATATATATACCCTTATCAAGTTATATCAGGTCATATCAAGACATATAAAAAAAATTATATACAAGCATATCAAGTCAGATCAAGACATATCAAATCTGATATCGACATATCAAGTTGATATGGACATATCAAGTTGATATGGCTTGATATGGCCAATTTTTATATCAGACTATATCAGAATATATTAAAAATTATATATGGGCATATCAGATCATATCAGGTCAGATATGAATATATCAAATTTTTTGATATGGCCATATCAGGTTATATAAGGCTTGTTCAGAAAATTTTTTCACGGGAAAAGATAATAAATAAATATTTTTGATTTCTTTCATTATATTTTTTTTCGATACTGGCTCCATTGTTGCTGGTTTCGCTTGGGTTCTGCTGTAAACTAAATTCAAACTCCGGTTATTGATTAAAATAATTTTCAGGAAAATTAAAGTGTTAATAAATAATTGAAGTATGTCTCTCAAATAATTAACAATGCTAACTAAAAAAATGGAAAATATCCTTAAATAAGTATCAGATGTACTTACCCGCACGAAAAAAATTTATATCCTAAAATAATACTGAATAATATAACACAGCTCATAATACAATATAATTATTCATGTAAGAAATCATATGTATATTAAAATAACTATTTTTTTGCCGTTTTAATTACATAACCATATATTTTCAAAATATACAAGTATAATATATAACATAATATGTTGATACATATTCAAGGTATATGAACTCCACATATTAAAAGATATATAATAGAAACATAAGTAATTTTATAATGTTAATTTATAAGTTAATATATATTATTGACTTATAATATTTTAAGTCTAAAAGGTTTATTCCAAGCCTATATCATGTCTTAAACCCAAAAAAGTTTAATTCAGTTTTTTGTAGTTAGAGTCGTAGGTTGACATCCCCTGATTGGAACGCACACTTACACATAAACATCTATGGTTAGATCTACTTAATATATACTGAAATGTCCATTCTTTCTTCATTAGTCTGTAGCTTTATTTCCTTTCCTGAGTTAAACCGATAAATTGAATGTTAAATGCCGATTAAAAAAATATTAATACGATATATTTTTAAGTATATCATCCAATATATAATGCTATATACTATACTTTAAAATATATGTCTCGATTATATTTCGTTACATTGGAATTTATACCCGGCAAATTATATTCTTGAAATATACAATGCTCTATAATAAAATATATATTTTCTTTTATAGTTTGTTACGACAAAAAAAATACTTTCAAGTTATGTGAACAGTATACACAAACATACATAACTTTTTGCCGTTTTATATAATTTTATATTTTCGTATATAAAATAAAAATATAAATTTTTTTTTTTTCATGCGGGATACTATTCATTTCGACAATTTTATTATCGTACAGAATTATTTTGTTGAATTTTTGGATCTTGTCATTTCGGTTTAACTGCTACATGATGATGATAAAATCGTCTTAAAATTTGAATGATTGATAATGTTATAACTTCATTACTTCAAGCTAAAAAAATTAGAGAATATTTCTTGGATATTTGTCAATTAAAAGTTCTTAATAAATCACTTTATTTCATTTCTTGAGAATATAAACATAGAAATACACGATGTGAACATCCTAAGAGCTGAAATATGACTAATTTTCTTTTATATTCATACCAGGTAACTTACTTCTAGAATTTTCAACAAGATTTGAAAATTTCATATCCACAACTCTAATCGAAAGTTTACAAAGTCGAAAATATTAACAGTTTATTCTCATATAACAACGAAGCTAATAATTTATTTTTATGTTTTAAGTTTAAAAGCATTTTGTGTTCAATAATAGATAAAATTAAAGTTATTTCTAAGTCCCACTTGTGAACGGATTAGGTCTGCATATAATGATATTCATGCAAAGAGCAAAGGGACACTTCATCGATCGTTTAGCTGTTGAAGCTAAATTTAGATTTATCTGATAAAAACTGCCGAATGAGGAGTAAATGAGTAAATGATCCACTGTTTACTTGTTATAATACATGGGTCATTCCACCAAATAAAGTTATTTTTACGAGGCAACCCCCGCAGATTTGCTTCAAACTTTGTGGAGGTGTTTTGTATACTAAAAGAAAAATTCTACGAAAATTTGAGCCTTCAATGTGTAACTGTTTCGAAATTATGATTTTTTGAATTTTAAGAAAAATTTTTTTTTCATCTTTTTCATTAATTTTTTTGAAATAGAAAATTTTTTTTTTAAATTAAGCACATTACAACTTTTCGTAGGAAAAATTCTCAGCTTTTCAATGGAGATATTGATTTTTCATTATAAGTCTCAGAAGACCCTTTAAAATTCGATTAAAGTGGAAAAACGATTTTTCTGACCGTGCGGCGTGTGATACATCAAATTTGATATTTTTTTCTGAAAGCTGAGACTTTTTCCCACAAAACATATAATTTTTACGATGTGCATATTTTTTGTTTTAACGAAGCGAAATAAAATGTAAACTCTCTACGATTAAAAAACTTTAATTTTTGAACTTTTCGAGGAAGTTGATACATTTTTAACACAAGCGTATTGTAGATTATTATTTATAGGTGAGAAAGAATGTAATGATTGTGTGCCTTTCACCGTTTTT
Source organism: Microplitis manilae (assembly GCA_030273425.1). Lineage (NCBI taxonomy): Eukaryota > Metazoa > Arthropoda > Insecta > Hymenoptera > Braconidae > Microplitis > Microplitis manilae. The sequence goes on along the minus strand of CP092722.1, from coordinate 21,280,496 downwards.
GACTTCAAGTATCGTACGTCTAAAATATCCTTTTTCTGTAAATAGGGTAAACTGCCCAATGAATGACCGGTTTGTTGTAATGGCAGATATTTTAATTAATAAAAATAATAATTAACTTTGAAACTCAATCAAACTATCATAATTGCATTGCGACATCATTTATCTTTTGATATTTATCGTGATTAGTTATTTATTTAATCATAGTTTTTATAAAATCACATATAATCAGCATAAAATGTAAAGACCCAGTGAATGACTGCTTTCGTCCATTGAATGACCGGGCATAATCCAGTAAATGACCGACGAATTCAGTTCTGACTTGAAGTTAATTTTCCTAGAAACTTTTATTGTATCCGACCGATAAATTAACAATTTTAAGTAGGAAAAACACCAAACTTAGTATTTTGTTAAAATTTTATTATTTCATTCAACAAATCCTTATAATCACAGTACCAATGAATGAAAATAGCTGTTATGTTTTTATCAAAATCATCATTTTAATTGCGGAAAAATACTCGTAAGCTATATTAATATCACATCAACAATTTCAACTGTATAAAATAATATAATACTTATTAAAGTACGCTTGTTTAATTATCATATTTATATCGTTAGCAAATTTTGATTAACGTAAATTATTAATTTAATTATTTAACACTTTTAAATTATTATTACTAATCTTTGAATTGGTTAAGGATACACGGAAAGAAAATTCTACCAAAATTTACGATGTCAACATCGTAATCGTGGACTAGACTTTCATTGGCGTCAAATTTTAAATGTCTTATTTCAAAATTTACTATAGTCTTTGTTAAAATTACGATGTTAAATAGTAAAGAATACAACTTACATTGTAGTTTTAACAAAGACTATAGTAAATTTTGAAATAAGACATTTAAAAATTGACGCCACTGAAAGTCTAGTCCACGATTACGATGTTAACATCGTAAATTTTGGTAGAATTTTCTTTCCGTGTATAATTGTTAAAATTCAAAGAACAAAAAAATGTTTAATAAATAAAATGATAAGATTAACGAAAAACTCTTGGATTTTATAAATTGAATCTTATTCTTCTACAGTCTTATTTTTTTTTTTTTAACTCAGTACCCTGATGAAACAAAATCAATTGATAGGATTAAAAAGGATTGATTTTTCAATCATTTTTAGTCCTCCGAAATCATGTAAATCATTTTTGAAATTTCACGATTAATCATATCAAATCATGCTTACTACTGTAAAGCGTCAGAATATAGAATTTTTACTCATTCCGAGCTTTTTAACGCTGAAATTATACTTGGATTTCTGCCACCGGTTGCGATATAAAATAATTCGAAGAGTATTAAAAATCGTTAATCATTCTGAATACTCTTTAATCCTGAAATAATATTTGAGCTTTTGTCACCGGTTATGATATGAAATGATTAGGCCAGTTTTAGAAATTTTTAATTATATATCAGATACTTTTTAATCCCAAATAGTCTAGTCGATGCGCACGAAAACAGGGTGCAAGATTATATTTTCGGTGGATATGAACCGATTTTGAAAATTTTTTTTTAAATTCTTGAAAAATACGAAACAAAAAGTAGACCTAAATTCAAAAGACGCTTTTATTCCATAATATCGAATAACGAATAAAAACAAACACCCGGTCATTCACTGGGCTTGACAAATTTCGGACTTACCAATAAATGACTTGTCGGTCATTTACTGGCTTAGTACAGTAATAAAGTACACCAGTGAATGACCAACATAAAATTAATAAAAACAAAATATTTACATTGATTTCACGTATCCAAAGTCAATTTTATTAATTAATTTACTTATATAAATGATTACAAATTTACTGTTTTATAAAAAAATCAATTACTACTATTAAAACACATAGTTTTTTAAAATAATTTTTTTCAAACTTTTATGTTCAAATTCAATATTTCTCTAATAACTCTTCAATCCTCTATATAACTTTAATTATTTTTAATGATAATTATATAAATCACTTCAATTCGTTGTGATTTAAGAATAATAAAGATATGTAAGATTACATTTACAAGAACATAATAACTTTTAATTTAATTTTAAAATTATTATAATCATTCTTCTGCATACTGGTCATTCACTGGTGAGTGGTCACAGACTGGACGAGTTACCCTACTCTTCATTCTTTATGAAAGTAAAATCAACACCTATCAAATTTTTAGTAGCCCAAGAGTAAAGATCTTGCGGTGTAAGGATATGTTTTCTGGTATTCATTTGCAGTGAAGCTCTGGCAGCAAGTCGTTTTACTGTACCTGCGAGCCCATCGCATGACCCTTTACCATGGGCGGTGGCGAAAAAATGCCATTCAGCATTTATTTTTAAATCATTATTATGATAACACATATTCATAAATGCTTTTTAGGTAGATTTTTCTAAAAATCTAACTATTGTATTTGTCCTCATGGTCGATTTTACAAGGAATTTCGTCGTAAACTATCATAATTAGTTGAGTAGAGTTCAAAAATACCATTCGTTGAAAAATTTATATATGTATGTATATATATATATATATATATATATTTATGTAATAGAACCGACTTTTGAGGACACGATTGCGTCTACAATTCTTATCCGATCCTAATGAAACTTTCTAAACTTATTTAATGTGTAATTACCACGGTTAAGTTCGAAGATGGGCTGAATCAGTCAATTAGTTTCGAAGTTATGGCTGTTTGAAATTTTTACGAATTTTCGAAAAAATCAGTTTTTAATCACTTTTAAAGTCCATATAACTTTAAAACTAAAACTCATAGATAATTTCTGTAAAAAGTATTTTAAAGCTTGACTAATAAGCTTTAATTTGTGACCTAAAACTTTATAATTAGACCATTTCTTCCAATGATTTTCTAACCTTGAAAATTTTAATGGAATTAAAAAATGTTGAAAATATTGTTTTCATGCAACACAACTTATGCTTGTCCCACTAAAATCCAGTTTCGTCAGTTGTATTTTATTGTACTCAAAATAACCTGTAATTTTCACTGCTATTTTACATTTTAAAAGTATTTTTTTTATTATTTATGATGTATCAAATGTACCTCCAATCCTGATGATTATCACTTGTCTTATCATTACGATAGCGCCCATACTTCTTATCGGATCTTAATGAAATTTTCCACAATTATTCTATAGGCGATTACCTGGATCAAGTTCAAAGATGGGCTGAATCGTTCAAATAGTTTTGAAATTATGGCTGTTTGAAATTTTCATGATTTTTCGTAAAAATCAGATTTTAATCACTACTAAAGTTTATATAACTTCAAAACTAATATTCATAGACAATTTCTGTAAAAAGTATCTGAAAGCTCGTCTAATAATCTTTAATTTATGACCTTAAGCTTTATGTTTTGACTATTTCTTCCAATAATTTGATAGCCTTGAAAAATTTAATGGAATCAGAAAATGTTGAAAATATGGTTTTCATACCACATAACTTATGCATTTCCCATTATAAAACAATGTTGATACGTGTATTTTATTGTGAACAAAATAACCTGTAAGTTTTACGGCTATTTTATATTTTAAAAGTATTTCTCTTATTATTTATGATGTTCCAATCGTACCTGTACGTCCTATAATTATAATTGGTCCTGCCATTGTAACAGCGATTACAATTATAATCTAATACTAATTAAATTTCCAATACTTCATTTATGTGAAGGTTAGTTTGGTACATTACCTATATAATGTTATGTCAAATCAATTATCTGAAGTTCTCTATCGAAAATAATCGTTGTCCTTTTTTACCCTCACTCTTAGAAAATGAATTTAATTTATGTCATGACTATACACTAACATATATCACAAAATATCTATGTATAAAACTAACTATTTATATCGATTAATCGAAAAATCTACCTTCCATTTCGGCTACCGAATGGCCTTTTTTTATTTTTAAATTGCTGCAGCGCTCCGTCTGAGAAATAAAAAAGCTTTTTTTATGACAGCAAATTTTTTTTTCAGATAAGCAATTAATTGGTCTTGAAACAAATAAACTAAAATTGTGTGGTGTTTGAGGCAATCGGAAATTCCAACTAGGCTGCAGTGCTTGATAACATTATCTTCGTTAAAATAAACAACCATTGGAAATAAGGTAGCCTGATCATTATTCCAATGAAACGCTTGAGCTGCTTTTTGTGCAACAAATGCATAATTTTCTGCAAAACCAAGAACTATTGCAAACTCACCGTCTTTTAAATTCTGCTTCAAATCTGAAAAATATCGGCTTTGCGTTTTCGCTATGAAATCGTATTTCAAAAGTTTTTCAAGATTCATCATTAACGTACCAATGAATTCTTCTGAATCTAAAACGACATGAACGATAGTACATCAATCTGTCGATGTCCACAATTTGTATAGGATTTCATTAACATTCAATTCATCAAATGATGCATGAAAATAGCTAGCAATTTCTTCGCTAGTCGGACACCTTTCACAATTTCTGATGTAGCATGATTCCATCGGATTAGAACAAACCATTGTCTTAAGAGATTGTTATAAATTGGCTGAGATTCAGCAATCCATGGACTATTTTTGGCGATTTTCAAAAAATTACATCCTGAAAAGAAGATATAAATGAAATTATAAAAAAGATCATGAAATTAATAAAGATTGGCACACTGTATGTAATTTACAATTACCATCAAGCATTAACTTTACATTTTGATGTATAGTACATACGCATACAACGTGTGTACCACTACCTCCAGCAAGGATACAGTGCGCAGGTCTTAAACTTGCAAATCTTGAGAAACCAATCGGTACTGAATCATATTTAGTCTTAAAATTTTGGTGTAATTCCTTTAAATTACACAAAACTAATTTTTTTTGGACTCTGATGCGGACATCATCAGAATTTTTCACCGATTTAAAATCCTTCATGCCTGCTAATTGCTTTGAATTTTCTTCACTTTCATAAAAATCAATCACAAGTTTTTTAGCATCTAGGCTAAGCGGTTGGTTACCTGGAGATCTCATAGGATTAGAATTTTCATTACTCTCCTGATCAGCTTCTAATTCAACACTTTTTAGTTTCTGTTTCAAGTTCAAAACCTTTGTTCGAGAACAGTTTAACTCGCTCTGTATTTGACTGATCTCCCAACTATCGGGTAAAATAGAGAGTAATTTATTTTTGATAGAACTGTAAAAAAAAAAAAGCGACAGTTAATATCGATAAGAAAAAAATCGAGTGATTATATTATAAAAAATTTGGGCATCGGTTGACTCTGCAGGCCAGCCTCAAAACTTTCCGCTGTTTTCGAGCTCAAAGAGCTCGAAAACATCGTAGTTAATGCATTTTCGAGCTCGAGAATACTTTCGCATGACATTATTTTCGAAAAAAACAGTTTTTAGCATTTCTTTCTCCCGCAATAACTCTCAAACGAATTATCCGATTTTTAAGTTTAAGGTGGCAATTAACACGTTTTAATAGATTCTTAAGCTCATTAGATTTTCAGATTTTTTGGTTGAGTTGTTTCAAAGATATTCGCAAAAAACTGTTTTTTCCTATTTCTTTCTCCAACGATAACTCTCGAACGAATTATGCGATTTTGATGTTTGAGGTGGCAATCGACGCGTTTTATTAAGTTCTTGAGCTGATTAGATTTTGAAGTCGATCGTATAAGTCGTTTCTGAGAAATCAATAAAAAACTAAAAAAACAAAATTTTTTTTTTCTTGTAATTGGCCAATATCTTCGAGTCTACTTGGTCAAATGATCTGAAATTTTTAGAAAAGTTGACGGCCAAAAAGCTCTTTCGATTGCTGCCTTAACCATCCAAATCGGTTTATTAGTTAAAAAGTTATAAAGAGTTTACGTACATACATACATACATACACACACACACACACACACACACACACACACACACACACACACACACACACATACATACAGACACTCGGACATCATTCTAAAAATAGTCAAAATAGCTTCCTAGGACCTTAAAACGTCGACATCTGATGAAAACTTGATTTTCGAAAATCGGGATGAAAACAATAACTTCCCGAAATTTTCGAAAATCATCGATTTTCTAAGCGGGAAGTTAAAAAAGGTTACGTGTTTGTTTCAGCGTTATATAATTCCTTTAATTTAGCTATCATCGAACTATGATCTTGACTAATTTTACAGTATGTAGATTCAGGTAAGATTCAAAATTGTGATCGAAATTTATTGTCGAGAGCAGTGTAGCTCTCATCAAGTTTTTTTACTCCATAATGTTTTTCAGAGTACAATCTACAATTAAATATTAAGAACTATGATTAAATATGTTTATGTTAGTACAGTAATCACATTAGTATAATGAATCATACCTATCCTTTTCAATAGGAGTAATATCTAAGAATTTCTCCAATGGGTGGTCATTGAAATCGCACATATTAGCACTAAAATTACTGATAGTGCTAGTTACAGTCCTTTCTGAAGTACTTATTTCCTCTGAAATACTTAAATTCTCAACACTCGAATCAAAATATTTGCTTCTTCTTGTGGGTCTGGTGGAATAAATTCTTTGACGCGAAATCGACAACGAACACATAACAAAGAAGTTTCATCCGCTTCAGGAAATTTCCAAAGATCTTGCTGTGGGAATTTGCGTAAATCTGTTGTTTTTTTTTTTATCCGAATACATAAAATGGTAAGTAATCTATCATTGAATCAATTTCACAGAGAGGTTATAAATGAAAAAGTACATAATTCACTTACGCGGTTCATTAAACGGATTCAAACATTTTGGTATAAGTCTTATGCGTTTACTCATATTGATAATGAATTCACAAAAAAACAATAATTACTTAAACAAGGAGCGATTTTCGATTTATTTTGATAAAATAATCATACAAAAGAACAAATAAACAAATACGTGAAGAGAAACCTACCGTACGACTGTACAAGTTGGTTAATAACAATTTTTGGCGGCGAATTCAAATATTAAGAATCGGAAAATTATCATGAAATTAGTTTACAGTTTGATAAAACTATAAAATCAAAGACATGTATTTAAACGATTATTCATTTTGTTTAAACAAAAAATATGCACATCGTAAAAATTATATATTTTGTGGGAAAAAGTCTCAGCTTTCAGAAAAAAATATCAAATTTGATATATCACACGCCGCACGGTCAGAAAAATCGTTTTTTCCACTTTAATCGAATTTTAAACGGTCTTCTGAGACTTATAATGAAAAATTAATATTTTCATTGGAAAGCTGAGAATTTTTCCTACGAAAAGTTGCAATGTGCTTAATTTTAAAAAAAAAATTTTCTATTTCAAAAAAATTGATGGAAAAGTTGAAAAAAAAATTTTTCTTAAAATTCAAAAAATCATAATTTCGAAACAGTTACACATTGAAGGCTTAAATTTTCGTAAAATTTTTTTTTTAGTATACAGAACACCTCCACAAAGTTTGAAGCAAATCTGCGGGAGTCGCCCCGTAAAAAAAACTTTATTTGGTGGAATGACCCACATATATTCGTTTATAAGAATAGAAAAATTATATGAAGTAGAAATAAAAGTTTTTTCGTGTATGTAGTTGATTTACATGTTAGGTAATGCGTAACCTGAAATTGTCTTATTAATTATTTGATGTTAATAAATAAATATCATTATTGTTTTCAGGTAAATGTTCATAATCATTTTTAATGGTGTTACGTTTTGGAAAATTTCCAGTTTAATAAAATTATTTTAAAAATTATTTTTAATGTTTATAAACAATGGTCACTGATCCTGGTCACAGCACCACTGTTACATTTTGGGAAATTACCCCAAATGAATTAAAAATAAAAATAATTTTCAATTATTTAATTTTATCCAGGTTTAGCCTTGTTGGAATGTGTATAGACCCCTGGTGGGCCGTGGTCGTCGATTATTTTATTAATTGATTTTCGCGATTTCAAATATTTTCGATGCCGGTACCAACTCCATATTTATTATAGCATCAAGTGAATGGATGGAAAATCGGCAGGAAATTTTAAGGAAACCCGAACTGCTGTTGAGCGCTCAGGGTTATAGAGCAGAGCGGAACTGCTAGCAAGCGCTCGCCCCTGGGTAAATAAGGCTATGGATAGGTCATAGTGTAGGTGAAAATATTGAGGTGCCAATCGGCACCCCACAATAAGGTTGAATTAATTTAGAATTAATTATGGAGTTTATTAACTATATAGCGAGCAGATCAGAGGTTCGAGCTCTAGAAGCTCTCTCCAAAGACTGACTATTTAGTCATTATAAAAATATAATAAAGCCCAACAGAGTTGACAAAATGTTGAAGATGCATCTCAGGTTCTCTCTGAGAGAATCGTCATAGCCCGGGTCTCATGCATCCTCATCTGTTTTGACTACCCGCGAGCCACGGCGACTCATCATAACCGATTTCCGTTACATTGTATAAAATTATTTAATTAAAAATAATTAATTTAATTTAAACACTAAAATATTACGGGAACGTAACAATGGAAAATTACTATGATTTAACAGACAATAACTTGATGACATTGAAATAGTAGACTTATTAAATAAATTTAACTTTCAAAACCCATTTGATGTATTGCACGACTCATGATGCGAAGCATCAGAGAGTGCTTCACGATCGAAAAATTTTTTTCGCCTCACTTCGGCAACTATTTCAATTATTATACCGTCGTTGATTCACGGACTTAAGATATGTTGCACACCATTTTGAAGATAATTCAATGGAGATTAATTCCATACTTTTCAAAAATTTATTTAGTTCAATAAAAACCGAAAAAAACATCAAAATAGTTTAAAGAAATTTCCTGTCCGTCAAGTCTGAAACCCGTATACACGATAACTTGCGAAAAAATCCAGTAATTGAATCAAATTTTTTTTTTTTTTAATTCTTTGAAAAATTTGTAGATCCCCTATTGAAAATGGCTAGGTAACACGGTGTCGTTTAATTACAATTAATAAAAGAATAAAAAGGCTGTATAACTATACATATATATATCTATGTAAAGTTAACATGGATGGTGATATATCTATACATTATACGTACATTTATTCCACCAGAGGCGCTTGCACATTACCGTCCTAGTACAGCTGTTTTTTTGTGTTATTGTTAATTGGTAAGCCTGAATTTTTTCAATTCAATTCTTTTTTTTTATTTACATATATTGTTTTTTTGTTATTAATCGAGATATTTTGAGAAAATTCTTTTATAATTATAAAAAATTACTAATATAATTAAAAAAAAAAAAAAAAACAACAACAAATTTTAATGACAGAAAATTGTATATATTTTAAATTTATTCGTGCTTCCCGCGATTTTTTTATTTTATTTTATTATTTCATAATAAAAGAGCATTATGAGTCGTGCACTTTTGGATTTTCCAAATTTTTAAGATTTTAAATCAACAAATGGATGTATCATAAGAATGCACTGAACATGTAGAGGGTGAAGAAATACCACTTGGTAACAGAATGGAGAACGTATTTCTTTGAAAAAATTGCATATATGTTGATTCTATTTTCATCAACGGTTTAATAAATGATCATGATATGAATTTTTGTATTTTTTAATGTGCATTTATCAATAAATAGTGATTTTTCTTCGCATCAAAAACTGAATCAGTAGTTATGACCAATTACATCTGTTACGATCATTATTTTATTCAGTAGCAATTTTATTCATTAGAATAGTGAAGCAATTTCCACTGATTGAATCTGTACTATTTTACTGATTCTAATAGTAAATCAATTTTTACTAATTAAATTAGTAACATTTTACTGATTTGCAATGATATACTTGGGACTATTTACATTACTAAATATTAAGTGAATATTCACTGATTCAGAGTAAGAGAGCAGTTTGTATCAACCTTCAAGTTCATATAATTTTAAAACTAATACTCATAGACAATTTCAGTGAAAATTATCTGAAAGCTTGTCTAATAACCTTTAATTTATGACCTTAACCTTTACGTGTTGAATTTTTTCGTTAGTTGTATTTTAAAGAAAATAACCTGTCAATTTCATGGCTATTTTATATTTTAAAAGTATTTCTTTTATTATTTATGATGTTTCAAACGTGCCTGTACGCCTTATAATTATAACTGGTCTTGCTATCGTAATAGTAATTACAATTATGATCTTATACTAATTAAATTTGCTATACTTCGTTTACGTGAAAGTTAGTTTGGTACATTACCTATATAATATTTTGTCAAATCAACTATCTGAAGTTCCCTATCGGAAATAGTCGTTGCCTTTTTTTATCCTCATTCTTAGAAAACAAGCTTAATTTCATATCATGACTATACACTAACATATATCACAAGATATGCATGTGGGTCATTCCATCAAATAAGAACATTTTTACGGGGCGACCCTCGCGGATTATGTATAAAATTTATGGAGGTGTTCTCTATCATAAGACAAAAATTCCCTGAGAGTTTTAGCTCTTAATACGCAGCGGTCTTGAAGTTATGATTTTTTGAAATTTTGGAAAAAAATTTTTTTCAACTTTTTCGTCAATTTTTCTGATATGAAAATCATTTTTAAACAAAATTGACAAACATTGTATTTTGTAGGAAAAATTCTCAGCTTTTGAATGAAAATATTTATTTATCCATAAACTCGTCAGAAGATCCTTAAAAATCGAATTAAAGTGGAAGAATTGATTTTTTTCGGTGTGCAGCCCAAAATTCTTCAAATTTGAATTTTTTTTCTGAAAGCTGAGAGTTTTTTACTCGAAATGTAGCGTTTTGCCGACGTGCATATTTTTTGTTTCGTCACAATTAAATTAAACGCAAATTCATTATAATTAAAATACTTTTATTTTTGAACATATTTGAGATATGGACACAGTTTTAATGAGAGCATAACCAACTTCATCTTTTAAAGGCACAAAAGTGTGTAATGACTGTGTACCTTTTACCGTTTTCGATTGAAAATATCGTACGTCTAACACATTTTTTTTTATTAAATAATCGTCATTAGCTATAAAAGTAAAGTCAACGCTTGTAAAATTTTTCGTTCCCCAGGAAATCAAATCTTGTGGTTTCAGTATATGCTCTGTATTGTTCATTTTTAACGGAGCTTTAGCAGCATATCGTTTTAATAAACCAGCAAAACCATCGCATGGTCCTTTGCCATGGGCAGTTGCAAAAAAATGCCACTCAGCGTTGATTTCGAAGTCTGCATAATGATAACATAAGTTTGTAAATACTTTCTTGTTTTTGAATTGTTGTGGAGCTCCATCAGAGAAGTGAAAAATCGTATTGACGACAGCAAACTTCTTTTTAAGAAAGGCAATCAATTGCTCTTGAAATAAATAAATTAAAACCGTGTCGTTCTTAAGACAATCTGAAATACCAACAAAGCTCAAATGCTTAATAGTATCATTTTCGTTATAATAGATCACTATTGGAACTATAGTAGCTTGATCATTATTCCAATGAAAGCCTTGAGCTGCTTCCTGCACAACGAATGCATAATTTTCCGCAAAGTCAAGTACTACGGCGAATTCCCCGCTCTTTAAATTTAGTTTTGTATCAGAAAAAAATCGACTTTGTGTATTCTTGATAAAATCATGTTTCAAAAGCTTATCAAGTTGCGTCTCGATGAAGTCTTCGGAATCTGAAGTAACATTCACAATAGTACAACGGTCTGTTGATGTCCACATTTTATATTGGATTTTATTAACATCAGATTCATTAAACGACACACGAAAATAATCAGCGATTTCTCCATTATTTGGACAGCTATTGCACATTCTGGAAAAGCACGATTCTTTTGGATTGTTACAAACTAATTTATTTAATAAATCTTTGTAAATTGGCTGAGATTCTACAACCCAATCAGTGTTTTTCGCAAATTTCGGAAAATTACATCCTAAATGGAATAAATGTAATAAGATTAATAACTAGTTTTAGTACAATTATAGAGAATGTCAAGTACACAAGTACCTTCTAACATCAATTTTACATTTTGATGAATAGTACAAATACATACGACATGTGTACCACTGCTTCCAGATAGAATACAATAAGTAGGCCTCAAACTAGCGAATTAAGAAAATCCGATCGTCACTGAATTATATTGCGCTTTGAAGCTTTGGTACAATTCTTTTAAATTACAAAAAATCAACTTTTTTTGCACCCTAGTTCGATTTCCATCACAATCCTTCACAGATTTAAAATCTTTCATGCCCGCTAATTGTTTTGAGTTTTCTTTGCTTTTATAAAAATCAATGACAAGTTTTTTTACATCTAACTTAAATAGCTGATTGCCTGGAGCTTTTGTGGGATTCAAAGTATTAGTAGTCATTTCACCAGAGTCTAAATCAACATTCTCAGATTCACTGATATCATTTTCAAGATTCAGTACCATTTTTCGAGAACAGTTAAATTCAGATGCTATACAACTGACTTCCCAACTGTCGAGTAAAATTGAAAGCAGCTTCTTTTTTATTGATCTGTAAAGCAAACGATCGATCTATTAATATAAAAAAATGAAGATATTTTGAAATGATCGATTGTTAAAAAAATTTACTTATCACTTTCAGCGTTAGATAATTTCTTCACTTTAGCTATTATGGAACAATGATCTTGATTAATCTTTCTGTTGGTAGATTCAGGTACTATTCCAAATTGTGATTGGAACTTATTCTCTAGGGCAGCATAGCTCTCATCAAGTTTTTTTACTCCATAATTTTCTTCAGAGTATAACCTTTAATTAAACGCATAGAAAAATAATTAAGTAAGTTTACACTCAGTAAATGAAAAACTTAATCAATAGAAAATTTTTACCTGTCTTTTTCAATAAGAGGAATTTTCCAAAATCGCTCTGAAGCATGATCATTGTAATCACATACATTGCCGCTAAAATTACTGACAGTTCGAGATAAACTGCTTCCTTGAGTGTTAATTTCAGCTGATATACTCAGACTTTCAACACTAATTTGGCTTGAAATATTTTCCTCTTCCTCTGATGCCGGCGGAATATATTCTTTGACACGGAATCGACAACGCACACATAACATTGAAGTGTCATCTAAGCCAGGAAATTTCCAACGATCTTCGTCGGGAAATTTTCTTAAATCTTTAACTCCTTTTTTATCTAAAAGTTTCGTTTAATTAGATGTCAAAAGTCAATACTAGGCCATTAATTAAATTGATTCTACGTAGAGGTTATACATAAGAGGTCAAGTGCACTGTATTAGTTACTTACGTGACTCATTGAATGGATTGCAACAATTTACTGACCGTATACGTTCACTTATGGCGATGAAATATCAAAGTAACGTAATTATTATTACTTAAAAACTTGAGCAATTATATTTTTGTTAAGAACAAACGATCCGAGAAAAAATCGCTCAAGAAAAAATCACAAAATGAAAGTGAATGGAGAAAGTTGTGAGCGCCATCTGCATTATAAGTGACGAAGTATAGACTCATCTTTTAAGCAGGTGGTTCAAAATTTCTGAGTACTATAATTTTAATACTAAAGAAAAAATTATATTACTATTCTGAATTATATTACTGCATAGTGAATCTAACATTAAATTTAATTGTGGTGAAACAAAAAATATGCACGTCGGCAAAACGCTATATTTTGAGTAAAAAACTCTCAGCTTTCAGAAAAAAAATTCAAATTTGAAGAATTTTGGGCTGCACACCGAAAAAAATCAATTCTCCCACTTAAATTCGATTTTTAAGGGACATCTAACGAGTTTATGGAAAAATAAATATTTTCATTCAAAAGCTGAAAATTTTTCCTACAAAATACAATGATTGTCAATTTTGTTTAAGAATGTTTTTCATATCAGAAAAATTGACGAAAAAGTTGAAAAAAATTTTTTTCCGAAATTTCAAAAAATCATAACTTCAAGACCGCTGCGTATTAAGAGCTAAAACTCTCAGGGAATTTTTGTCTTATGATAGAGAACACCTCCATAAATTTTAAACATAATCCGCGAGGGTCGCCCCGTAAAAATGTTCTTATTTGGTGGAATGACCCATGTATAAATTTTTTTGATATAGGTTAATTGAAAAATCTACCTTCCATTTCGGCTGCCGAATGGCCTATTTTTTGTTATTAAATGGTAGTATGTTTTTCTTCTAAATTTCATTTGCAGTCTTTTTTATATGAAATTTATTTTTAAGCGAGAAATGTTCACTTATTTATTTATTTATTTATTTATAATAAATATAGGGGAAGGGGGAACAAAATGGGCCCCTTAAGAAATGAGGGCTTGTATGTAGGATAAATGTCAGCTCATTTTGCCCCCAGGGGTCCATTTGTCCCAGTCTTCCCTAATAAGGGAGGAGGGGGGGAATAGGTCACTTTAAATTTTGAGAACCTCGAATGATTTGGGGGCAAAATGGGCCTCTTAAATTTTAGAGGCCCATTAGGCCCTCCCTTCCCCTTATTTATAATTTAGAAAATAAATTATTGCGATACGAAAAACTTTTTTTCTTTAACTTTATGAGCATGATAACATAATAATTTCTTGCATAAAAATAGATTTTGTATAGAAGATTACAAATTAAATTTAGAAGGAAAAAGTACCACCAATTAATAACAAAAAAGTAAAAACAATAATTATACATGAAAAAAAATTATTAGGTAGATTTTTTAAAAATCTAACTATTGTATTTGTCCTCATGGTCGATTTTACAAGGAATTTCGTCATAAACTATCATAATTAGTTGAGTAGAGTTCAAAAATACCATTCGTTGAAAAATTTATATATGTATGTATATATATATATATATATATATATATATATATATATATATATATATATATATATATATATATATATATATATATATATATATACATATATATATATATATATATATATATATATATATATTTATGTAATAGAACCGACTTTTGAGGACACGATTGCGTCTACAATTCTTATCCGATCTTAATGAAACTTCCTACACTTAATTTATGTGTTATTACCGCGATTAAGTTCGAAGATGGGCTGAATCGGTCGATTAGTTTAGAAGTTATGGATGTTTGAAGTTTCTACGATTTTTCGAAAAAATCAGTTTTTAATCACTTTTAAAGTCCATATAACTTTAAAACTAAAACTCATAGATAATTTCTGTAAAAAGTATTTTAAAGCTTGACTAATAAGCTTTAATTTGTGACCTAAAACTTTATAATTAGACCATTTCTTCCAATGATTTTCTAACCTTGAAAATTTTAATGGAATCAAAAAATGTTGAAAATATTGTTTTCATTCCACACAACTTATGCTTGTCCCATTAAAATCCAGTTTTGTCAGTTGTATTTTACTTTACACAAAATAACCTGTAAATTTCACTGCTATTTTATATTTTAAAAGTACTTCTTCAATTATTTATGATGTATCAAATGTACCTCCAATCCTGATGATTATCACTGGTCTTGTCATAACGATAGCGCCTACACTTCTTATCGGACCTTCATGAAATTTACCACACTTATTCTATAGGTAATTACCTCGATCAAGTTCAAAGATGGGCTGAATCGTTCAAATAGTTTTGAAATTATGGCTGTTTGAAATTTTCATGATTTTTCGTAAAAATCAGATTTTAATCACTACTAAAGTTCATATAACTTCAAAACTAATATTCATAGACAATTTCCGTAAAAAGTATCTGAAAGCTCGTCTAATAATCTTTAATTTATGACCTTAAGCTTTATGTTTTGACTATTTCTTCCAATAATTTGATAGCCTTGAAAATTTTAATGGAATCAAAAAATGTTGAAAATATGGTTTTCATACCACATAACTTATGCATTTCCCATTATCAAACAATTTTGATACGTGTATTTTATTGTGAACAAAATAACCTGTAAGTTTTACAGCTATTTCATATTTTAAAAGTATTTCTCTTATTATTTATGATGTTCCAATCGTACCTGTACGTCCTATAATTATAACTGGTCTTGCCATTGTAACAGCGATTACAATTATAATCTAATACTAATTAAATTTTCAATACTTCATTAATGTGAAGGTTAGTTTGGTACATTGCCTATATAATGTTATGTCAAATCAATTATCTGAAGTTCTCTATCGAAAATAATCGTTATCCTTTTTTACCCTCACTCTTTGAAAATGAGTTTAATTTATGTCATGACTATACACTAACATATATCACAAGATATCTATGTATGAAACTAACTTATTATATCGATTAATTGAAAAATCTACCTTCCATTCCGGCTACCGAATGGCCTTTTTTTTTTTTCAAACTTTGGGAGCTTGTAACTTTTTTAACTTTCCGCTAAGAAAATTGCAAATTTTCAAAAATTCGGGAAGTTATTGGTTTCAGTCCGATTTGTGAAAATCGAAATTCCAACAGATGTCGACGTTTTAAGGTCCTAGGAAGCTAATCTGACTAATTTCACGATGATGTCCGAGTGTATGTATGTATGTATGTACGTACGTACGTATGTAAATATCTATAACTTTTGAACGGATCAACCGATTTTGATCGTCAAGGTCTCATTCAACGCAGTTTTTTAATATCTTGAAGCTGAAAAAAAATTAAGCTTGATCGGTGGGGCTCGTTCGGAGATAATCCAAAAATAAACTTTTTTCAAAAATGTTTTTTTTGGATAACTTTTTACGGGCTCGATGGATTAATTCCAAAATGGACTAGGCTCTGGAGATTCATAAGCCACGTCGAATGCCACCTCAAACATCAAAATCGGTTAATTCTTTCAAGAGAAACCGTTGTCGAAAGAATTACAAAAAAAAATTTTTTTTAGTATTTTGATCATTTCTCAAATATGACTCGATGAATCAATTTCAAAATTTAATCAGTTATAGAACTCAATGAAACGCGTCAACTGCCACCTTAAACGTCTCAATCGGTTTATTCGTTCGAGAGATATCGTTGTAGAAAAAATTGTAAAAAACGTTATTTTTTGGAAACAAAAGCATACAAAAGTATTTTCGAGCTCGAAGAGCTCGAAAATGTATCTACTACAATTTTTCGAGCTCAAGGAGGTCGAAATACGCGGGAAGTTTTGGGGCTGGCCCGCAGGGTCAACCGACAGACCGATTTTTTATATTGTAGTTACAAGCATGACTACTCAGTATATTTTTGCAGAAAATTTGAATTTCCTATTAAAATATAAAATTCAAAATTGAAAAAGAAATTTTTTTCTTTGAGTTTTCCCCGAGAAACAAAAAAAAAATCTGGGCGTCGGTTGGCCCTGCGGGCCAGCCCCAAAACTTCCCGCTGTTTTCGACCTCACAAAGCTCGAAAACATTAGTGTCGATATATTTTCGAGCTCTTCGAGCTCGAAAATGCTATCGCATGCGATTGTTTTTTTACGATCTTCTCAAGCTCTAACAAGTTGCCTGTTATGCTGAAGTTTGAAAATTTATATAAGAATCAAGAATTGTTCATGAAGCGGTTTTTCAAATTTAATCCCTGATTATGTCCAATAAAATAAGTGCATTCAGGCAGAAATCAATACCAGGGATTCAAATCAAGATTTAAATGAGTTTCGACTCATGTGAGAAACAATCAAATATGAAATATTCGAGAAAAATATTGAAAACTACGTTTTATCGATTTCATTGTTGGTACTATGATTTAAACTAAAAACCAAGTTCACGACATAATGTATCGAAAGTAACCATATAAAAGATGAGTTGGTTTGACTTCAGACACATTTTAGTAGGTTATATTATGATTCATCCGGGAAAAATAACATAAAATGTTATTTTTTTAATTTTTCAACGCCGATATCTTTCGAACTAATCGATCGATTTTTATGGTTAAGGTGGCAATCGACGCTTTTTTTTTAAGTACTAGAGCTGATTAGATTTTGAAGTCGATCATATGAGTCGTTTCTGAGAAATCAATAAAAAACTAAAAAAAAACATTTTTTTTTCGTAATTCGCAGATATTTTCGAGTCTATTTGATCAAATGATCTGAAATTTTCAAGGAAGTTGATGGCCAACATGCTCTTTCAATCGCCGCCTTAAACATCCAAATTGGTTCATTAGTTCAAAAGTTACAAAGAGTTCACATACACACACACACACACACACACACACACACACACACACACACACATACACACACACACACACACACACACACACACACACACACACACACACACACACATACATACAGACACTCGGACATCATTCTAAAAATAGTCAGAATAGCTTCCTAGGACCTCAAAACGTCAACATCTGATGATAACTCGATTTTTGAAAATCGGGGTGAAAACAATAACTTTCCGAAATTTTCGAAAATCGTTGATTTTCTTAGCCGGAAGTTAAAAATTAGCTAACGGTGAGCGGGAAGTTGAAAAGTTTTTTACATGTATTTTAAATGGGAAAATGTACTTGTAATCTGCCAACTGAATTTTAGAGATATCGAACTAATTTTTTAGGAGGATTTTTTTTAGGTCCGAAAGAAATTTTTGAGACCATGAGACCTAAAAAACAAAAAAATAATTTTTTTTTCACACACTCGAACATATATATAGGGTATTCCACCCCAAATCGACCACTTTGGACCCCGACCCCTTTCGATTTGGTTGAAAATTTGTTTTCCCTTTCTACCCCATTAAAATCATTTTTCATGAAATTTTCAAATTTTTTTACCCAACCCAAAAAAAGTTATGAGTTTTTCAAAAAAAGGCTTTTATTTTTTTAAATATTTTCGTTTTTGAATGTACTTTTCAGAAAAAAATACAAAAAAATTTTAAGATAATAAACTCTATGAAATTTTCGGTTTTTTTGAGAAAAATCGCCATTTTGTTGAAGTTCGCCATTTTTTATTTTTTTTTTAAATTTTCAAAAAAAACTTTAATTAATTCTACAATTTTTATCGCCAATTCGAGAGTGGGCCGACTTTTCCTTCTATTTTTATTTATCAATAGAAAAAAAAAATTTTACAAAACATCACTTTGGAAGTTTTTGAGAGATTATCAACGGCTGTAGAGTTTGAAAAATTGAGACGAAAAAATTAATTGAAACTGGTAATCTTCGAGAGAGTTCGGATTTTTTTAAAAAAAGTGAGAAAAAATAGAAGATACCTATAAATAATTGTATTGTTATTTTTTTTGAAAACTACACTTGAAAACAAAGAAAATGAAAAAAAAAAAAACTGCCCTCTAGTTTATTCTTGACCAAGTCACGGATTTCGAAAAATAAATCTAACGCACATCGTTATTTCAAAAGCCTGTGACTTGGTCAAAAATAAACTAGAGGGCAATTTTTTTTTTTTTCCATTTTCTTTGTTTTCAAGTGTAGTTTTAAAAAAAAATTACAATACAATTATTTATAGGTATCTTCTATTTTTTTCTCACTTTTTTCAAAAAAAATCCAAATTCTCTCGAGGATTACCAGTTTCAATTAATTTTTTCATCTCAATTTTTCAAACTCTGAAGCCGTTGATAAACTCTCAAAAATTTCCAGAGTGATGTTTTGTAAAATAAGACCAACTGGGCAAAATTTTTTTTTTCAATTGACAAATAAAAATAGAAGGAAAAGTCGGTCCACTCTCGGATTGGCGGGAAAAATTGTAGAATTAATTGAAGTTTTTTTTTGAAAATTTAAAAAAAAAATAAAAAATGGCAAACATCAACAAAATGGCGGGTTTTCTCAAAAAAGCTAAAAATTTCATAGAGTTTATTATCTTAAAATTTTCTTGTATTTTTTTCTGAAAATTATATTCAAAAACAAAAATTTTGAAAAAAAAAACGTCCCTATTAGTCAATTTTGAAAGAAGTTATAGCTATTTAAAAAAATAAAAGCCTTATTTTCGAAAAACTCATAACTTTTTATTGGTTGGCTAAAAAAATTTGAAAATTTCCTGAAAAATGATTTTAATGGGGTAGAAAGGGAAAAAAAATTTTCAGCCAAATCGAAAGGGGTCGGGGTCAAAAGTGGTCGATTTGGCGTGGAATACCCCATATATGCATAGGATTTTGGCAGCTAGAGGTTAAAATGGTCAATCACACACAGTGCGAATAACACACGTGAAAGATACCAGTCACCGCAAGAGTAATGAGCAGGATCGATAAATCGTTCATGCCACGGTGCTCGTAATAGAACTGTAATTGCGATATTGCGTATGCGGGAGAGTCTCTCTCAGTACTTGCTATTGCCGTGGGCTTGAGAGAACCACAGCACGGTAGTTACATTGCGACTCGAGCGCAAGACCACGTCATTTACGCCCTTTTACGCTCACTCCCTTTTCCTCCCTACCGCCCTCTATTACTCTCGTAGAAACAACAATCATTATTACTAATATTCAGTAACCTCCAAATTAATAGCTATTGCATTTTTTTATTATTATTAATAATCAATAATAACCGACTTTAAATTGATATCTTACATATGTATTATTAATTTATTTTTGTAAAATTCAATTGAAAAGAAAAAAAATATTTTTGCATTATTTGAATAACGTTAAGAAAAAATAAAAAATTCCCAGTCATTGACGCTAAATAATGTATCGTCGGACATTACGACATACCCATACAAAGTCACCGTTGATGGAAAAAAAGCCGTAAGTTGGCCGATGTCTGACTGCAGTCGCTTGGCCAAGCGTTGGCAATTAGTAATGGCCCAAACCTGATTCATTACCAGCAGTCGTTTAATTTTTCATCAAGATAGCAAGTCAATTCGAAGTGAGTTGTTATTAAAATTTTTGAATGTATATGTTATGTGTATATGGCATTACTGGTTTCATATCTAAATATGACTTTTCGTAAAGGAAAGGATACTCATATAAAGCTGCCGATGGCTGGCCTATGAATGGTTACTTATGACTGGCCGATTATCGGTTCGCAACGTTGGGTCACTGTTGCTGAATCAGTGGTCCATGATTGATTCTTGGTAAATGAAAAAATCTACTTATTAATTATCCATTATTCAAATAACTTATAACAAGCAACGTGCAGTCACTACATGACTGTCCAAATTTCTCTACTAAATTTATAAAATACGCAGAAAAAAAGGACATGTTGCCACAAACAATTTTAATTTGCACCAAGAAATTTTATGCATTATAAATTAATTACAAAAATTGTCTTGGGCCAAAAAAAGATTTTTTTTGGTCAAGAAATAATTCCTGGAGAACCTAGCTTTGGCACGTCTATATTGTCCCATGCTTTGGTCAAGAATGGGTGCCTAATCCTGGCCATTCCAGCCATTACCTGAGCCTTGGCCAGGACTGGGTAAGCCTAGTCTTGGCCGTTACAAGGATTATCCACGCTTGGACCAAGGCTGGGTTCCCCAATCTCGACCATTCAGTGGTGACTCAGGCTTGGGCCAGGAATGGGTAATCTAGCCTTGGCTGACCCAATGACCACCCGAGTTTAAGCCAAGACAAGGTTCCTCTGCCTTAATCATTCGATGGCAACTCAGACTTGGGCCAAGGTAGGATTATCCAAGTTCGGGTATACTTATAGTTTCCTATCCTTGGGCAAGAATTGGCTAATGCAAGTTTTTTATTCATTATTCAATCAATTTATTATTATGGTTTTTTCAATTAATAATTATTTATTTTTTAATTAACATAAGTTTTAATTAATAAATATTTTAACGTTCCGATTGAAATTATTTACAACTAACAATTAAAATAGTATACACACCTCGGGAAGTAAATAAGAAATGTCTCAGATCACATGTAATTGTTGGCCGAGGCAAAGCCGAGGTTACTTCCCTAGGCATGTAATATACTATTTTAGTTCGGTATTATTTGCAATCAACAACCGTAATTTTATAATTTTACTTATAAAAATTAATTTAATTAAGAAATAACTCATGAATTTGTATAATAAATGTTATTTTTAATAATGGTGGTAGAGCAAGATAATTAAGCTGAGTTCTTGATAAATAATCAATTAAATTTAATAAATTTTATTTTAAAAAATTGTGTAATTATAATATAAATAATACGAAATTATTTTATTTTCTTAATCGATGATATTAATCGAATTGCTCTTTAAATTTCATAAAACCGAGTGGTTGTAGTAAAATAAATAAGTAGATCACATAAAAACCTCAGTTCAACAATAGTAGGTTCGTCCAGAAGCCAGCATTCAGACCCAGCAATCAGAAGGACGACAGTTTGGGTCCGAGCCCATCAGAACTTTCACCGAGTTTTTTTCACGTCATTTACCTCACTTAAATAGTTTAAACGTTAATGGTCACAAAATCTAGTACATTAATAACATTAAAAATTTTTTTAATTAAATTTATTTGCTTTGTCGATGCATGGGCCAGGTCTGGCAACCAGGCTTGGTACAATGTTATCATTCTAGACTCCTACCAAGGCTGGAACAAGGCTGGCTTACAAGTTTGGCCCAGAGTTCTACATAGTTGAATCAAACCTGGGCCCGTCGTACTTTTCTGTATGGGCATCAGCCGGAAATTCAGAAAAAATTATTTTTCCATATTTTTATCATCAAATTATAAAAAAATTTGAAATAATAACAAATAAGAAATAAAGAATTGTGTTTTTTTTTTTATTAAATAACAATTAGCAGTTAAGCTAATCGAGGGAGAACGATTTATTACACCTTAAAAAAATTTTTTTTTTGAGTATTATAAAACCAAGAATAGTTCTCAAAAGAAAGAAATACATTCTTATTGATGAAAAAAATTTAAAAAAAAAAAAATTATCATTTTTTGGAGACGGGCCGCTTTGCCAAAATAAAAAAAATTTTTTTTTCAGAGTTTTGGCAAAATGTCCAGAAATTTGTTCGAAATGGGAAATAAGTAAAGTTATCTGATGGTTGAAAGCCACAAAAACTAATATTCTGCTTAAGGAGGCCGTCTTGCCCCGGTCTCCCCTATTCTTGTATCGTTAAAGAAGTAATTAGCTGTTACTTGTTTAATTCTTGATAAAAAAAAATGAGATAAGAACGTACAAAAAGCTGAAAGACCTTTAAATGTATAAGAATAATAAAAAAAAGAGGATACATGAATAAAAATAAATTATTCATGTTATAATAAAAGTAGGTAATGAGATATTTAACGCTAATAACTAATAAGATATAAATTACTAGTTAGATCTTTCTTAATTATTGCTTTATTTCGAGTCTTTATAATTTTGAAACTGCAATCGGATAAAATATTTATACTGCTATCTAGAATATATTATTTTAAATAATTTAAGCGAACCACGGTTCGATAGTGACCGAGTGTAAAAGAGGTCGGTTGGCAACAGTCTAAATGAGAAGTGTAAATTTGACAACTGAATAAATCTTGAGAATTTTAGAAACGTGATTGTTCGATACTTGTTACTGGATACTGAGTATTTTTTATTTTGTTGTATTACGTTTCCTCCAGCTGCAAGGATATTCTCGGTAACGCTTCAATTATGGCTGGAACTGATTGGAAATTAATGAAGCTGATCCGGTTTCTATGCTTCATATCTCATGGTATAAATGTATTTATATACTATCTGGCGGTATATAAATTACAGTGGGGATATTGCAATTATTTAATCGAATTATTTATCCTGCGATTTTAAATATACTTGTTTTCACAATAATTATATACTTACATTATTATTTTAGTTACTGGTATCATGTTAATGTTCAATTTAAAAAGTAATATTTAATTTAATTTATTTAAAGTTTTTTGTGACATTGAATATTGAGTTGAATTTACAAGATTTTGTATTATTGATTCATTTTCTTGATACAGAGGCATCACAAATAAAGGATTAACCATTAATTTAGTATGTCTTTGTATTTATTTTTAATTTTAGTGATAACCAAAAATGGAAAATTCTTTTAATCTACAAAGTAAAAGCACCAATTAATGACAGGGCTCCAATTATTGATACCCTATCTCATTTTAAAACATGTTTAACTACCTACTATATTAATAATGGTCATATAAATTTTTAAACAATCTTTATAAATTAAAAATTAATAAAAAATTATTGTTATTGGAAAATATTAAATATTTATAAAGAAAAGAAAAATTTAGTTTATTCGTGTCTATCAAAACAGCTTGTGAGCGTCAATTTTCTATTTTCTTAACTATTCCGATTAGAAAAGCAGTCTTTTAAAACGATGATTTTTAATTATTTTTTCCATCTAAGCACATCATTTTTTTTTTTTTTAAGAAATAAAACAAAAGTTGATGTGAAAAATTAACAAGATGATATATTTACAGTAAATTTTATGATTTTTAATTTAAAAATAGTGGATGCCAATAATTAGTTAGCAATATTAAAGTTGTATCTCATATTGACAGGTTCGTAGACAGCACCGTAACGTCTCATTTTTTTAGCATAAGTTTCTTACCAAACCTTATATGTATTAACTTTTGAATTGTTATAATAAAAGTGATTAATCGATTTTGATTTTCGTTTGATTAAAAACGATTTTAAATAGTTTTATGATTAAAATTCGTCCAGTTAATTTAATAATAATTAATAAATTAGATATTAATTGGAGACTTTATTGCATACATTTAATTCTACAGATTAATTACGCTTGCGCATTATGGGTATCAATAAGTGGAGCAACGGTATGTCAATAGTTACATCCGTCAAGTTTTTAACCTGTCAATAATTGGTGCATCCTGGTTATTTATTTCATCGCTTGAAATTAAGTAGTAAATCTAATTTATTATTATCAAGAAGTATGAATTCGATTAGTAGAAAGATTAATTGAGACACTGTTTAAATCCAAGTTCAATAGTATTAATCGTTAATACGGTCAAAAAAATAATACAATAATCGTGTCTCTTATAGTGTCAATAATTGGTGTTTTTACCTTAGAGATAGAGGAGAATAAAATCGAGTTATTTAAATTTATTTTAAATACTGTATATGAAGAATATCGACGCCAGGTAAATTGGGTCACATGAAATATTTTACAAATAATTTTAAAAACCTCTAAAATTATATCAAAAATTTTTTAGGTGACACATTTTCCCTAAATTTAGATTTTTTAACTTCCCGCTAAGAAAATCGACGATTTTCAAGGAATTCGGGAAGTTATTGGTTTCACCCCGATTTTCAAAAATCGGGTTTTTATCATATGTTGAGGTTTGAAGGTGCGAGGATCTTACTCAGACATTTTCGGAGCGATGTCTGTATGGGTGCATGTATGTGTTTATGTATGTGTGTATGTGTGTGTGGATGTAAACCTCTCATATCTTTTTAAAGAATGAACCAATTTATATTTTTTTTTGCAGCATTCGGAAGATTTCTTCTCAACTTAGGTTTTCAGAAAATTTTAGATCATTTAGTCAAATAGTCTCTGAGATATTTAAGATATACGAAAAAAAAAAAATTTTTTTTTTTCGTTTTTTTTTTTTGATATTTTGAAAACTGTCCGATCGATCAATTCCAAAATCTAATCAGCTCAAGAACTCGATAAAAGCTTTCGATTGACGCCAAAAACGTCTCAATCGGATAATCTGTTCGAAAGATATCGTCGACGAAAGAAATAGTAAAAAACTGTTTTTTGCGAACATCATCGTATTGACCAAACCAATCATTCACAAAGTTTTATCAATTCTAGACCTCAACAAAACGCGCCGATTGCCACCTTAAACGTCTCAATCGGATAATTTATTCGAGAGATATCGTCGACGGAAGAATGAAAAAAAATTGTTCTCTTTTCGTTTTTCGTGAATATTTCGGAAACTATTGAGTCGATCAATTCCAAAATCTACTCAGCTCTAGAACTCGATAAAAGCATTCGATTGCTGCCAAGAACGTCCCAATCAGATAATTCGTTCGAGAGATATCATTGACGGAATAATCAATGTAAAATCTGTATCAGCTTTTTTCATTGAATAACATCATAATTACTGAACAACATATAACTCAAAACTAATATGTTCTTGTTTATGTAAGCCATTTGAAGTGGTTTCTTAAAAATCATCATGTTCGCTTGTTTCACGATATACTTACACCATATAGATACAACGTATCACGTAAACTTATTTTTATGCGAACTATTGAATATAATTGTAAATAAATATGTAAAAAACGCTTATTTATTAATTATTGTGGAGTCTAAATTTTTTAATTTTAATAGAATACGTAATCCTTTTGAGCTTGAAAAGCTTATAAAAAAGTGAAACAAAAGTATTTTCGAGCTCGAAAATGTATTTATACTAATGTTTTCGAGATCTTAGAGCTCGAAAACAGCGGGAAGTTACAGGGCTGGCCCACAGGGCCAACCGATGCCCAGATTTTTTTTTTCGTGATTCCAAATATTTCTTTGGCGGCTATAAAGAAGTAGAAACACTAAAAAAATCAAACCATTGCAATTTTTTTATAGTAACCTGATTTGCCCCCCCCCCCCTCCTTTCTCTCTCTATTACAATGAGTTTCACTTATGACTAACCAGCGATAGTTACTCACTGTCATACAATAATTTTAACTCTAAACGTTCTTAGTTGTACTGACTACACAAATATTTCAGAACAAAAAATGATTTGTATATAATTACTGAACAGTGAAATGTAGTTTATTTATTTTTATTTCAACTTCTTCTTAATAATTTGTTATTACGGGGGTCTTCTCCCGTGTGATAGGTTCAAAAAATCGATTTAATTTTTTTTACATAAATTGATTTCTTAACATGTGTAGAATATGCTGATAAAGTGATTTTTGAAAATTCGAAGTCGTTTTAAAGATACAGCAGTTAAAGCAGATATTGGGAGCGCTTATGAGTTGAATAGTAGGAAGCCAGACCTATTGAGACGAGTAAAAAAAGCCAGAGTTGAAGCAAGAGTAGAGCAATCCACTCTGAGAGACTTCCAAGAAAGGAGAAAGGAGTACTCTATGGACCAGACCTCGCAGATTGATGGTAAAGCAAGATTTTCATAGTTTTAACCAAACCTAAACTTTCAATGCGTTTTGCTCAAAACGATGGTATTCGAAGTTTCTTCCATCATATCTTGAGAACGGTTTCACCGATTCACTTCAAATTTTTAGGGTAGACTTAGCACATACAGACACACAGAATGAACTAAAATTATTCGAAAATTCCGAGTATTTCTATTTTTTCCGTAACGGAAAACTAAAAAAAAATAAGATGAAATTCGAACTGTTTTTTGAGAAGCCTGCCAAGAACCCTATTTGTAGTATCTGAAAATGATTTTTGTTTACTCGATGCATTTGGGCTTACAGATTAAAACAGCGTTCTTATTTTTTTTTTTGGATAAACCGATGAGTCGGGTTCATGGAGGAAGTGAGCTCACTTCTTTCGAGGTGGGTGTCTTCGGAGTAGTACAACTTACGGGAAAATGAAGATTTTTATTTCAAATTTGTTTTACATACTCTTGAAAAATTAATACATAAATCAAAAAAATCTCAAAGTTCTATCTTTTCATTGGTCGTTAAAAGAAAATTCCCAAAAAACGTTAAATAACAGGCCGTTACATGAGGGAACCGTCTTAAGTAATGATCAATAAAAAATTTATTTATAACTAAATTTATATAAATATTAACCTATATTGTGGAGTCGACAAATTAGTCAACAAAATAAAAAAATGAAACAGCATCTTGACTCTCGACTCTTCACAGAGCATTAGTCTAAAAACCTCCATGTGGGTGTTATGTTGCAATGTATATCCATGGTTAATATATATATATAAATATATATATCAGTAACTCAACGAGTTTTATAATACTGAAAAATAAAATCTCTTAGTCACACACAGGCTTGCTCAGCACTTGCGACATACTGGCCAGTCCTTACGATTTAACTCACGTGTGCAACCACCGTCGCCGTTGTTTCTTGTTCTTATTCCTGTCTCTTATATGTTGTCCTGTATGATCGATTCTTGGATATAAACCAAGTTGGGGCGTTTTATGATCTGGATCTTAACAATCTACTATTAAATTACTTTTACTTGATCTCGACGATTTCTTAATCTATAATCATTTATTTATATCCATTTTGAACATTAATACATCAATTAAATTAGAAAAAAAAAAAAAATCTGAAAACCGACTGACTCTGCGGGCCAGCTCAGAAACTTCTCGCTGTTTTCAAGTTCTTTAAGCTGAAAAGCACTTTCATCAAAATACCTATTTAAGCTCATCGAGCTCGGCAATATCTTTTAATACATCCGTTTTTCTCAGCTCTTCAAGCTCCAACAAGCAATTTATTAAAATTCCGTTAACGATTTTGCTCAATGAATTAGGTCAAAAATTAGTGAATGCGATTTAAATAGAAAGTTTAATAAATTTTGAATTAGATGAGAACGTTAATATATAAAATATTCGAGAAAAGAATAAAAAACATTGATTTTTTTTTTATGTTTCTTTGATAATATTACTTAAACTACCGAAACGATTGCAATAAAATCTGTAGTGATCGAAAGGGAATATAAAATGGTAGACTTTATTTAATTTCAGATATATTTGATAAGTTACATATTGAGTTATCCAGGAAAAATGAGGACAATTCTTATTTTGTAAATATTTCTTCGCCGATATCTGAGGAACTAATAGACCGATCTTGCTGTTTGAGGTGGCTTTCGACGCAGTTTTTCAGTCTCTAAAGCCTAATAATTTTTGGAAAAAATCAATTGAAACTTTTTAATTTTATACGAAAAAAACTCTTTATTAAAATTTTTTTGTTAACGATATCTTTTGAACAAATGATTTAAGCTAAATAGATTTTGGAATCAACCCATGGAGTAAGTTAGAAGTTATCCAAGAAAAAAAAAATATTTTTTTAAAGAATTTTATTTCTGAACCATCTCTGAACGTACTGCACCGATTATGCTCAATTTCTTAGAAATTGTTTGAATTAATGAGCCGCTTCATACGCCATCTCAAAAAGCCGAATCGGTTCACCTGATCAAAAGTTACAGAATATTTACGTACATCTATATGTACGTGCGTACACGAAAAAAAATGTCAAGTAAATATGCCGATGCAGCACAGCAATAATTACATTACTCTATAATTTGTGTATAAGAACAACAGGACAAAACTATAGAGTAAACTAAACACTACTGTGCTGCATAGGCATATTCACTTGACATTTTTCTCCGGGTATGTATACTAGAGTGTGTCGTTTCGGAGCAACATTTTTAACTTCCCGCTAAAAAAATTGCAAATTTTCGAAAATTCGGGAAGTTATTGGTTTCGGTCCGACTTTGGAAAATCGAATTTCTAAGAGATCTTGACGTTTTGAAGTTCTAGGAAGCCATACGTACTCACATATGTATGTATGTAAATATCTATAACTTTTGAACGGAAGAACCGATTTTGATCGTCACCGGGTCATTCGACGCGGCTTGCCAATATCTAAAAGCTGAAGAAAATTGAGCTTGATCGGTAGGGCTCGTTCAGAGATATTCCAAAAATAAACTTTTTTCAAAAAATTTTTCTTTGAATAACTTGCAATGTGCTCGATAGATTGATTCTAAAAATCAACTGGACCCTGAAACTTCATAAATTGCGTCGAATGCCACCTCAACCATCAAAATCGGTTCATTCGTTCGAAAGATATCGTTGGAGAAAAAATGGTAAAAAACTTTTCTTTTTCGAAAACAAAGGCATACAATAGTATTATCGAGCTTGAAGAGCTCGAAAATGTATTCACAACAATTTTTCTAGCTCAAGAAGCTTGAAAACAGCGGGAAGTTTTGGGGCTGGCCCGCAGGGTTAACTGACAGACCGAATTTTTTTTTTTTGTGTTGAACAATGATTTTTTCCACATGCACTTGAAAAAAAAAAAAACGTTGCTCCGAAATGACGCACTCTAATGCATGCACGTGAGAGGGAGAGAATAAGAAAAATATTGAAATATATATTATCTAGATTTTTTAACTTCCCGCTAAGAAAATTGCAAATTTTCAAAAATTCGGGAAGTTATTGGTTTCAGTCCGATTTGTGAAAATCGAAATTCCAACAGATGTTGACGTTTTGAGGTTCTAGAAAGCTATTCTGACTAATTTCACGATGATGTCCGAGTGTATGTATGTATGTATGTATGTATGTATACGTATGTATGTACGTACGTACGTACGTATGTAAATATCTACAACTTTTGAACGGATCAACCGATTTTGATCGTCAAGATGTCATTCGACGCAGTTTCTTAATATCTTGAAGCTGAAAAAAATTGAGCTTGATCGGTAGGGCTCGTCCGGAGATATTCCAAAAATAAACTTTTTTCAAAAATGTTTTTTTTGGATAACTTTTTACGGGCTCGATGGATTTATTCCAAAAAGGACTGGGCTCTGGAGATTCATAAGCCGCGTCGAATGCCACCTCAAACATCAAAATCGGTTAATTCTTTCAAGAGAAACCGTTGTCGAAAGAATTAAAAAAAAAAATTTTTTTTAGTATTTTGAAAATTTCTCAAAAAGGACTCGATGAATCAATTTCAAAATTTAATCAGTTATAGAACTCAATTAAACGCGTCGACTGCCATCTTAAACGTCTCAATCGGTTTATTCGTTCGAGAGATATCGTCGTACAAAAATTAGTAAAAAACGTTATTTTTTGAAAACAAAAGCATACAAAAGTACTTTCAAGCTCGAAGAGCTCGAAAATGTATCTACTATAATTTTTCGAGCTCAAGGAACTCGAAATACGCGGGAAGTTTTGGGGCTGGCCTGCAGGGTCAACCGACAGACCGATTTTTTTTACTGTCATTTAAACGTAGATTTAACCGCTAATATATTAGTAAATGGTATTTGTAGTAACTGATTTGCTAAGTACTGGGACCCACGCGTGCCCTACGATACTGGGTGCTGGTGTGTACTAGGATTTGATTTTTAATCGCATGTCGAAAAATGTATGTAAACACTGGCGATTGTTGTGATTTATATTAAACAGATTGTATGCTGTATAAGGATGATTGACAAATGACTTTGATAATAGCACGTCGCTTGTATATATTTTGCGCCGTTTATAGTTGAATAGAGTTCATTCTAACCGCTCTATTCTGGTGCAGATGGTAGTTTTTACAAGATTTCGCAATAACTGAATAATTGTTTTTCAATTCTACACAGAGAAAAAAGTATAGTAAAAATTACAATATTGTAGTAAAATTTACTGGTTGGAAATTATTTCATGAAAAGATATTAAAAATTACTATGCGTACTGTATT
The DNA here is from genome assembly GCA_030273425.1 of Microplitis manilae. NCBI lineage: Eukaryota > Metazoa > Arthropoda > Insecta > Hymenoptera > Braconidae > Microplitis > Microplitis manilae. Next base: position 21,249,400 of record CP092722.1, on the reverse strand, counting down.
TTTTTTTTCCTAACAATTATATTTTTTACTATCTGTATAGTAAATTTTACTATAAGTATTTTCAATAAATAAAGATTTAAGAAAGTATAATTTCTAATACAATAAAGTATTTGTTATTATACAAAGATGTCAAGAATTATTATTATGTGTAATGTATTTTTTGCTAAGATGGCTATATTTTTTTACTATCTGTATAGTAAATTCTAATATGTATAGATAAAATTCAAAGTTAGTGGGGATAGCATACACAAATATGTGTTACAAGTTCTGAAACCTTTATTCAAAGAAGACATCGGGCCGTCAGACATAGGCAACGACTCGTGCGCGGAAAACCAGAGTTAAAATCTCGGTTAAAACAGGTGATTTTTTAAAAGTAAAAATAGCCACCAACACTAATACAGATGACATGAATAACAATAATAATCAAAATGAAAGGGATTGGGTGTCAACACTCGTACTGTGCGCATCGCTAGTTTATACATTCTACTTTTCTGCGAGTGTTTTATGTATTTTTTCAACAAATTATAGTAGAAGTTTTATTATTTTGGCTGATATTTTAATTTTTTAATTTATTCGTTCATCGTGACAGTGTTGTTATTGCTTCTGGTGTAGTTTTTAATCATATAAACTGAAACGTAGGGGATCACGTTTTCCTGCACTTCTGATGGAGGTGTGCAGTTTCATGGGTCTCACCCTGGTTAGCTCTAAATCTGAGACTCGTCTGTTTTAAAATTAATACCCGAACTGGCCTTATCAACTATGCTAATACTAGTAAGCCTAGAGTTCGTAGTTCGGTGAGATGTCCTTGATGTAGTTCAGCGGGCAGCTGGTTTGGTCCTCCAGGATACCCCTCTTGGACCGGTGATGTTGCCCAGGAACGGCTTCTCGTACTCTTAATTGTATGAGGTGGGACTGGATCAGGTGAATTCATTCTAACTCTGGTTCAGTTTATAGTTTTGATAATTATTTATTTTATTGATAATTATCAAATGGCCACATACTGGTACAATATAAAAAGTGATACACAACTTACTGTGTGATATCACTGTTACTGTGACTAACTGCACAGGGCTCTGTTACCCAATAATACGATAACTCTAATCTATCGTGTTATTGCTCCGATTCACATATAACACTAACTGGTTATTATAATAATTAACTAACTGTAATAGCTATTCTGGTTGATTTACCTGGTTAACTAAGTGTAACCAATTATAATGTAAAGTCAACACGGATTATGATCGGTTAGCTGAGAATTATACTAAATGATAAACTGCTGGTAACACGCTAAGAAGCCAAAAAGCTATAGCAAAAAGCTAGGAGCATTGGTTGCACGTGCTTTTATAGGCGGCAACGCCATATTGGAGCACGTGACACCCAATACCCGAATAAAAGCGGTGGCGCACGATCCCACATCGTAACAAAACATAGGCACGTGGCAATTGAGGTTAGGTCTCAATCTAGACGTGTATTACTTGTGGTTAGAATATACTTTAGAACGTGGTGTCTCAGGATAGAGTTCACCTTGTAGTGGTGGCCTAAAATATACCATAAGCTACAGATGTGCTCATTTATCAGAAGTGAGTGACTCCTCTGATCCAGTAACGAATTTGCCAATTAACAATCTTTATTGCCCGTCGAATGCTTTTGCCGTATGCACTGTGAATCTTGCACTTAAGCCATCCGCTCTCAAAAAACTAAGTCCAGAACACCAAGTGACTGTCACAGATCTCTACACTCCACCTCGAACAAAACCGCGAGGTAGACCTTCAAACGCAGAAGCACTGGGCAAGAAACGTTCTACTTTGATAAACTCTATCCTGAATTATCTATGTCCCTCCAACTCTAACCTTAAAAGGTCCAGAGAAGACGATTCATTCGTTTCCTCACCTTTAACACAACTTTAAAAGAAGCTATCGGTAGTACACTCAAGCTCACATCTTACTCCGGTTGATATAAGGGAGACAGAAAACATGGATGCTGTTTTAAAGAAACTCAACGAGATGAGAAACGAATCTTCAACGCTGATCAGCTCTCTGAGAGAGGACTTGTTGAACAAAATTGAGGTATCTCGAACCGATATCGAAAGGCAATCCCAAATAATATTAGATAATCTTACCCAAGAAAACTCCCAGCTAAAAGAATCCATCGGATCTTTCGAAGCCCGTGTTAGTGCCTTCAAAACATCCTCGCCTGCCTCAACAGATACTGGCATCAGGGAATCTTTAAGCATGCTCTGCACAAGGAGACCGCCTCTACCTCAATCAATGCTGTTGAAAAACACTCGAGAAAGAACAAAATTATTGTTGAAGGCTTGAAAGTGGCAACTGGTAACCAACGAGACACTTTAAACAACTTTCTACAGACGAGTTTTGGTGTTCCTACCTCTGTCGTCAATGTGACTCTAATTGATAAAAACAAAGACACTGTTGAAGCGAAGTTATGCGACAGCTCAGTAAAAAAAGCAATTATGGCCAGAAAATCTAATCTAAAATCACCGATTTATTTAAATCACGACCTAACCCCCCAAGAAAGCCTCATCGCCAAAAAATCGAGAGAAGAAACCCGTCGTTTAAAGCTCTTAAATAAGTTGGTCAAAGTTGGCTATCAAAAGATAACGGTGGAAAACATTAGCTAAACATTTGATCCTCACCTAAATTCCATAGTTCAATTAAAGCCCGAGTCTGTGAGCCATTCCTCTAACACCACAAGCCCGAATACCGAGCGGTGCTCCTAACACAAATAAGAAACAAATCCTACTAGAACCAAATGTCTTAAACATAGTCTTCTAGAACTGCCGCAACACAAACAATCTTCAAGATATGTCTCCCCTTAAGCCTAACATTATTTACATCATTGAAACATGGAGATCCTCAAACGATACTTCCCTAATGAGTTACTTCATGACTTGGAAATCCTCTTGAAGTAAAGCCACGAAGGATAAACCACAGAGCCGCGCAAGTGGCGGTCTTCTTACTGCTTCAGACAGTAGGTTCTATTTCGAAACTTACTACACCTCCTATTGCTGCATCTTTTCTAAGCACTCCATAAATAATCTCACAGTTATTATAGGCTCTATCTGACTACTGGAAACCTTTAATTAATCTCAAAAATGCCTGCAACTCCCTCCAAACAACCTTGAATGACATTCTAGACACAGACAATTTTGATATTTTACTAATTGGAGGAGATTTTATCGCTCGTGTCAGTCAAATCCGACATTCCGAACCTCTTAGTCTTGCAAATTCACCTCTGCTTAATGAGCGCATCTCGCAGGATAACTTCAGCAATGAAAAAGGTCTACTTGTAAACGGCAGAACACCCAGTGATATACCAGCCAAATTCTCCTTCGGCAACGTGCTATGTAAAAGTACTATCGACTTGGTATGGATTCATTTTAAAGGCTTAAACTACATCAGCAACCTTACCGTCAACCATATTATTACTCAATCAGACCATTTGCCGGTGACTCTCTTCCTTAAACTAACGTCCACCATAGTATCTCTTTCTACACTGGAGTCTTTCCAACCACAGCTCAGGTGGAACCCGAAACAACTTTCTTCTTTCTGTACGATGATGTAATGGAATCCTGCAGTGGACCAGGATTTTGTGTCTACTTCTGTTAGTGATTTCCACAAAACTTTAGAAAATGCAATTCTTCAATCAGCACAAGCACTTAAAATGTTCCATGTCCTTAAATCAGGCTCCAAGTCGCTCAGCACCAAGTGGCACAATAACGAATGTAAAAACCAAAAACGGCTGGTATCCAGGTATCGACACTTTTGTAAAAGAGAAGGCCCCAGCTCGCTCTTGTGGGACCTCTTTAAGCAGCTAAGAGAGAATATTTTGCACTATTAACACACAAAAAAACTATTTATCAGAACTCGATCACTAGACTCTTCGTAGATACAAGGAATCCCTTAGACTTTTGGCATGCAGTCTAGCTAAACCACGCACCAGGAATACCTCCTTCATCGCACCATCAGTTTGGGTAGACTTCTATAAGAATTTTTACCCACCCCGCAATTCTACCTGCGCTCTCTTTCACGTCCCATACCCCACAAATTCTGTCTCAAGAACTGTATCATACAAGGAGCTCCAGCGTATTCTAAGCAAAGCCAAAAATAGCAAAGCACCTGGTATTAATGACATTTCCAACGACTTCTTGGAGGACCTTCCAGTTATCTGGAAGCACTATTTACTTTCACTCTTCAATAGAATTCTCGACACCGGAGATGTCTCGCAAGATTGGTCCAAGGTATGCATTTTCACGTTGTACAAAAAAAATGACCCAGGAAACCCGTTCAACTACCGGAGTATCGCTCTGGTAAATAGCATAGTAAAAATTTTTACCAGCATTATCAATGAGAGGCTGATGTCTTGGGCTGAAGATAATGGCATACTTCCCGAAGAACAAACCGGATTTTGCAAATCCAGAAGCTGTAACGACAATATCTTCACTCTCCAATCAATTCTTCAACTATTTCTTAGACACAAGGATGTTCTCGTTCTGGTCCTGTTTCATAGACTTCTAACGGGCCTTCGACATAGTTTCCCATTACAATCTCTGGAGCAAACTCGCAGCCATTGGTATCTGGGTGATTCTGTTCTAACTGTGATATTCAATGTCCTGTATTGTTTGTTCTTACAGGTCATTAATTAATAATCAATTGGTGAAATTTTTGTGTTAATTGGATAGTGATGAACATATTTCAACATTATTTTTCTATTATATAACTTGCCACTCAGAGAAAACTTACAATATATCACTTGAATTTCAGTACTGTGTCATGTCCATTTCTAGAATTTACCTAAAAATTGTTAATTTCCTTTGTCGCAAGAAATGATTTAAACTAATCATCTCATAAATTCTAATGCTTATGATCCAACTGAAAAAACCCGGGTCAAAAAATTAGATGTGTTTTAAAATAAATGATAAATTCAAATATTTTTCTTTAATTCAAGTTTATAAATCATATTTATTTTATATAGGAATTTAATCTGTTTTTGTTCGTACTAGTCATTATCCAGGACAAAATCAGACTTATTTTCGTATGATATTTAGTCTGTTTTAAATCTGGTTTAGACTAAAAACAGACTTTTTTATTATAATTATTGTTCTGTGTTCAATTGTTTTTAAGGAGAAAAACAGACTTTATTTGCTATAATTTTTAGTTTGTGTTCAATTGTTTTTTAGGACAAAAACAGGACTTTTTATAAATATAAATAATAATAATAATAATCTAGATTTATTAATTTATTTCAATCTTCTTGGTACTTGAAACATGCTAATGCGCTTCTGAAATAAGATGTCACAAGGAGAAAAATGTTGGCTCGAAACCTACCAATTTTTACAATGCTGTTGACCAAACTTAAAACAGGAAGTGAATAAGCATCCAAAGAATAATTGTGCTCTTATAAAAAATGATTATGCTGTATCACAATACTTATTACGCCCGAGAAACTTATCGATAAGCTTTAATATCAATTACTTTTATACCTTACAATAATTTGGATGCAGCATAATAAGTTTTTATAAGAGTATATAGTAATTTTTAGGATGCTTTACTTTCTGTTCCAAGTTTGGTCGACAGCATTGTAAAAATTGGTAGATTGCGGGCCAAAATTTATCTCCGCGGCACATGAAATTTGATGTTTTGTAATGCCAACATATTCTCGATTATATCCAATAAATAAGAAAAATTTCTTGACATTTTAAGAATTGTTTTATGACTTTTATTCACTGCTCTAAATATTCAGTCAAGACAACTAAAAATTAAGCTGTCAAATTATCATTAACTGCCGGCATTTTTAAACAAAAGATACTAAATAAATAGTAAACAAAACATAATCAATTCTGCAACTTAATATTTTTTTTAACAGCATTGCCTATGGATAAAAATTTTATAAGTCCATGATTTAATCTAGTTTTGTCCTTGTAAATTTTCATAACTAAAATTTTTTAAAGTCCATGAATTAATCTAGTTTGGTCTGCCCGTAACGCGATTGTTTTTTAAATTAACAGGTCGAAAACAGCTTAAAATTTTTGTAAAAGATCACAAACAGATCAAATAGTCCAACTAGACTAAAATCAGATTAAATTTTTCGGTCTGAGTAGATCAAAAACAGTACAAAATTTTTATGGAAGTTCAACAACAGGCGATAAGTTCAAATACAGATCATTCAGACTTAAAACAGAGCAAATATGTTTTAATCAGTAGATCAAAAACAGTACAAAATTTTTATAGAAGTTCAATAACAGACTAATTAGTCCAAATACAGTCCAGTTAGACTAAAATCAGATCAAATTTTTCGACCCGGGAAATTGGCACACTTTCTGTTTAATGTATAACGTATATCAATCCCGAAAATTCGCGACGGAGACGCGAAGCCGTTGAGTATATCGTATGCGGTCACCCACGCGTAATAAATAAATAATAAATGAATTTAAATAATTTCAAAGTATAATAACTATTTTTATCAGATTGAAATAAATAATAAATTTTAAACAATAATGAAACGATAAATAATAAATGTTTGTTGTGCCTGAACCAGCTCCTCAGGCTGGGTTAGTGCACGCAGGCGCCAGACCGTTTTCCCAAAACGGACAAAATTTATTCAGGGGGGATTTACGAGGGAAATCCGAGCAAGTGACTCGCGACGAAGCGGAAAAACATTCGAGAAAATATAGCAGAAAATTAAATATATATAATAGAAAGATTATAAATAAACAATAGATAATTATCTATAAATAATAAATTATTACAAGAAAAATAAATGGAAATTAACAGTAGGAAAAGGTCCAGGGAAAATAAGCATTAAACTTTCCCCGACAGCTGTTGGTTTCCGTATTTGTTTAATTTTTAAACAATAATAAATATAAATAATACTTTTTTACAATAATCAGTTTGTGAAATGAACCACAGCAATAACACTCGGTGGTTATTAAAAAATACAATACAAAATTATCAATTTCCACTGAGGATAAAAGAGAGTGCCGGCAATTACCTCGACACTAAATCTTATTACTCAAACTTAATACTCATATAAATAAATAATAATTTCAGCTAGTTTTCTTATACCATAAATCATAACACTGACAATATTTCTTTTAAATTTTTCTCCCACCACTCGTGAGAGAGAGAGAAAGATACGGTATTTTGGTTTCTCACTCACACTTAGAATAATAATAATTTATCCACACAATAACTTATATGGTGGAAATAATATAATAATTTTAATATAAAAATAATAATTTAATAATTTTTCTTACCACTGGGGTATTTGAATCAAAAATAAAAACTTATTTACTCTCTTTAAATAACATAAAATATAAATAATAATATAAATGATAATGATAATAATTTATAATAATAATAATACCAGTGAGAACCAAAAAAAAAATATCTCAAATACTTTGAGTAGATAATTAAGTCATGAGATCAAACTTGAGGAATTTTTTGGTATGGCGTGTATAGTATAGCGATATATACTACCCTAGGGTGCTTTTTATTTTTCGAACATTTTTTTTTTCTTGGCCCATATGAAAATTTTATTGTAGGCGACAAAAAAAAAATTTCCTGAAAATTTTAGCCCTTGATTTTAATTTTAAGAGGTCGCTATCTATTTTTAAAATTTTCCCATTTAAAAAGCATGGGAACGATATCATATTTTTTTATAAAAATTCCTACCCAGGCAGTTTTTGAGCAATTCACTCGTTTTTGGGCTCGTTTCATAGGGCTTGTAGTCCTCTATGATTTAACGTATCGATCGAAGCGCCGATAGTTTTCGACGGTCTAAAATCTCAGTCTTTATGACTGAAATTGAATTACAAGTCACAAATCTATTATCAGTTTTTTAATATTATTTTATTTTTTAATCATAGAACTACATAAAAATTGATAAAGCTCGATTAATTTAATACCAAAAAAAAGGATAAGTACAAAAGTTCAATTTGTCACGAGAATAAATTTAAAATTAAATAATTCTAAAACCCTTTAAAAGAGAAAAGTTAATAAAAATAAACAATAACGTTGATAATATTGAATTCTTTTGGGTATTTCTTTCAGAGTATTTTACACACTACAAAAGTCGAATGTCATTTTTTCTAGAAAGTTGATAGCTGGAATAATAATAGCCATTAATTATTATTTTTTGGTAAAAATAAAAATTTCTGAAGTTTGAAGTCTCATAACTTTTGAACTGTTGTAAATGCATCTATGTCACTAAAATCAATATTAAAGAGGACTACAAGCCCTATGAAACGAGCCCAAAAACGAGTGAATTGCTCAAAAACTGCCTGGGTAGGAATTTTTATAAAAAAATATGATATCGTTCCCATGCTTTTTAAATGGGAAAATTTTAAAAATAGATAGCGACCTCTTAAAATTAAAATCAAGGGCTAAAATTTTCAGGAAATTTTTTTTTTGTCGCCTACAATAAAATTTTCATATGGGCCAAGAAAAAAAAAATGTTCGAAAAATAAAAAGCACCCTAATACTACCCGTATATATCTATGTGTATACCGGCAAAGTTTTACGACGTTGCGTACGTTATATCTATATATATGTATAAATAGAAATATTTTCACCAATATCACAAGTAATATTTACTAATAATTAATACTATTTAATCCATGTATCATTCGACAATATTAATTATAAATCAATTACTTTTTCCCTCGCGGCGACCAACAACTACCGGGGGAGGTTACCAGATGAAAATATTTTATCCAGCAGATAGAAATACAGGGTACTTACTCAAATCAGCACAAATGATCGGCAAAATAAAGTAATTCACCAATAAGTTTTATGCACCCGGTGAATTTTACAAAATTTAATAACTTTAGTCTTTTAAATAATCAACAACTCAGTATAGAAATAAAATCACGTCCACACACTATGCTTATCCGTATCTTTCTGTCTTAATTAGGTAAACCTCCACCTGTTGGTCGTCGCATATTTGGCACCATCTTCACCCTTACTTATTATAATGACTTTTGACATCCAATTAAATTAAAAATATAAATTATAAACATAAATTTTTAACCTCTGGATGATACATGGAAAATTGCTTAAATATATGAACTATTTATTTATATTGTCTGCATAGTTTCATATTGAATAATAAATTATATATTAATTCTTTTCTGATAAATAACATCACTTGACATCATCCGTCGGATGACGAGTTTAGATCAAATAATATATTGACAATTGTTGGGGCATAATGTAACGCTGGATTATGCATCCCAACTAACTCAAAATTATACATAAATAATTATATTAATCAAAAGTCAATTGTTTGTATCTTAAATCATAAATTATAAAAATAAAATTAAATCACATATGTGCTCTCTCTCATACCCAGCACGCATGCGCTAGCACCGTGCACGGACTGTCATGATCAACGGCGAAATGGTGGAATGCCCGCGTAACGATTTAAATTCAAATATAAAATTAAATATTTAACTTAAAACTGATTAAAAATTAAATAATTTGAATCGTTACGTGACAAATGTATTAAGTTAACATTGAATTTCGGTTCAAAAACTTTTGTCTTTAAATTTTAACGAGTTTTTGAATTTGAATTTATGTGACTCGAACGCCATGTTCCTTGAAATTTATGAAACGTCTAGTGAATTATCTTGAAAGTACGTCATCTGAGTTTTACAAACACTGAGTTGATGAAAAAGTGCCAAGAGTTCGTGTCATGTTAGAACTTAATTTTTTAAAAGATATGTCATAGATTGTCTTGTCGATACCGTGGTATTGATAAACTTTATTAACTATTAATTTTTTTTTAAAAAAAAATTAAATTCTTGTACTTAATGCCAGTCTAAACTTTACAGTCAATGGATAATATCAAATACATAACCAAATAACTACAGTTGTTATTTAAAATGAAACTGTCAGTTCCGTGTCTGTCAGTACCATGTAAAATAATAAGATAAATAGCATATAGTTATAATAATTAGTTGTAAAATTATTTTAATCATTAATTAAAATTTTTTTAATACAGATGGCACCAATACTTCGTGCTAGAAAGCTACTTGAGCCAAGTGCCAATTAAGTTATTCAATGTTTATTAATTTAATTAATTAATTTATTTTTTAATAAATTCTATAAATTAAATTATAGTTGCTATAAATTATAAAGTTAATCGTTATTAATCATCATCAATGTGTTAAATAATTATTAAAAAACGAGTTTAAGAGTGTTACAACAGAATTTATAAATGAATTTAATAAATTTCTTAAATAATTTCTACCGAATTTATTTTATATCAATACCATGGAACGCAAAATTCGAAATTTGTTTCTCGTTCTTGATACATTCAAGTTGTACAAGTGATACAAAGGCTTGAGTATTGAAATTGTTAAATCTTACGTCTACCTGGGCATACCGTTCTCCTCCTTAACTTCAGGGCATCTAGTAGCTGAGGTTGCGTCCAAAAAAGCAAAAATAGCTATGTAAGCAGTCCTGGCAATTTTAGCTTGCCTTAAATCTGACACATGGCCAAGCAAATTGATGATATTTAACAGTATGGTCAAAGCCACACTCTTGTACCAAGCACACATATGGGCCTTGAATCCAAACATCTTGGAAAAACTTGAAGCAGCGCGTTTACATTTCTTCAAGAAAATCTTCACGCTACCAACCCGTGAAAAAATTTTCTGATCAAGCCTTATATGACCTGATATGGCCATATCAAAAAATTTGATATATTCATATCTGACCTGATATGATCTGATATGCCCATATATAATTTTTAATATATTTTGATATAGTCTGATATAAAAATTGGCCATATCAAGCCATATCAACTTGATATGTCGATATCAGATTTGATATGTCTTGATCTGACTTGATATGCTTGTATATAATTTTTTTTATATGTCTTGCTATGACCTGATATAACTTGATAAGGGTATATATATTTCAATATGCTTGTCAAAAAAAATCTTGATCAGGTTTGATATGGCTTGATATGCCCTGATATGGGCACGTATACTAGTTTTTTCGAGTTTTCCGTATACATACGTTTGGTAAAATAATTTAGAAATGACCAAATAACGTAACATTGTTCGGAACAACCGATTTTATAATGATTCATAAAATCTTATGAAGTCTGTTAAATATTTAAATTTACCGCATTTATAAATTGTATAAAGTGCACAAACTTTGTTGAAAAATTTTTCCAATAAGCTAACGAGATCAATTTTTAAATCTCTGAGAGAATTTCAAATTTTCGTAATGAATTTAAATATAAAAAATTGAGATTTAAAATTGAAAAAAGTTTAATTATTATTAAATTTTTATGTATACTTTTTTAAAACTTATAAGTTTAAAAATCTTGAACTTTTTTTTTTTTCTTTAACCAAAAGAAGTAGTTCTTGCCCCGTTACTGGTGGGTATACCGTTAATAGTCTCGTTACTCTATAAACAATAACAATTGAATATAATACAAGTAACCAAATCAATCATTTATCTGATGTCTTTAATTTTCTTAGTTTCAATTTTATCCAAATCGATATAATCAACCTTACATTTCAAGTTCATGATTTGGCAGAGTGGTTAATAGATCAGACTTTGAATCAGAAGTACTCGGGTTCGAACCCATAACCTGGATGGATTTTTTTTTCTTTTTTTTTTTTTTTTTTTTTTTTTCATGACAATTATTGCATATACAACTTTACAAAGTTATACACAATTTTATAAAATTATCTATAAATTTAGTTCCCGAGATAACAATGTTAATCTCACTATATATAGTCTGATATGTCCATATCAGAACATATCAAATCTTATCTGTACATATATTTTCTGATATGGCCAATTTCCATATCAGGCCTTATATGAACCGCCGAAATCAAGCCATATCAGGCCATATCAGAAAATTTTTTCACGGGAAGATGTACTCCCCACTATGCTCTGAGGCTACTAATTGGTATTGATCACATCTCCACGGAGGTTGTCAAGAAAGCAATAGACTGGGTAATTGGAATTCTTAAGATGCCGGACTCTTGACTATCAAAAAAATGCTTACTCAGACTCTCACAAACACAAATACAAGGTCAAGAGAAATTTAACTGGATTATGCGCTTCAAGACTCTCCTTAAGCTGATCAACGAAGATGAAATGCTTAATAATCTTTCTCTTTCCATTTGGCTGTTATCGTGATACGATCCTAAGTAAATATCGCGATTACAAAAAGAAGCTAATCAACAATAGATACAACCAATTGAACATGCTACAATTTACTCTTGCTAATCACTTAACTCCGGGCCAAATAGGTACTGTGACCAATCCGGCAGAGCGGCAATTTGGATTCCGGATCAGAGTCGCCTTTCCGTGCGTAATGGTGGATCGGGAGCGGGCACTGTGTGGGTTAAAACACCAGCAGTTACCTTTGTTTCGTGTTACTTCACCCCAAACGAGCCTATTATGGACTTCCGAAAGAGGGTTGACGAACTCGAGAGAGTGGGCCGCAATCTTGAGGGAGAAATCGTAGTAGGTGGCGATTTTAACGAGAAATCCATCGAATGGGGCATGGAGTATAGCGATACGCGGGGAAATGAGCTCCTGGACATGATAGCAAGCCACGATCTTGTCATCGTGAATAGGGGAAATACACCAGCTTTCCGGAAAGCCGGCGTGCGTTGGTCTATATTAGATCTAACGTTTGCCACTGAACGGATAGCGGGTGTAATCTCAGACTGGGCTGTTTCGGAGGAGTATACGGCATGTGATCATCAGTACATTTCGTACACGGTTCATAGTATGGGGGGAAACTCTCCTACTGTGCTGGAGCGACAGATGAAGCGGATAGGATGAAGGGTGTCAATGCTGGATAAGGGCGTATTCCAAAATGCGGTCTCAGATAGGATGGACACGATTCCTGACATATCTGCAGAGTCGTGCGAAAATGTCGAGATACTTGTCGGACGAACGATGGATGTGATCGTTGCAGGGTGCGACGCTGCTATGCCTCGCCATTCCGCAAGCTCGCGTAGGGAGCCAGTTTACTGGTGGACTGCAGAGATTGCGCTGCTCAGGGCTGAGTGCTTGCGTCTTCGGAGGCAAGCGCTTAGGTCGCGAAAGCGAGTTACTGGGCAGCAGAAGAACGACGAGTACAAAGCGGCGAAGAAGCGGCTTGTCACGGAGATTAAGGCAAGCAAAGGGAGGAGCTGGAAGGCAATCTGCAGAGAAGTGGATGACGATTTATGGGGCAACGGCTACCGGATCGTCATTCGCAAATTTGTTGGTCGTGGTTCAGTAGCTCCTATGGAACCCAATAAGATGGAGGAAATAGTCCGAACGCTGTTTCCCGATCGTGAAGAACGAGTATGCACGCAAAAGGTAATATCCAATGACGAGTGCCCACTTTTCACTGCAGTGGAGCTGCGGGTAGTTGTAAAGTCCCTCAAGGTAGGAAAGGCACCAGGCCCCGATGGTATCCCCGTCGAGGTCTATAAGGTCCTTGTCAAAAAGCATGAAAAACTGCTCCTTGATACTTATAATGCCTACATCTCAACTGGAGTTTTTCCGAAAAGATGGAAACTACAACGGTTGGTTCTGTTGGACAAAGGTAAGGGTCCACCCTACACACCTTCATCTTAAAGACCACTGTGTATGTTAGACATCGCAGGAAAAATTCTCGAGAGCCTCATAAGGAATCGACTGCGGAAAGAAGTTAACGATACTGGTGGCTTGGCTGATAACTAACATGGTTTTCGGCTGGGTCGCAGTACAATTGGTGCCATTTCGGAGGCGCTTTCCTTTGCTCAACAGGCCTGGACGGGAAACCACCGTTCCCGCCCAGTATGCATTATGGTGACGTTCGACGTTAAAAATGCATTTAATTCAGCCAAGTGGTCGGATATAATGGAAGCGCTTCGGAAATTAGGTCTATCAGAGTATCTCATTAGCATCATAAATGATTACCTGAGTAATCGTTTTTTGATGTATGAGACTACTGCCAGAAAGGCTATGAAGGAACTGAGTGGAGGAGCAGCGCAGAGTTCAGTCCTCAGACAGGAACTCTGGGTTATCCACTATGATGTACTTCTGCGCCTAGAACTACCGAGAGAGATAAGCTGGAGGGATTTGCTGACGACGTGGCTGCGCTAATACTTGCGCAGAGCGAAAATGAAGCTCAAGGATTGGTGCGGCTTGTTGCTACCTCGATCAATGCGTGGCTCAACCAGCATGGTATGACGCTGGCCACTCCAAAGACAGAGGTTGTGGTCTGCACAACTCAGAGGTGGTTTCCGAGTCCTTGTCAGGCTCTCGTTGTGGACCAACACATCGAGAGTCGGAAGTCTCTGAAATACCTTGGAGTTACAATCGACTCGAAATTAACATTTCGAGACCAGATTGTCAGTGCAGCCACAAAAGCGGCAACGACGGTGGCGAGTCTTTCTCGGCTCATGCCGAATGTCAGGGCACCAAGGAGCAGCCGGAGACGAGCTCTCATGGGTGTCACAAACTCGATCATGCTCTACGGAGTAGAGGTCTGGGGAGAGACACTCATAGTAGAGACAAATCGGAAGCGACTGGCATCGGTTCAACGAAGGGGTGCGCTTAGGATAGCCTGCGCCTATCGAACGGTCTCGGAGGCAGCCGTGTTGGAGGAGACCTTTGCACTCTGGCAAGAGTGCTGGGAATCAGGGGAAACAGAACGTTGGACTTTTAGGCTCATTAAACGAGTCCGTGATTGGGTACTAAGGGACTGTGGGGAGGTAGATTACTATCTTACGCAGTTCCTCACCAGTCACGGACAGTTTAATGCCTACCTGCATCGTATGGGGATTCGAAACGCTCCCGACTGTGTGTACTGTCCGAGCGTTGCTGACTCCGCCGAGCACACCTTTTTCGACTGTCGGCGTTGGACTGAAATACGGCTGCGTTGGCAAGAATAAAAGGAAGTGCCCGAACGGCCAGAAGAGGTAGGTAGTTCCTTGGATGTTGGCGACGTCATAGAACTGGACAACGATGACAGGCTACGTGAGGGAGGTCCTAGGGAAGAAGAAGGAAGAAGAAGGGAAGAGGGGAGGGCTGTGAGAGCAGCAGGGGGATGCCTAGTACTGTGCAGTAATGCTCACGCGGTCCCGCAGTACTAGGTATGGGAGAGGAAGAGAATGAGGTTTTTAGCCGGTAGGGCCCCTAGGGATACAGTTATCTACTTAAAATAAAATCTTGAGTGATACATCCTTGCGGGAGGAGTCCGGCACACGGAGGGCAATATGCACATGAGGAGCAGTTCATGCTTTTCATATGGGTGTTGTCTTCTACGGTGCGTAATAGCATTTTCCCCTCATTCTTTTCTTATGAAAAAAAAAAAAAAAAAATCTGGGCATCGGTTGACCCTGCGGGCCAGCCCCAAAACTTCCCGCTGTTTTCGAGCTCAAGGAGCTCAAAAACATCGTTGTAAATACATTTTCGAGCTCTTCGAGCTCGAAAACACTTTTGCATGCCATTATTTTTGAAAAAAACAGTTTTTAGCATTTCTTTCTCCCGCGATAACTCTCAAACGAATTATCCGATTTTGATGTTTAAGGTGGCAATCGACGAGTTTTAATAAATTCTAGAGCTGATTAGATTTTTGGATTGTTTGGTTGAGTCGTTTCAAAGATATTCGCAAAAAACTGTTTTTTACCATTTCTTTCTCCAACGATAACTCTCGAACGAATTATTCGATTTAGATGTTTGAGGTGGCAATCGACGCGTTTCATTGAGTTCTAGAGCTGATTAGATTTTGAAGTCGATCGTATAAGCCGTTTTCGAGAAATCAATAAAAAACTAAAAAAAAAAAAATTTTTTTTTTTCGTAATTGGCCAATATCTTCGAGTCTAC
Organism: Microplitis manilae; assembly: GCA_030273425.1. NCBI lineage: Eukaryota > Metazoa > Arthropoda > Insecta > Hymenoptera > Braconidae > Microplitis > Microplitis manilae. The sequence goes on along the minus strand of CP092722.1, from coordinate 21,233,543 downwards.
TTAGTCAAATGATCTGAAATTTTCAGAAAAGTTGATGGCCAAAAAACTCTTTCGATTGCCGCCTTAACCATCCAAATCGGTTTATTAGTTAAAAAGTTATAAAGAGTTTACATACATACATACACACACACACACACACACACATACATACAGACACTCGGACATCATTCTAAAAATAGTCAGAATAGCTTCCTAGGACCTCAAAACGTCAACATCTGATGAAAACTCGATTTTTGAAAATCGGGGTGAAAACAATAACTTCCCGAAATTTTTGAAAATCATCGATTTTCTGAGCGGGAAGTTAAAAAAATCACTTAACTCCGGCTCGTCTATTGCTAATTAATCAATACCACTTGGTGAAACCTAAGATTCAGCTCAAATTAGCTTGTGATCTGGTATACAACCTAACTCTGAGCGGCATAACACATAGATTCAAGCCTGATCAGATTTGTACTCAGTGTCTTCTTTTTATCGAAGAAACGGTAGCACACATTCTGGTCGAATGTCCTGCCAACGAGCACCTCAGACACTTAGATCACTTTATTTGCATTAGACACCTAACCAAAAATGTACCGTATATCAAAGGTCACCTTCCTAAAACTGTACGTAAAAATTGAATAAATAAATAAATAAATAATGAAAATGAAAGCTTATTTTCTCCAGATCCTGACGGGCTCCAGCCAACTTTAATCTCTCCGGTATCGGCAACCAGTCGAAACGTACACGTAAATTAAAACCTCTTATCTAAATCCTTCGGAGATGAGACGGCAGTTCGCGCCCGGAACCCAGCAGAATTTTCACCAAGTTTTTTTCATATCATTTACCTCCATTAGATAGTTTAAACGTTAATGATCATAAATTCTACGAGGTTAATAATAATAAAATTGTTTTTTAATTAAATTTATCCGTTTCCTCGATTTATGGGCCAGGACTGGCAACGAAGCATGGGCCAGGTCTAGCAGCCAAATCGGACCTCGTGTTATCATTCCAGAGTCCTACCAAGGCTGGGCCAAGGCTGGCTTACAAGCTTGGGCCAAGGTTCTACATACTTGGGCCAAGCCTGGGCCCATCGTACTTTCCTCTCTGGGTTGAATCAAAATTTAATTATTCGTGATATAATATTTTCATAATATTAGTCGAAGAAAATGTTCTTGGATTAAAAAAAACCCAAATACTCAGCCAAAGGATAGAAAAATAAAGGCAAAAATTATCTTGGGCCAAGTCAAACTTTTTAACTTCCCGCTAAGAAAATTGAAAATTTTCAAAAATTTGGAAAGTTATTGGATTCATTATGATTTTCGAAAACCGAATCTCTATTAGATTTCGACGTTTTGAGGTTCTAGGAAGCTATACTTACTAATTTCACGATGATGTCCGAGTGTATGTATGGGTGTATGTACATACGAACAAACGTATGTATGTAAATAACTATAACTCTTGAACGAATGAACCGATTTTGATCGTTAAGGTGTCGTTTGCCACAGCTTGATAATATCTAGAATCCGTGAAAAATTGAGCTTGAATGCTGACGTGCGTTCGAAAATATTTGAATAATAAAATTTTTCATTACATGACTACATAGATATCAGTATACCATTGTAACATTCTATGCACTGGTTTTCTTTAAAAAAAATTTCAAAAAATCATCTTTTTTTCAGACAGTCACACTAGTAGTTCCTCTTAATAATAAAATTTATTGTATAAATCTGTATAAATATATAATTATAAATAACGTAGAGTAGAAATAATCTCTTATTCAAGGAGTATAGATTTATATGAAAATAAGTATTACATGGTCATATATATTAAAGATAGGAGCGATGAACTTTTCCATTCACTAAGCATAGAAAACCGAATATTAATCATTGTTTCACCTTGTCGAGGGTGTGAGGGTGAGGGTGACACATGCACACAATAGTCGAGATGGATGACTGGAGAATTTTATTCTGTTTTCGTTCAAGGTCTGTTGGATTACTCTCAGTTGCAAAAGTATAGTAGCGTCAAGTACTGGGTATATTGGTACTTACATATTTCTTGTTCACGTTGGCACATTTTTGGCAAGTTACCCGCGCACATCTGCTTCTGAACTTCTTTCACGTGATCGTTCTTATGTCTCCCCTTTTGCAAGTACGTATTTAGTCCAAGATCACGGAGCAAGAATATTTCAATAACTGTTTAGCTTATACTTTTGAATTAAATCCCCTACATATGCGTGTATACATATTTTAAACTTATACAAACACATTTAAATGCCTGCGATCCTAAAAATGGACAGTGAAAAATTATTAGATTTTTTGAACTTGTGTCTCAGTCTCCGATATGTTGATAACTTTTTTCCTAAAGTTTACCAGAATGATTTCTTATTTATTTATTATTTTTTTTTACCGAGTTTTTAAATGTTATAATATACAATTTGTAATTGCTTAGGAATTATGATTTATAAATTTTATTACCCAGGTGAAAATATCTGGCCGAAAAGAGGATCAGAGATCTTGTAGGAAATTTAATTTTTTACAAAAAAGGGCTATTTTGTCGTATGCTTAAAGCTGATAAAAAAAATTTGGGCATCGGTTGGCCCTGTGGGCCAGCTCTGCAACTTAAAATGAAAAATTTTTTGTTTTTCATTCGATAACTAGCAGGATTTTTTTTTTTATAATTTTGCAATAATAGTTTTTATAGAGATTTGAATTATCTATGAAAATAATCCTTAGAGTCGTTTTACGAGAACTCAAAGAAAGAAAGTTACAGAGCTGAGCTCTAAAGTTAAGAAAAATTTAATTATTTAGAAAAAATTTTGTATTATCATATAGTTTTTTTATTATAAAGCTAACAAACAGAAATACAAGAAACCTCCATTTTTTATTTTAATTATAATAGAACTTTGTAGAATTAAAGAAAAAATTAAAAAAAAAAATTTCCTTTTCCCATTTTAGAAATTCAACTTTTTCCTCAAAGTTTCAACCTTCATAACTTTTTTTTCTATCAAGTTTAAGCGTATAACACTCGATACCTTTTTCGTCGAGTATTTAATTTCCTACAAGATGGCTGAATTTAAGAATCCGAAAAAAAAATGTTTTGACATAATCATCTACAATATAGTAAAGATAAATTTTCTTCAATGTATTTTAAATGGGAAAAGGGACCCCCCCCCCTCGTGCACCAGCTCAACTTTTGAGATATAGAGCTGAAATTTTAGGAGATTTTTTTTTTATTGAAGTATCTTTTTGAGATGTATTTAATTAAAATAAAAAATAAATTTTTTTTCTAACACGGTCTAGTGTATATATAAAGTATATAATATTAAAGATATAACGAAGATATCCTGATTATAAAAGCTTGAATGATGACAGGATAAGAAGTCACGGTGTCTTCTGTCCAGTTGAGATAATTTTTGCGACAGAGCAATCTATACAAGTATACAAGAAGTTTGTTGGCAGTAATTTATACATTAAGGTGATTCATTTCCGCAAAAGTTTTTTTTTTTTTTTAAGTGCTCAAGCAAAATCTTAATCTACATCGAAAAAAAAAAATTCTTACCAAATATGAGGTCTTAATTCCAATGCTAAGTACTTACTATTTGATGTCAAAGATTTCCCATTTAAAATACACGTAAATTAAATGACTTTTTTTTCTTTCTACTACTCAGCTCCGTTTCATAGTATCAACACAATTCCCTTCAAAAAAAGTCCTATGAGTCAAGTCGCTAAAGTCCATAGTTTCCGAGTTATAGTCATCTTAATAATTTAAAAAATAAAATCGCAATTGTAATTTTTTTTTCATATTATCTTTTTCAAATTATTAAAATGGCTATAACTTGGAAACTATGGACTTTAGCGGCTTGACTCATAGGACTTCTCTTGAAGGTGTTACATACTGGAAAATCTCCAATATTAATTAAAAATAAAAATAATTTTTAATTATTTAATTTTATTCGAATTTGGCCTCGTTAGAGTGTCTATAGACCCCTGGTGGGCCGTGGTCGTCGATTATTTTATTAATTATTAATTTTACTTGTTTTTCGCGATTTTAAATATTTTCGATGCCGGTGCCAACTCCATATTTTTAAATTTATAGTAGCAGGTTAATGGATGGAAAATCGGCAGGAAATTTGAGGGAAACCCGAACTGCTGTTGAGCACTCAGGGTTATAGGACAGGGTGAAACAGCTGATAAGCGCTCGCCCTTGGGTGGTAATAGGGCTATGGATATGTCATAGTGTAGGTGAAAATATTGGGGGTGCCAATTGGCACCCCAAAATAAGGTTGAATTGATTTAGAATTAATTATGGAGTTTATTTACTCTATAAAGAACGGAGATTCGAGCTCTATGAGCTCTCTCGTAAGACTGACTTTTTAGTAGTCCTAAAAATATAATAAAGTCAACAGAGATGACAAAATGTTGACCCTGCATCTCAGGTTCCCTGTGAGAGAATCGTCATTTGACTACCCGCGAGCCACGGCGACTCTCTTATCATAACCGATTTCCGATGCATTGTATAAAATTATTTTATTAAAAATAATTGGTTAAATTCAATCAATTAAATATTACGGGAACGTAACAAAGGGAATGAAATTTCCAATAAAATTCCTATTAGCATTTTTTGTGTGCTTTCATTGGTTTACGTTCTGCAAGCCAATAAAGGTCAATTTCATAGGAAAAATGAGTTCCGCAGCGGACACAAGTGGAACAGCTGGAATAACAGCTAAGTAACTAGGGGCACTTTTGAAGAACACCAAATGCCCTACAATTTGCGACCAAAACCGTGTTGATATTATGACACGGAGCTGAGTATTAGAAAGTTAAAAAAAAGTAATTTAATTTACGTGTATTTTAAATGGGAAATCTTCGAAATCAAATAGTAAGTACTTAGCATTGGAATTAAGAGCTCATATTTGGTGAGAATTTTTGTTTTTCGATGTAGATTGAGATTTTGCTTGAGCATTTAAAAAAAAAAAAACTTTTGTGGAAATGAATCACCCTAATTTACATATATATGAAATAGTACAGAAACGTAGGTAAGTTTACAGTCATGTGGTACCTAGCGGGCACACAGTGGTCATGACATGTTGGTGCGCATCGCTAAAGTTCATTACACTACAGTACAGTAGCCATTCGTACGTTAGCTCACCCGTTTTGTACGTATGTATTAGGGTGATCTAAAAAAAGTTTCTTTTTTAAAAACAGGCTCAAAATTTTCGTTTAGATGCCAAAATAGGCCTCTGAAAATATGAGCCCTCAATATTAATATTAAGGTTGTGCAGAAAGCGCATTTCCATTCCCCGTAAGAATAACAGAGAAAAAAAAATCTGGGCGTCGGTTGGCCCTGCGGGCCAGCGCGGAAACTTCCCGCTGTTTTCGATCTCGAGGAGCTCGAAAACATTAGTGTAGATATATTTTCGAGCTCTTCGAGCTCGAAAATGCTATCGTATGCGATTGTTTTTTTACGATCTTCTCAAGCTCTAACAAGCTGCCTGTTATGCTAAAGTTTGAAAATTTAAGAATTAAAAATTGTTAACGAAGCGGTTTTTGAAATTTAATCCCTGATTATATTCAATAAAATAAGTGTATTCAGGCAGAAATCAATGCCAGGGATTCGAATCAAGATTTAAATGAGTTTTGACTCATGTGAGAAACAATCAAATATAAATATCCGAGAAAAATATTAAAAACTACGTTTTATCGATTTTATTGTTGGTACTATGATTTAAACTAAAAACCAAGTTCGATGACATTGTGTATCGAAAGTAACCATATAAAGAATGAGTTGGTATGACTTTAGGCACATTTTCGTAGGTTATATTATGATTTATCCGGGAAAAATAACATAAAATGTTATTTCTTTAATTTTTCAACGCCGATATCGTTCGAACTAATTGATCGATTTTGACGTTTGAGGTGGCAATCGGCGCGTTTTATTGAATTCTAGAGCTGATTAAAATTTGGAATCGATCGCGTCAGTCGTTTCGAAAATATTTAGAAAAAACCGTTTTTCACCATTTCTTTCTCCCGCGATAACTCTCGAACGAATTATCCGATTTCAATGTTTGAGGTGGCAATCGACGCATTATTTTGAGTACTAGAGCTGATAAAATTTTGATATCGATCGTATAAGTCGTTTCTAAGAAATCAATAAAAAACTAAAAAAAAAATTTTTTTTTTTTCGTAATTCGCAGATATTTTCGAGTCTATTCGATCAAATGATCTAAAATTTTCAAAAAATTTGATGGCCAACAAGCTCTTTGAATCGCCGCCTTAAACATCCAAATCGGTTCATTAGTTCAAAAGTTACAAAGAGTTTACATACACACACACACACACATACATACATACACTCGGACATTATTCCGAAAATAGTCAGAATAGCTTCCTAGGACCTCAAAACGTCGACATCTGATGAAAACTCGATTTTCGAAAATCGGAGTGAAAACAATAATTTCCCAAAATTTTTTGAAAATCGTCGATTTTCTTAGCGGGAAGTTAAAAATGATTTTTTTCTTCTGATTTCTGCAAACTAATGAACCATAAATTGCAGTGCTATGTCCATAAAATTTTTTTGTAGAAAATTGAATGCTCTACATAAAAAGTCTGGTATCATTTTTGAATAAATCAATCCGTGTGAAAGTTATTGAAGCTGGAAGAAAAATCTATAGTAAATTTCCAGATGTCTTTACTTTTCCAGCAAATCTATCAGACTCATCAAAAAATGTCATTGGACCTTTTTTGTAGACAATTTTATTTTCTAGAAATTATTTTTCATAAAGTTCATTCAAATTCCGCAATGTTTTCTAGTTATTTTCATTTTAATGCCAAGCTCATTAAAATAATAGTCTTCTAATCGATTATGAGAAATAAACATTGAATTGGAAATAACTCGAAGACTATGCGGAATTTAGATGAACTTTATGAAAAATAATTTCTAGAAAATAAAATTGTCTACAAAAAAGGTCCAATGACATTTTTTGATGAGTCTGATAGATTTGCTGGAAAAGTAAAAAATCTCAAAATTTACTATAGATTTGACTTGAGAATAACCAAGGCTTGATGGTCTTCTTTACATTATTATGACAAAAAGTGGAATTTTTACTACTGACATATACTCTATTACGTGATTGCTTAACCTCGAATTAACAAAAAACTCAAGAAAAAAAATTTTTCTTCAATGAAATTCAAAAATTCATATTTTTGTAAAAACAAAAAACACAATTTTGAAAATTTCAGAATCTTTTAAAATAAATACAAGGTGTTAAACAAAAAAAAATGAGCAAAAAATTTAAGGTCGATCGTCATTTTTGACGAATTTCCAGAATTCAAAATTTGACAAATTTATCATTTTTCAAAATTTTTTTTGGAATATTTTTTTTTAGGCTCAAGTATCCCTTTCAGAAAAAGCTTTGAATCATTATTGTAACTATCATAGATTTCGAGATATTCTAAGAATAAAGTTGAAAAACTGGAAAAATCGCGAAATTTTGAATTTTGCATAACTTTTGAAGAAAAATTTTCAAATTTTTTCCTTCGGCAGAATTTCGTTACATGGTTATAGGAAACTTCTGACCAAAATTTGTCCAAATCAAGAGAGGTCGATTTCAACCATTGGTCGATTTGACATGGAATGACCCATATACATATATAGTAGACTGTGTCGGAATAAGTTTTTTCTCGCCTCCGGGCGGAAAGCGTCAACTTTCGTCCCGCTGTGCAAAACGAAGTTGCCGCTTTCCGCCTCCGTCGACGAGAAAAATAGTATACACTCCTCGTGAAGTAAATAAGAAAGCCTCAGATCACATGTTTGTTGACCTCGGCTTCGCTTTGGCCGACAATTGCATGTGATCTGAGACATTTCTTATTTTACTTCCCTAGGTGTGTAATATTCTATTTTTTTTCTCGATTAAACGTATCTTAAACTAGATAAAAAAAGATTTTATACAATTATATAAAATTGGTTAGAAAAAATGGCCCAATCCAATTGTATACAATCGTACATAATTATGTCTAATTGTATATAATCACATACAATCGTTTATAATTGTACATGTTTTGTATATAACTTGGATATAATTCGTATATAACTCTATATAATCGTATATAAATATATACATTTGTATATAATTGTATACAAATACCGTTAGATTATAGTAACCATCTAGAAATTATATAAACATTGTAAATTATGAATACAGCAATACTTTATTTGCGTAAAGTTTCTATTGGTATATTATCTATATTAGACTGCGCCAAAAAAATCGACTATTTTCGTTTTCTTTCGATACTATGAAAACATTATTCCTGATGACTAAAAAAAATTATTGTGCAAGTTTGAGACCTTAATATTGATAGTAAGAGGTGTATCATTACGACTATTCGTTTTTTGGCAGAAATTTAATTTTTTACCCAAAACTCGTGAATCATCTATTTGAATAATTTGGGCAATGCATTTTCTTGAAGGAAATCGAATTTTCTACAAAAAATATCTCCTAGTAAATTGATGTAATCCCGGGTTGTCTAATCTCCGTAGAGGAGAGCGGGCAACATGGTTGAGTGTCAACCGGGCGCGTCCCCAGGTGGTGGATAGAGGGACAGCCAGGGTGAGAAGTGGTAGCTTACGATGACTTCCAGCGGGAGGGACATCGTGATCAGGCCATCACTGCTTTGATTAACAAGTGCTACAGGGATCCCAGCTGGCGTAAAAACCGGCCCAGGAGGACCAAAGCCTTGTCGCGGGTCTACTCCCCAAGCCAAGGTGTAAGCTATCGTGGCGAGGGCCGGATGTCACAGAGGTACTGCGTCGCGAACGATGCGCCTTGGGGCACTAGGTACGACCCCATTGTATTTAATGCACCTTTCGCTAGCATCAGGCTCTGCTGGTGGTGACTTGTTATTTCCTGACTTCTCGTGGGACCAAAATGGAAACAACAAAAACTAATACAAACAACTTGGGATTGGAGGCTTCGATAGAGGACTCCAATCATTCTGTCCATATTGATGTCGTGGAGAGTATGGAAGGCTCAGTTAACACCGGGACTTCTGGAGAATCCAATGATGGAGGAAAGAAGAAGAACCGCAGTGGTGCTGTGAAAAAAAGGACCCGGAAAGCCAAGTTGGCTGCCCGGGAACAATTTTCGGTGCAAAGCTGTGGGGATAATTCTCACTCTGTTAACAAAACTTCAGTGTAAGATGGCTCTTTGACAACTGGTTGCCCAAAAAGGCCCAGACCAGAGGACCAATCTCCACCAGAGGTAAAAAAAGTAGTGAAGCGAGGCAAAGTGACTCTTAAGTCAACTGGTTTCGGCGACGCTGTTCGGGCGGACAAGAAGGTCGCTATAGCACCTTCTGGCTACCCGGGCACGCTGCTGATCCCGGAGCCGGGTGGTCTGGTCATGCAGGCGTTAGTCAGGGCGTTGGATGCTGTCCTTACGGGGCAGCCAGTCCCGTGCTTCGATGGATGCCGGTGGGACCAGGGAGCACTGTGGCTCACCTATGCTGATGATGAAGCGAAACAGTGGCTGCTGGGGACTATCCCAGCTATTAAGGTGAGGGAGGGACTTGTTCTTCGAGCTCTGGAGGATGAGAAACTGGAGAACTGCTGCGAGGGTGGTAACGCCCAGCAGAATTGAATGGGCAATTGGTAATTTTGAGAAGTGCAAAAGCCTAGAGGTGGATGGGATTTTTCCGGCTCAGCTACAAGAGGATGGAGAATCACTTCGCAAACACCTCCTACAAATTTTTAGGGCCTGCCTCGCCCTAAGCTATGTGTCTGGGGATTGGCGCAAGGTCAGGGTAGTCTTTATACCAAAACCTGGGAAAAGTTGCTATGACCTGGTGAAATCCTTCAGGCCCATAAGTCTGACTTCCTTCCTTCTAAAAACCCTGGAAAGGGTGTTGGACAGGCACATCAGAGATGAAGCGATGAGTCAAATGCCAGTGCATCATTCACAACATGGATACCAGGCTGGTAAATCTGTCACATGGCTCCACACAAAGTAGTTAGCTACGTCGAGTAGGCCTTTCGCCAGAAGGAATCGTTTCTGGGAGTATTCATTGACAATGAAGAGGCGTTTGATAATACACCCCTCAGAGCCATTTGTGAAGCGGCGGAACAGTTTGCGATAGAGAAATCTATCACAAAATGGACCCACAATATGCTTCGCTCAAGAATAGTGACAACCGAACTTGGTGACACTAAGGTACAGGCTCGTGTTAGAAGGGGCTGCCCGCAAGGAGGCGTGACCTCTCCTCTCGTGTAGCTACTAGGCATACTGATAATCAGAGGCTGTAGCCCGGTAGAGATAAGATGGAGGATGCAAAGAGCACTCGATCTTATATAGGGTTGGTGAACTAATAGATCTCCGAAGGTCAACCCTAGCAAGACAGAGATTATGCTCTTTACTTAAAGGAGGGAGCTTAATATTAAAGTGCCTTCAATTTTCGGCGCTGAGCTGAAGTTTTCAACAGAGGTACGCTACCTTGGAGTGACTCTGGACAGTAAGCTCACGTGGAGAAGCCATATTGGGAAGCAGGCTCAAAAAGCTACTGCCACTTTTCGGGCCTGTAAAAGGGTATTTGGAACATCGTAGGGTCTTAAACCAAAGTTAGTCAAGTGGATTTACACGGCTATTTTGATACCCCAATTAACTCTTGCCTCTTTTGTTTGGTGGCCCGCGATACGAAGGGACGTCAACATCAAGGTACTAAATAAGGTTTATCGACTTGCCATGCTAGGCATAACAGGAGCGTTTAAAAAAACTCCTACACTAGCCATGGGGGGACTTCTGAATGAAGTTCCTTTACATATACCTGTAGAATGTCTGGCTGTGAAAACAGCATTGAGACTTCATTTTGTTGGCCTGTAGTCGAATGCTAGGACGGGACATGCGTCCATCCTGTGGAACAGAGATCTCGAAGAGGTTCTGGCCCAGTGATGGGACTATGGCTCTCGTAGCTACCACTTCAGATCCGACTATGAGGTCCCCTTTCCGAGCAGGCAGGAATAAAAGGAAGAGGGCACAGATGTCCTGTCCCCTAAGGAGCTGGTCTGGTTTACGGACGGGTCTAAAAGGTTGGAGGGAACAGGAGCAGGAATTTATAGCGGTGGACCCGAAATTGAGAAATCCCTCAGGCTGGGGCACACCACCTCTATTTTTTAAGCAGAGTTATATGCGATCTGGGCCGGTGTTAAGCATATCTTAGAGCTGAATCACAGAAACAAATACATATACATATGCAGTGATAGCCTTATAGCTCTCAAGTCATTCATGTCTGCCGTGGTGACTTCAAAGCTGATACGGGGCTGCATTACACTTGTTAGCAAACTAGCAAGTGTTAACTATGCCAATCTCGTTTGGGCACCAGGTCATAGCAGTATTAAAGGGAATGACATTGCAATTGAACCGGCGAGAGCAGGAGCGTGTAAAATGGATCCTGAGCCAGCCTGTTCAATCCCGGTCCCTCTGTGCTTCATCAAAAACCACTTGGCTCAATGGACCTGTAACAGGTTCTTGGACCTGTGGCACGAGGCCGGAGGCATGCAACATACGAGGGCACCATTTCATGGACCATCGAAGACATTAGGTACCAGTCTATTGGAGCTCGACAGATCCAAACTAAGGGTTATTGTCGGGCTCGTTACAGGGCATTGGTTTACCGGAAAGCATCTGAAGCTTATAGGCATCACCGATGATTCGGTATGCCCCAGATGTAATATAAAGGATGAAACTCCTCTTCACCTGCTGAGCCGGTGCAAGCCTTAACGGATGTGAGAAAAAATGTACTGGGCATCCGTGATGGCACTCAGCCTACTTTATTAGAGATTGGTATAGGCGGATTTCTACGATTCTCGAAATCTAATCATCTGCCTATTCAACCTTTAATTTAATAAGATTGACCTAGTTAGGCCAAGTACAATGATTCAAAGGAACTGAGTGCTCGGCTCTATATCAAAAAGGGGTCGATTCTCTGTTCAATTCAATTCAATTCAACTTGACGTAATACGAGCCGTTTTCTTGTAACCGTGCCTTAAATATTGATATGTATTTTAAATTCTTTGTTTCTATTTTAGATTTTTGTAACTGCTAGAAATATTAAAATTTGTTTTAGTCAAGATTCATAATTTTGAATGAAATTTAATGCTCTACAAAAAAGGTTTCTTAACATTTTTTGCGAAATTCACTCCTTCAAAAGTTATTCAAGGTTGAAGTTGAGTAAAAAGGACTTAAATAACCGGAATAACTTTCGAAGGTGTGAATTTATCAAAAAATGTTAAGGGACCTGTTTTAAAGAGCATTAAATTCCCTTCAAAGATATGTATCTTGACTAGAAAAAATTTTAATATTCTTAGTAGTCACAAAAATCCAAAACAAAAAAAAAGAATTTAAAAACCAAATCAATATTTAAAGCACGGTTACAAGGAAACGGCTCATTTTACCTCAATTTACTAAGAGAGATTTTTTGTATGGAATCCAATTTCTTTTGAGAATGTGCATTGCTACAATTTTTCAGATAGATGACTTACGAGTTTTGGGTAAAAAATTAAATTTCTGCCAAAAAACGAATAGTCGTCACGATACACCTCTTAATATCAACATTAAAGGCTCAAACTTGCACAATAATTTTTTTTTTTGTCATCAGGAATAATATTTTCACAGTATCGAAAGAAAGTAAAAAATAGATGATTTTTTTGGCCCAGTCTAATCTATATAATATTTTGTCAAATTAACTGACTAAAGCTCTCCGAGAAATTAAGTCTTTGTCAGTTTTTAACCTGACTCTTGGAAAACGAGCCTTCTTACATACTATGACTGATTTACCTGAAGTACCACAAGAACCTTGTCAGGTTAATAATAGGTTGGCCTTATTAGAGCAAACCTGACGAGTTCTATATCAGGACCTCATCAGGATATCCTTCTTAAAAAAAAAAGTTATCTAATCCCTTCAAATATTTCATTTACAGGCTATAAAACGAAACAAAGTACAAATAATATTATATCACAATCACGTCAATCATTGCAGCACGGATTTTTTAGTTTTCCATCAGTGATTCTTTGTCATCACAATGACTATAATATTTACGCTTACAAGATCACATATGTATGTCAGCGCAGTGGATAGAATCAAGGACTTTGAATAGGAAGGATGCGAGTTCAAGCCCAGCACTCATCGGGATTTTGTCATCAACAAAAAATATGTTTACTTCCTCTAATGGATGCTCTTAATACAATAGGTAACATTTCCGATCAAATTAAAATTCTTTTATTCTTTTTCCGCAATTTAATATCATTTTTACTAATAATTACTGATAATTCAAACCTGATAAGGAATAGATGAGGATATCCGAGTAAGGGCCTGATGAGGTAATCCTGATAAGGATTTAATGAGGATATCCTGGTAAGGGCCTGATGAGATAACTCTGATAAGGATTCAATGAGGATATCCTAGTAAGGACCTGATAAGGCAATCCTGATGACTTCATGGGTCTTAAGCGTTACATACATATCAGTTCCTCTTTAGAATACCATGATTGGGACCTTATTTGAAACAAAGTTAACCTGATAAGTACCTCGTCAAGTCCTTATGAAAAATTCTAGTCGGGTTAGATCCATTGATTGAGAAATCTACCTTCCACTTCGGTGTTCGAGTGGTCTTTTATGATGCACAGATCTTCATATTTTAGGAAGATGATTTGAGCCTTCTTACTCTTATATAGGATTGGTTCAAATCACCCTTTTAATTTTGTTTCGGGATATATATGTCATATAACTGATTTAATCACCATGATTGTGCCTACAATTCTTATCGGATCCTAATTAAATTTTCCACTTTTATTCTATGTGTAATTATCTTGATCAAGTTCGAAGATGGGCAGAATCGGTTGACTAGTTTAGAAGTTATGGCTGTTTAAAATTTTCATGATTTTCTAAAAAATCAGTTTCTATCCACTGTTCAAGGTTATGTAACTTTTAAATTAAAACTAATAGATGATTTCTGTAGAAATGATCTCAAAAACATTGGCTACCAGGTAGCATTTTTTTTTATCAATTTCTCTTAGGCATTATTACTTAATTTGCAGAAAAACACTTGCGACTATTAAGATCTTGAATGTTCCTTGATTTCTTTTAATGAATATTAACTATTTACGGGTCACTATGAAATCGGGCATAGAATTTAAGTAAATTTTTTCAAAAATTAAATCAATATCGATAAAAAAAATTTTCATATAATTTTTAGTGGGAATTATTTGAAATTAAAAAATTACGTTGGGTATCAAGTTGAAGCTTAAGGTTGATAGATTCTTAAAATATATTTTAGAGTGACAATTTTAAACTTTGATTTTTAAAAAATGAAATAAAAGATACTAGCGCATTTACTGATAAACTTAAAAACAAGTTGGAGGATAAGGATATCTGTTTTTTATTTTTCAAAATTTCTAATGCGGTAAAATGAAATCCCACGGAGACGAAAGTAATATTATGTATATATGTATACATGGTAGGGTGACCCCGCCAGTGGGCAAATAAATCTACAAGAAGACCACTCTTTTGGAAGCAGCTAAAAAAAGAGAAAGAGCAAGTCGAGAATAAAATAAGTAGAGTTTAACCAGTGCTTTCGATTTCGGAGGCTGATAGACGTCTCAAAGTTACGTCTGTAAGTCTTTTAAGAGCCCCAGCTTACTTTTGGCCATACTGTACGCAAGTACATACATTTTAATATGAACATTTACTTTGAATTGTATACACAAGCATACTCAGGAGTACTACGTGAGTCTACCTCATTAGGCGTCAACAATAGCATAACAAATCATCGAGATTACAATCTCATCTGACTCCCTCGAATCCGCAAACAACAGACTGGTGCCGAGTAATGCTTTTATAATTATTTCCAATTGTATTTATCCATTTTCAAAATTATGTCCATGAGTATGTCATTTTTCTCGGTACTCTAATTAATTTTATGTAATTTTCTTCTCTTATACTTTTTTTCTTTTTATATATATTGTCACGTAGCGATTCAAACGTGAATCGCTGTGCGCGCTTTCCTATCTCGCCGTGAATTTAACAACACCTCCTAGCTAAAATTAAGCGCATTTATTTATTATGATTTATTATTATTTAAATATTTATAGTATTTTATTGGACTATTTTATTATGATTTAATTATGAATTTATTGATATTATTGTTTATTATGTTTATATTTATGTTTTGATAATTATTTTGAACTTTATGTACCTAATCAATATTTTCATTTCAGTCAGTAGCACACGTGTTGTAGAGCATACATGAAAATATCGACCAAAAGGGAGAGTAAGTCAATATAGTGGGGATAAAAATCGATATTTTTCTCCAGTCACGTGGTGCACTGAAATAATTATTATTTTATTGTTTAAAGGGTCAAAAATCATTATGTTTATGTTTATAAATAGAAAATATTATTTAACTTATTATTATGGTATAACTCAGGTTGTTTAATGGCTTTAAATATTTTGTTTTAATTGATAATTTCGGGTCCGAGGTCATCAGAGGGGATAACAGGTGAGTGATACCCCTTCCTCGGAAAAATCAACGAAAATATAATTAGAGAGGACCGGGATCTTGTAAAGATAGGACGTGTTGTTGTCCGTAATTATTATTTCTGAGTAAATTGTTCCGGCCCAGTTGCCGTAGTAGAATAATTGCATAAAGTTTATTTAATTTGAATAATTAGTATTTTGTTAAATAAAGTAAAAATACATTTTATGTAATATTGGTAATTGAAAAACTTCAGAAGTAAATTATTGTCAACGCCGGTAAGTCAATTGTGTTATCATTTGTTGCATCGGCTATCGCTGGTCCTTTAGTAGAGTTGATCGCGATATTTGTTCGTTAAATAATTGAACCTGAGTTATATTATCATAATAAGTTGAATTTGTCCGGCGTGCGTTTCAAGTACGTAGACGCGTCGAGCGAATTCCTTAGAGGATTAGACAAGGATAGCAAGAGTGGCTCCTTGTCTTACACTAGTATTTTACATATTATTTTAGAAGTATATTTGAGTATTGAATATTATTTCTCTGGGTAAAATTTATTTTATAATTTGATGGTATGCAACCCAGTGTTGCCAAATGTATTGAGTACCCGCGTCTTCGTCTCCCCAGAGTAAATAATTTAAAATAAAGGAAAAAGATTATTATTATTTTTTTAGTTAACAATTTATGTGAGTTTGAATAATCATAACTTATATTTGAATTCCCTAGTGGATAATTTAAAATGAATTATTATTGTTTGATTGTAATGAGTATATTTTAATTTGATAAAAATTTATTATAAAGTGTTGAGTTTATTTAAATATATTTTGAATTAAATAATTTAGAAAAAGGAATCCAGTGATAGCCAATATTTGTTTGTTTATTTCCTGGATATATTTAATAGTAATTATTTCTTATTATTATTTTTGTTCATTATATATTTATTTGGTTGTCATTTCGCTTGGTGCATACATTCTCGCTCAAGATACTGTTCCGTGATCTCTCTCCTGAATTGTTATTATTTTTGTCCGTTTTGTAAAAACGGAATGGCGCCCTCGTGCACTAACCCAGCCTGAGGAGCTGGTCCAGGCACAATTTTATTTTGTTTATAATTATTTATTATTTTGAGTTATATTTATAATTTTTATTCTTAATTTTTAATACACTTGGGTGACCACATACGACTCCGGATTTTTATTCGCGTCTCCGTCGTGAAAAGGAAAACGGTTTACGTTATAATATATATATATATATATATATATATATATATATACACATATATATATATATATATATATATATGTATATATATATATATATATATATATATATATATATATATATATATATATATATATATATATATATATATATATATATATTATATATATATATATATATATATATATATATATATATATATAATTCAAAAATATAATGTACTCGATAGTAAAAATTATTTTTCCGCGTTTTAATATTGTCCACATGTGACATGTTACATATGATAGCATATCATACAGAAAATAAAGTATGAGAGTGTGTAATTTTGCAACGTTTTATTTTGTCTTAATCAATTGTAGTTTAATTTCATAATAAGACTAATTGGAAATATATAATAATCTCATAACTAATCAATAAAAAATTGCACATCAGTTGTTTTATTAATATTTTTAACTTTCCGCATTGGGCACGGGGTTCAATAAGGACGATAGCCAGAAAGAAACCAAAAAAACTCCCCGCTAAGAAAAGCAAAGATTTTTGAAAAATTTGGGAAGTCATTGTTTTCTCCTTGATTTTTGAAAATCGAGTTTTTGTCAGATGTTGATGATTGAAAGTGTTAGGAAGCTATTCTGACTATTTTCAGAATAATGTCCGAGTGTCTGTATGTTTGTATTCATGATACCAGCATTATAACTCGAAGGTTAAGTGTCTTTGCAGCCAGTCGAAACAAGCTAATTTCAAGCCGAATTTACATCGCAACTCACACTTAGGCCTAACATTGGAATTACTGACCGGTAGGTAGCAATGGTAACCTAAGGTTTGCCGATGTTTGGTATGCCCAAGTCAGACAGAACTAGGAATGTCTGTAGCAAGGTCGCAGTCAATCCTAATATTAGAATTCCTGGTTGGTAGGTAGTAATGGTTACTATACTATATATATCTCGACTGGAATTCCAGTGCGGCATGCCGAAATACCGATTCGGGACAAATGAGGTTTCCCGAAATACTGCAAGCCTAATTTGAACTTTGTCTGGTCCTTATGAGGAAAGTCGAAACTCGATATACCAACACCTTTCCAAACTTGGTTGTTATTAGGAGTTTTCGGTTGGGCGTAAGTTTAGTGTATCTCCAGAATTCCTGGCTAAAAAGCAATGAGAATGATCAAAGGCTTTCCAAAGCTAGGTATGTCAACTTTGACTGTTATTAGGAAAATCTCCGTCATTGTCTAAGTTAGGTCTATCTTTGGAATTCCTAGCTGGTACCGAATAGTATTTAAATATCATAAATAAACTTTTGAGTCACAATCAGTAGTGTAGCGTCGCAGTTAAAGCGTCGGTATTTCGTACCTAAGGTTTCGGGTTCGAATCCCACGATAGCGGTCCTTTCGATAAGTTTCGCGTTTTTCCTTGAATTAAAAATTTGTAATTCGATTGGAAATTGAAATGACATTAAATTAGCCCATCTGTAATCTGGCTCGTATGTAATGTGAGCCTTATGCGGTTGCCTCATTTAGCGCGAATTTAATTTAAGCTATCACCAGCAAGTATGGCTTCCAAACTGCTGCCTAAAAAGGAAACCAAATTAGGCAAGGCCTCGTAACTTCGTTACTTTTAGGATCTCGGCGTAGTTTGGCGACATTTGGCGCAAGCCTGGAAGTTGGCATACCTGAATAACTGAAATTTCTAGTCAAGGCCATTAAGTCTAGTCCGTATCTCCAAGTATTTTTTAAGTAATAGTTAAATTTTTTATAAAAATTTCGCTAAATTTTTAGCCTGCTTAATTCAAAAATTCAACAAAATAATAAAGGTTAAATTTACAATGCCCCAGCTTTATAAGACTGTAAAATTATGAGTGATGAAAAGAACTTAACAATTGTTTTGAAAAAAATTTTTCTCCAAATGGAAAAAAATAAAAATCAAAGCAACCTCTTAAACCCCTACTAGGGCTACTTCTCAAAAAATTTTTATTGTTTTTATATCAAATGATATCTAGCAGTTAAAGAAAAAAAAAGTACATAAGAGTTCAATGACAAGGGTCTGAGTTTTTTATCGTCATATAAATAAATAATTCCCCAGATAAAGTAAAATAAAATCATGAAAAAGAATAAAATATATGTAAAAAAAAAGTATGACTAGTACCTTGACAGCAATTATAGCAGAGAAGTTTTGACGAGTTTGAA
The DNA here is from genome assembly GCA_030273425.1 of Microplitis manilae. NCBI lineage: Eukaryota > Metazoa > Arthropoda > Insecta > Hymenoptera > Braconidae > Microplitis > Microplitis manilae. The sequence goes on along the minus strand of CP092722.1, from coordinate 21,214,650 downwards.
ACAAGTAAATATGAATGTCAAAAAGAATGAAATACAAAGCAAAAAGTGATAAGGGGTAGGTTTATTTAAAAAAATAAACAAGTGCGACACACCATTTTGAATGGTATCGAGTTGTTTCAGCGGAGATTCTAGGGAACAACACCTGCTCTGTGGGGCTTGCGTGATTTTACGTATGGCTATCACCTCGGAATTATTGAAGATCCGAGGCCTGACTACTACCGTGGAGGGTAATGCACCTGTATTATCATCGATCGATCGGTACATATAGTCTGCTCGAGGGAAAAATATTAGTGTTTTTAATTTTATGCACGCACGTCCAACTACTACTGTTACTATTTTGACCTGTACTTATACTTGTTCTATTACTATTCAACAGGTAATTACTGAAATGCGTATTGAAGCTGGCTAGTTTGAAAGTTTGTATATTCTTTAATTGTTGGTTTAATCAATATTAATAGTTACTTTATATCTGAACTACACGAAATTTTTTATTTTGTGTATAGTATGCATGGTATATATATATAAATGTAGGGAAAAATCGATTATAGATGGTATATTGAACGACTCATAATGCGAAGTATTGGAGAGTGCTTTACTTTCGAAAAATTTTTTCGCCTCATTTCTACAACTATTTCTGTTATTATCGCCTTATAAGTACATAGCACCATCTTAAATTATGCACAATTATACAGATTATGTCATAAAAATTATTTCTGTAATGTTTAAAAACTAATTTAGTGCATTAAAAGAAGAAGCTCATTGTAATAAACGATAGAATTTTCCTATCGAGCAGTAAAAAAATTTTGTAGCTTGAATACTCGATATCTCGAAAAAAAATCCAGTATTTAACTCATTTGTTTTTTTCTTTTTTAAGAGACTCGTTTTGCCCGAAAAGGATTTGCTATTGCAAATTGCTATTTACCTTTGTGCGGTTCAATTATAATTAATAAAGAATTGAATTGCATTTTCTTTAATGGACAGCCTTTATATGTATGAGCGTTCGTCTTAAAAAGTGCATATTCGTGGTATTTCCCTAAATATATGGACGAGAGAAACCAAGCTTTCAAGGATCCAAATACGCTAAATCTGTTTTTAACTTCCCGCTAAGAAAATCGGCGATGTTCAAAAAATTCGGGAAGTTATTGGTTTCACCCCGATTTTCAAAAATCGGGTTTTCATCATGTGTTGACGTTTGAAGGTGCGAGGATGCTACTCAGGCATTTTCAGAGCAATGTCTGTATGTATGTGTGTGTGTGTGTGTGTGTGTGTGTGTGTGTGTGTGTGTTTGTGTGTGGATATAAACCTCTCATATCTTTTTAATAACTGAACCGATTTACATTTTTTTGGCGGCATTCGAAAGATTTCTTTTCAACTTAGATTTTTAGAAAATTTTAGATCATTTAGTCAAATAGTCTCTGAGATATTTGAGATGTACGAAAAAAAAAAAAAATTTTTTTTTCGTTTTTTTTTGATATTTTGAAAACTGTCCGGTCGATCCATTCCAAAATCTAATCAGCTTTAGAACTCGATGAAAGCATTCGATTGCTGCCAAGAACGTCTCAATCAGATAATTCGTTCGAGAGATATCATTGACAGAACAATCAATGTAAAATCTGTATCAGCTTTTTTCATTAAATAACATCCTAATTACTGAACAACATAACTCAAAACTAATATGTTCTTGTTCATGTAAGTCATTGGAAGTGACTTCTTAAAAATCATCATGTTCGCTCGTTTCACGATATACTTACACCATATAGATACAACGTATCACGTAAACTTATTTTTGAGCGAACTATTGAACATAAATGTAAATAAATATGTAAAAAAACGCTTATTTATTAATTATTTTGGAGTCTAAATTTTTCAATTTTAATATAATACGTAATCCTTTTGAGCTTGGAAAGCTCATATAAAACTCAAACAAAGGTATTTTCGCGTTCGAAAATGTATTTATACTTATGTTTTCGAGATTTTAGAGCTCGAAAACAGCGGGAAGTTACGGGACTGGCCCACTGGGTCGACCGATGCCCAGATTTTTTTTTTCTTTTTAATGAAATTCAAAGTAAATAGAAAAACTTTACGGTTGCCGTTGAAAATCAAAAAATTTCATTCTTGCGGGCGAAATGGGGTCCCTCTAAAGAAAGTAGTAAAAAAAAAAATCTGGGCGTCAGTTGGCCCTGCGGGCAAGCTCCAACACTTCCCGCTGTTTTCGAGCTCTTTGAGCTCGAAAATGCTATCACATGCGATTGTTTTTTTACGATCTTCTCAAGCTCTAACAAGTTGCCTGTTATACTGAAGTTTGAAAATTTATATAAGAATCAAGAATTGTTCATGAAGCGGTTTTCAAAATTTACTCCCTGATTATGTTCAATAAAATAAGTGTATTCAACCCGAAATCAATACCAGGGATTCAAAACAAGATTTAAATGAGTTTTGACTCATGTGAGAAACAATCAAATATGAAATATCCGAGAAAAATATTGAAAACTATGTTTTATCGATTTCATTGTTGGTACTATGATTTAAACTAAAAACCAAGTTCGATGACATTATGTATCGAAAGTAACCATATAAAAGATGAGTTGGTATGACTTCAGACACATTTTAGTTGGTTATATTATGATTCATCCGGGAAAAATGACATAAAATGTTATTTTTTTAATTTTTTAACGCCGATATCTTTCGAACTAATCGATCGATTTTGACGTTTGAGGTGGCAATCGGCGCGTTTTATTGAATTCTAGAGCTGATTGAAATTTGAAATCGATCGCGTCAGTCGTTTCGAAAATATTTAGAAAAAACCGTTTTTCACCATTTCTTTCTCCCGCGATAACTCTCGAACGAATTATTCGATCTTGATATTTAAGGTGGCAATCGACGCGTTTTTTCAAGTACTAGAGCTAATTAGATTTTGAAGTCGATCGCATGAGTCGTTTCTGAGAAATCAATAAAAAACTAAAAAAAAATTTTTTTTTTCGTAATTCGCAGATATTTTCGAGTCTATTTGATCAAATGATCTGAAATTTCAAGGAAAGTTGATGGCCAACAAGCTCTTTCAATCGCCGCCTTAAACATCCAAATCGGTTCATTAGTTCAAAAGTTATAAAGAGTTTACATACACACACACACACACACACACACACACACACACACACACACACACACACACACACACACACACACACACACACACACACACACACACACACACACACACACACACACACACACACACACACACACACACACATACATACACACACTCGGACATCATTCCGAAAATAGTCAGAATAGCTTCCTAGGACCTCAAAACGTCGACATCTGAAGAAAACTCGATTTTCGAAAATCGGGGTGAAAACAATAACTTTCCGAAATTTTCGAAAATCGTCGATTTTTTTAGCGGGAAGTTAAAAAATTCAGAATTAAATAAATTTGATGGAATGAAATTTTTTTGTAAGTAATTTACATGAAAAAACTGCAGGCCAGCTCGAAAACTTCCTGCTGTTTTCGAGCTCAGGGAGCTTGGAAACGTTTTGACTTGTTAATTTTTAAGCTTCAAGCTCAAAAATTTGTTAGGCTGGTAAAATGTACTTTCACTAAAAAATTATAATTTTTGTCCGACGATATCTTTAAATGAAATCAACCGATTTTAACGTTCTTGATCGCAATCAAAAGGGCTCAACAAGACTTAAAACTGATTTGATTGTAATACAAAGCGAGAAAGTGACTTATAAGTTATATGAAAAAAAACCAACAATAAAATAAAATTTTAATTTCTATTCTTCGAGGGGTAGATCGGTTATGTATTTGACGAGTTATACGAAGAATAGAAATTAAAATTTTTCTTTGTTTTTGGTTTTTTTTCGTATAACTCATAATCCATTTTCTCGCTTTGTCTCACAATCAAATCAGTTTTAAGTCTTGCTGAGCCCTTTCGATTGCGATCAAGAACGTTAAAATCGGTTGATTCCACACACACATACACGCGCGCACACGCATACGGACGTTCCACCCGGAAATAGTCAGAATAGCTTCCTTGCACCTCAAAACGTCGAAATCTGATAAAAACTCGATTTTCGAAAATTGGACCGAAACAAATAACTTCCCTTTTTTTTTTTAAACTTGAAATTTTCTTAGCAGCGTCATGTTCTGGCTCTAATTAAATTTGAATAAAAACTTTAGGAAATTCTTTTTTTTGAAGTCTCGAATTATTTATTTGCCCCGATGGGCGAATAAACGGTTCGACACTTTTTAGGATCATAAATTAATAATAAATTAATAAATCGTTACTTTGTTGGTGAAATCATTTTTTTTTAACGCCAACAATGAAACAAAAATCCCTTGCGATAAGAGAATTGCCGTGGCTCGCGGATAGTCTAAACAGATGACAATACATGAGACCCGGGCTACGATGATTCTCTCATAGGAAACCTGAGATGCAATGTTAACACTTTTGATAAAGTATAACACCAAGAAGCGACAGAATCAAGTCAGTCGATCGCGAGATCTAAGAGAGCTAAGAACTCTGATCAAAATTACGTTGACTTGGCCCTGCCTCTTCGTTCATTTTAAGCAATAAAGCTGTCACTACTACATACGTAATAGTTATCATTAAAAACCACTTTTATCTTGTGGAACGCTGACTCCGGTGGTCCTCGCCTCCTGTCTTGCTACTGGGAACGCTGACACCAGTGACCTGGTACTCTAACTGAACGCTGTTACCGTCTGTACAGGTAATCCTTAAGCCTCAACCCCGGCTTATGCCAAAAAATAAACGAGGGGGCAAAAAGGCCCAATTACGCTGGATTATTCAAACGATCCACGATGGTCTCGGTCGTTCAATTCACCGACGTCCCCGCCTAGAGATCGTTACCGAGAAAGTCCTCCTCGATCCGGTGACGTTGGTCGTTCCAAAAACGGTTGACGAATTATCAAGTTCGGGTATTGCGCTAAGTGAGGTTCTTGAGTCGTCGAGCTCTTGTGTCGCTGAGCCGTCAAGCTCTTGTGGTGTGGTCCAACAGCTGGATTCGCTCGTCCTTACGGAGAAACCGGGTCTTCAAAGCCCTCCCTTGGCAGAGGAGGATTCACGAGGAACCCAGTCTTCTGGACTGGTATCAGTGAGGGTTGGCAGTTGATTCCAGTGGACGTTCCATCCGTCCATCCGCCTAGTGGGAGCATCCCTCGTTACGGGTATTACTCTGAGGCCTATTTCAAGGCCACCAGCCGAGACGAGTACACAGCAGCAGAAGCGAAGAAGTTACATAAGAAAGGGATTATCTGGGCCGACTTATGGGGCCCATAATCTCCACCTTGGTAAGTGACTAAACTTTTCGCATAAAATAAAGGAAGGTCGACAGCTGACGCACCAGGAGTCTATCGACACCCTAATGACGTCAACCTGGTCAATTAAAAAATATTCTGTCTGAAAAATAGATAAGCCAGAGGGTAACAGCAGGAAGTTAAAAATTTTGAATAGTTTTGATCATGAAACAAAAGTCACTAACATTTTCGACTGACACACGATTTTTGAAAAAATTCAACAAAAAAAATTCAAAACAATGCACAATTGTATGTACAAAAGTAACTTTAGAATGTTTAAAACGGATTTAGAGAAAAAAAAATTTTTTAATAAAATTTTAGGGATATCTCGTTTTGTCTATTCTACTCCGTTTTACGCGCCCCTCTCCGATATGTTCTACTACACCCAGAGAAAAAATCAGTTACTGCAACTACAAAAAAATACCAAAATACGGAGACAAATATTTTTCTTAGTTACGATAACAAATCAGCAGGGCCAGGGACTTCGTGTGGGAGGGGAAATACTAATGCATCTAAAAAAAAATACGTGCAATCGGCAGTATTCGTTATTCAATAATGTTCAGGTTTAATAACGACGATTTTCAAATGATTGAAAACTGTCAAAATCACATGTGAAAAGATCTAAGCCTGCTACCCAATACATTTAGGTGACGTTAGTATGCAAATTATATGAAAATATATGCTAGTTGCGTGTTTGCGTGTGTACGTGTGCGTACGATTGGTATGTGCATGTGTGAGAGAGTATACAATTTTGACAAATCATATCTCATGAATAAATTAACCGATTGAGAAACGTAGCATAAAGTTCAAAAGGTCCATTGAGACTTAGATCTCATTAGATTTTAATGTCGATCAGTCGTGTGGTTTCAAGGTTATTGAGAATATGAAAATAAAAGAAAAAATTCTATACTTTTTGGAAAATAATTTCCAGATGTTCTCACCGTTCGATTTCTTGAACTTAATCTATGTTACTATATACATATATACATATATTTTAGAGATTCCCCGGTAAAAAAAATTATATATCATTCAATATAATCATATATAATTCTATATAATTATATATGATTTATATAGAATTATATATGATTCATATAGAATTATATATAATTATACAGAATTATATATAATTATATATGACGATGAGAAAAAATCTCAACTGATTATATATAATTATATACAACTATATATAATTTTACAAGATTATATACAATTATATAGAACGCTAAGAAAAATCTCAGATGATTATATATAATTATATATAGTTACATATAATTATATATAATTGCATATAATTATATATAATCATCTGGCATTTTTTTAGCGTTATATATAATTATATATAAAAACATATAATTCTATATGAATCATATATAATTCTATACAAAAATAGAAAATAGAGAAAAATAACTTGGGAGCGAAGATATATATGTAAATATGGTTGTTTAAAAAAAAATAAAATATATTTTTTTTTTAATTTTCTAGCTCACAAACCAATCAACGGATTTTTATGCACCATAAATAATTCCGTAGGAAATTAAACGCTCTACAAAAAAAGTCTCTTATCATTTTTTGATAAATACCACTGTTCAAAAGTTATTTAAGCTTCAAGTCAAATTTATAGCAAATTTTGAGATTTTTTTACTTTTCCGGTGGATATAACGGTCTTATCAAAAAATATCGTAGGATTCGTTTTGTAGATAATTTTATTCCTTACAAATTATTACGAACAAAGTTTTTCGAAATTCGGTGGAAAAGTAAAAAAATCTCAAAATTTGCTATAAATTTGACTTGAAGCTTAAATAACTTTTGAACAGTGGGATTTATCAAAAAATTATGTGTGACTTTTTTTGTAGAGCGTTCAATTTCCTACGAAAACATTTATTGTGCATAAAAATCCGTTGATTGCTTTGTGAGCTAAAAAATTAAAAAAAAAAAATTTTTTTTTTCCGTGTTATTTAAACGGAAAATAGAAAAATTGATTGAGACGAACCTTAAAACCATTAGGAGCCTGGAGTGGTACCAAAATTTTCATTTTTATTTATACTTTTAATTTTTGAATACCACAAAAAACAAAAAATTTGTTTTTTTTTTTTAACTTCTTATGAGCTCAAAAGTTACTTTATATTACTAAAAAAAATTCTCACTAAATTTCAGCTAAAGATCTTTTAAATTGAGTTATCACAAATGGGGGCCCCCTTTTCCATTCAAAGTACACGCGAAAACTTTTCATTTAAATTTTTCGTTATTAAGACTGTGAAAAAATTTTGTTTTTAAATTCAACCTGGTATGATTTTGTAGGAAATCAATTCTCTACACAAAAGTGATTATGCATTATGTACATCAAACAAACTGGAAAAAAGTTACGGGGCTTCAAAGATCGACAGAAATTTAGTCTCCTCAAATTATTTTTTGTTATTTTTAATTTTTATTCGATCAAAAAAAATTTTTTCGAATAATGACAAGCACAGTCTTGTAGGAAATTTAATTTCCTACAAAAAGTATTTGATATCATACATACGTTAAATGAATGAAAAAAAAGTTACAGAGATTTAAATGTCAACGAAAAAACAAGTTTAAAAAATATCAATTTTCTGAACTTAAATATCAACGAAAAGTGAACTTGATTTTTCATTGATATTTAAAACCCTTTAACTTTTTTCGCATTTATTTGACGTATATATAATACCGGATACTTTCTGTAGGAAATTAAATTCGCTACAAGACCGTGCTTGTCATTATTTGAAAAAAAAATTTCGATAAAATTAAAATAAAAAACAACAAAAAATAATTTAATACTGAGGAAACTAAATTTTTGTCGATGTTTGACGCCCCGTAACTTTTTCCCAGTTTGTTTGATGTACAAATTGCATCAGCACTTTTTGTAGAGAATTTTATTTCCTACGAAATTATACCAGGTGGAATTAAAAAAAAATTTTTTATAGTCTTAATTACTAAAAACTAAACTGAAAAATTTTTGTGTGTATTTTAAATGGGAAAGGGGACCCCCTTTGTGATAGTTCAAGTCTAAAGATATCTGGCTAAAATTAGGTGAAGTTTTTTTTTATAATATAAAGTAACTTTTGGGCTCATAAGAGTTTAAAAGAAAAGTATTTGTTTTTTTTGGGACACCCCAATATTTATGTATGTAGGAGAGGGAAGTCACCGGTGCTATAAGCAGCAGTGGAAGTAGTTCGGAGCTCGCCACGAGATCGCGCCCACCACTTGTAGTGTGTCTCTAGTAAGAAACTTATTTCAGAACTGTTAAATTCGAAACTTGAGACTATTCTGGCCCGGGTACGCCTCCGTTATTTGGCAGAGTGACAAGTACCTTTTTTGATGGTAATATAGTACATTCTATTAGTGTTGCAACAATCGAATGAGATAATCGATTGTTGACAATCGATTATAATCGAACTGCAATGATCGATAGAGCCGATTAATCGTTTGCAAATAATCGATTTTTTGAACAATCGATTATTTCAAACTCAAAAATAGCAATTGTTTCTTAAAACAACTATATAGTTGCACAATCGAGAGTGTAACAATCGATTATGACAATTGAATTTTTGATGCATAAATATGCATTTTTCGAACTTTGAAAGCTAGAAATGTTTTTGACATTATTTTTTTAATAATCGATTATTTAAACTCAACTTTAAAGTTGCAAAATCGTATAATAAGCAATTGATTATGAAATAATCGACTTTGTGTTTTAAAATATCAATTTTGGAATACTTACAATAAATTTAATGATAGACAATGGTTTTTTCATAATTTGTTTTAACTACTTAAATTTTTATTTTTTAATAATCGTTTTTGTTTCTAAGATTTAAAGACAATCGATTGTTCAATAACTTCAACTTGAAAGTTGCGCAATCGAATTGCTAACAATCGATTATTGTAATCGATTGTGGAAAAAAAAATTTTTTTAATAAAAATAAATTTCCTCACATATTAGATATGTGATTAATGCACTCATTAAATTAATTAAAAATTATTAAAGGTATTAATCTACGAATTTAAAAAAAATTCTTTTTACCATTATTTTATGAAAAAAAATCGATTTTTAAAGATCGTATTTTAAAATTTGAATCGATTTTCTATCGATTAATCGAAGCATATAGAATCGATTAAAAAAAATCGATTGTTTAAAATAAAAAATCGATTATTCGATTAATCGATTGTTTTTTTGCAACACTACATTCTATATGACATAATGACAATAATATTAATTATCAATGTTTCCATAAATAATTTTTCTTAGAAATTAAACTTGGACTTTAAAAAAAAAATGATCTAAATAAAAAGCGTAGAGCCTCTACTATACAAAAATTTATAATTTATGTAACCAATTGCATAGGAATTCAATTATCTATAGTTCTACATAATTATATATAGTTATATATAATTATATATAGTTATATATAATTATATATAGTTATATGTAATTATGTATAATTATATAGGGCCATTTTTCATATATAATTATGCATAATTATATAAAATTATATATAATTTTTTTTACCCGGGTTGATAACAAGAAAAAAAGTAGGAAGGAATTCAAGACAAGAAATAAGACAAAATTAGAGACTTCGGATAAGTTTGAAGATAAGACATAAATTAAGACAGAATATTGAAAAAAGTTAAGACGAATTTCACGACTACGAGTATCGTAAAAAATTAGACATTAACAAAAAGAGAAAATAAGACGGAAATTAAGACTACAAGCAAGACAAAATTCAAGACTACAAATAAGATAAAAAACAAGATCTAAAGTTAAGACACAAAGTAAGTCAAAGTTCACGGCTAAAAATGAGATAAAAAATAAGACAAAATTCAAGACTGAAAATAAGATAAAAAGTAAGACAAGAGTTAAGATACATATTAAGAAAAATTTCAAGATTAAAAATAAGACAAAGTTCAGGACTAAAAATACGATAAAATTCAAGACTAAAATTAAGACGAAATTTAAAACTAAAAGTACGATAAAAAATAAGACAAAATTAAAGACTAGAATTAAGATAAAAAACAAGACAAAAGTTAAGACATAAAGTACGACAAAATTAAATTGAAGACAAAAATTTTTGTTGGCTCAAGAATTTTTTTCTTGCCTAAAAGATTTTTTTTTAGGGTAAATGCACCAATTATTGACCGATGAAGGGTTTTTTTTTGTAATAAGCTATAAAATAAGTATTAAGTTATTAACTACGATTAATAATACATTTTATTATAGTTAAATGCTTGATTATTGATAATCTGATTCTATTTTTATTATTAATTATCGAAAATATATTAATTTTATTATTTAAATGTTAATTTATCAAAATCACCAATTATTGACCGGGGGAACCCAATAAATGACCGACTGTTCTCCAATTAATGACCGCTGAAATAAATTAATTTTCACTCAAACTATATGCATGTAATCAACTTTATTTAGTGCTTTTGAAGGATTGACTTATAATTTAGATAGACTTTTCATATTTTTTATAAACAAATAATAACAATAATAATTATAATTCAGAGTAACTAAGTATAAATCACAGTTTAGTTTTTCTAAAAGTGAGCTTAGATTAATTTAGCCTAGCGACTCTTCGGATTCACTCCTTACTTTTCTAATCTTCTTCTTCTTCTTCTTTTTTTCTTGCTTCTTATTAGTCTGAAACTCTTTTTTTTTTCATTTGTTTAGAAATTTTTTCTTCTTCTAATAATTTCTTTTTTATTAATCGTTCCTCTCTGTCTTTTGCTTTTTTGAGTTTTTCTTGATCCAATAATTCTTTCTTCAACAAGCGTTCTTGTTTCCTTTTTTCTTTTTCGATATTTTTTTGCTCTAATTTTTCATTTTTTATCAATCGTTCAGCTTGTTTTTTCAGTTTCAATTCTTTGTCTTGAATTTCTAGTTGCATTTTTCTCATTTCTAATTCTTTATATTGATTCGAAGTTATTGCGTAAATCATTTCTTTGGAAACTTTTTTTGATTCACTTTTCTCGATGCGAGGAAAATGCAAATGCTTCGTCGATATATCACTACGATTAACATCTGTAGATTTTAAACTAGCAGCCATTGAGCTTTTACTTTGATCACCAGTATTGTCAGGATTTGTAACAACGTTATCAGCAGTTATCAGTTTAAACTAGAGTCATTTTTATATTGATTGGCAGATGACTCTATAAGAACAGTTTGTTCCAAATCTAGTAAAAAATTATTATTATCATCTCCCAAGTCTAGAATTATTGTATCATCTAATTGCGCTTGCGAATTATGAACTGTTGCTTCTAAAATTATAGTGTTTTCACAACTTTTTGGAGAAACACTTATTTGATCATTCTTATTATTATTTTCAGAATAAAATAAATCTTTCGATAATAGGTCGCCTCCATTTGAAATTGCGAATCCGAATGATTCATCGGTTAAGCTATTGAATGTTTCGTTAGAAGCAGCAATAGGCAGAACGAATAAATCCAAACTATTATCATTATTTTTTTCGGATGTAATATTGGTATCTTTAATGGCGTGTTGTTCAATTGCAGTGTTCAACTTTTTCCAAATACTATACAGCGATTCTTCAGATACAGGATTTTCATGCCGATCATAAGAACTTTGGTCAGTCGAATAGGGCGAGTAATTATTGTTTAAGTCTTGACGTCTTGTGGAAATACATTTCGAATAATCAACTTTATTCGGATCGAATGGGTCAATTCCACAAGCTGAAAAAGCTTTTTGAACTATTTCAGGTTTCATGGAATTTTTAAAAGCTGTAGAAAAAAGCTGAGCAAAATAATATTTTGTTACTGATTGGGTTGTGGATTGTGAATGCTGTCCGATTAGTTTTCTCCATTCAATTTTTAGTGGACGAAAAATGCCTACGTCACAGGGCTGTAAAATGTGAGTGGCATTTGGATACAAGCAATAGAACAATATTTGATGTTTTACACAAAAATTATACAAGTCCATATTTATATGAGATTTATGACCGTCAAATAATAATAAAACAAGAAACTCAATTTCATTTTCTACTAAACGTGGATACAAATTGTTGGCTATATATTCATAATAACAAGCACTGGTGATCCAGCCACTTTCGCTTATTCCGATAGCAAAACCATCAGGTTCCGATGCCGCTATATCCCGAGGAATTCTCTTATGAGGATATATAATCATTGGATCATATGATGAACCATCTGCAGAGAATGTACATAGGACACTTATAGATTGTTTTTCTGGACCAGCTGCTATTTGGTACATATTTTTCTCTCCTCTAGGTCCTAGCAGTTTTCGTGTCTTTGGACATGTAAGCATCCCTAACTCGTCTAAATTAATTAAACGTTTAGGATTTTTCAATACTTCATCAGCATTTACATCAATTGAATAATTTAATAATCCATCAAACCAATTACGTATACCGCTTTCAGTAACTGACGCTCTAGCTTTTGAAAGTGGCTCAGTATTTTTCAAATTAATTTCTGGATGTCTGTTTAAAAATAATGAAAACCATTTTTTTCCAGGCCGACTATCTGCATTTTTTACTTCCTCAGGGTGCATGGGGAATCCTAAGCGTGCTTTATCAATGATCCAGTTTTTTAAACACAATTCTTCTTTTTGCAAAAGTACTGGAGTAGGCCCCGGTTTTTGTCAGTGAGATGGTCTAGATGTAATTTATTTATTAAAGTACCTTTTGGAATATTATAAGTTGCACTTGCTTTGTTTACATTAATTTTGCCTTCGCGTACATTGGTAATCGCGGCATTTAAATCTTCAAATGAATATTTTTTATTTAATCCTTGTTTTCTTTTTTTTTGCTTTGTAATGTAATTTGCTTTGTACTGTAATTTTGACAGTTCTTGCTATTGTTTGAACTTTGTCGTTGATAAACCTGAACATTACTGATTAACGAATATTGCCGATTACACGTATTATTACTTTTTTTTTTTTTTTTTTATTTAAATGAATTAGTATTTCTCGTTCCATACGAAGTCCCAGGCCCTGCAAATCAGTTTTAGTTAATGTAACAATTAAATTTAGTTGCAGTAAATATTTTGTAGTTAATTCAACTATTTCAATATTAATGTAACTGACTAAAAATAATTATATTATATTCAAAAATGTCATTGAAAGAACTAAACCCTAATTGTTCAATCAACTGAGATATTTTATTGAACATGACGAAATTTTTAAAGTTAGTAAAACTAAAAACGATAATAAATATTAACATTATATCATAATCACTTACACAAATAACATTTAGTTACAGTAACTAAAGTAGGATAGCACGGTTAATCACATATACACTAACGCAAAAAAAAGAAACAAGAAAATTTTATAAAATTTTTAGTGATATTTGCAAGGTTGTAACTTCGTGAAAAATAATTGTATCGACAGTTGAAAAAAAAGCATTTTATAGCTTGAAATCTCTAGATTTGGTGCATTTTCATCAAATTTTTTCAAAAGCTACAGCTATTGCACAAACATGAGAAACGGGCCGTGGAAAAATTCCTTTAGTTAAACTAATGCATAGGTCTTTTATTAAATTTATTCAGCTTTAATTTGATTTTTTTTTATCTTTGTAGGACAATTTGTCGCGGAGAAATCAGCCTACAAACGGAAAAGGGTCCTTTTTGGTTTGATCATCGGTATCTTAGCTATGAATAATCGCACAGTAAATCGGAGGGTGGTGTTAAAAACTTGAATAAATTCCTTACAAGACTCTTTCATCGTTTTTTCGGAAAAAACGTTTGTTTTTATTTTTAACATCCATCCCTTATAGGAAAAAACGATAGGCCCAGGCTTGGCGAAAGATTTGTTAACTCTGGGGAAAGCTTGAAATCCACGCTTGGTCCAAGTCTGTTCAAGCATCGTAATAATAACACCGAGCCAAGCTTGAGTGATAATATTGTGCGAAGACTGTATCAAAGTATTGGCCTAATGTCAAGAGCCAATATCGTGCCAAGGCTGTAGCTAAATAATCATCTACGCTTATTAAAAATGAATAAAAAATATAATTAGACATGTGTGTGATGGTAGCATATTGAAATAAATTTGTCCAATAGAGAAATCGGGTGGATCAATAAATTTTTTTTGCATTTGCTGGGTCTCGAATCTGGTCCTTCATGGCTGCTAGGCAAGAGTTAACAACTAGGCTTTTACGCTATACGTAGAAGCCAGAGGTTTTCGGGTACCATTTGTTATTTAGAATGGCAAAGCAAGGCTTCTCAGTTAAAAATTGGCTGAACCTTGTCCCAAGACTAGCAAGCCAAGGCTGGTCACTTGAGTATTGGCTGAGTTTTGTCCCAAGACTGGCAAGCCAAGGCTTGTCACTTAAGCGTTGGTTGGATGTTGGACCAACCTTTGATTTATTAGTATATGATTAATTAATTATTCATTGTGAACTATAAATACGAATGATGTATTAGATAATGGAAACTGCCAAAGAAATAGAAAAAAACTGCTGCAAAATAATCTGCTGTTGCCGGGATTCGAAATCAAGACCTACCGAATATGAAGCACAACGACTGCTGCACTGCTACTTGGACGCTCATAATCAGTTGGAAATATCTTCATGTATTTAGAACGTAGATATTTATTATAACAATAATGTCATGCTTAAGTTAATGAGTTCAATTCTTAAGCATGACATTATTGTTATAATAAATATCTACGTTCTAAATACATGAAGATAATTGAACTCGTTCGAAGTTACAGATTAAAAAAAGTATGATAGGCCTCGGAGGGTTAAAAAAAACTTTTTAAAAAGGTGATTAAGTCCTCCATGCGCTCCGTTTAGGGTATTGAGGACTTGAATAGCATTTTAAAATATATGGTAGACCATGGAGGGTTAAAATACCATTTTAAAAAAGAGCCATCCGGCCTTACCCGGAATGGAAAGGTAGATTTCTTATATATGTAAATACAATAAAGCTACAATAGTGTAATTAATACTTTTTTTGTAAGCTTAAGCATGAGTTTTGAGGAAATGGGTTATACCTTATTATTTAGAAGTTATTAGACGACTAAGCTGCAAAAATAAGCTTTTCGAATTTTTTGTGAAATTTTTTATATCATCAAATTGTTAGAAAAGATGTTCCAAAAAATCAAGTATTGCAGTGAATATTTAAGATAATCGTTCAAATTTTAAGATACTTTTTACAGAATTGAGTTATCATTTTCGGTTCAAAAGTTATTTAAGTATAAAGCCAGAAAATTCATTTTTATGAAAATCAAAAAAATTTCAAACACCCACAACTTCCAAACTAATCGACCGATTGGGCTCATCTTCGAACTTGATCAAGGTAATCGTCCAATAAATAAGTGTATAAAATTTCATTAAGATCCGTTGAGAATTGCGGGTGCTATCGTGATGACAAGGCCCGTTATATTGTATATATATATATATATATATATATATATATATATATATATATATATATATATATATATATATATATATATATATACATACATATATATACATTTTTAAGCGGATGGTATTTTTTGACTCTACAAAGTAAAATAAGATATATGGTGGCAAAATTTTTTGATAATTCGATCATGGGGGTCTCTGCAATAGACCGATTTCTAAAGAAATCTACCTAAAATGTGATTTACTCCTCCATACGCTTTTTTTAGGACATCAAGAACTTAAATAACATATTACATTCAGCGGCAAGCCCAACATCAAAAGAACTTAAGCTTTGGGGGCTCAAACTACTGTTCTAATTCTAACTCGGGAAAATTTTTTACCGGTTGTAAAACGATATATTAAGAATCAAAAAGTGCATACCTATCATACGGGAAATCTACCAAGTATAAAAAAACATATAACTTCCTGAATATCTTGAAATCGGTTCTAAAGATAAAAAAAGATTTTATACAATTGTATGAAATTGGATAGAAAAAATGGCTCGATCCAATCGTATACAATCGTACTTAATTATATCTAGTTGTATACAATCGTTTATAATTGTATATATTTTGTATATAACTTGTGTATAATTCGTATCTAATTTGTATATAATTCTATATAATTGTATACAAAATGTATACATTTGTATACAATTATATAGAATTATATATAAATTATATACAAAATAAATACAATTATATACGATTGTATATGATTGTATACAATTGTATAAAATCTTTTTTCATCGGATTTACCATTTTTTTAAAAAACTTATCCACTGTTGAACGGAAAAAATTGAAATTTTTTGAAAAAAATTAGAATTTTTCGACTGATTTGTTGAAAAATATTGATTTCTAAAATATAAATAATTTTAAAATTCTTGACGTGTGGTGAGGTACAGTAATCACAACTCGGCGACGCTGCAGTCGTCATACTTAACCCGCGGAAATTCAAATGTCAGTTAGTTAGGTTAGCTTTTGAACATGAAAGTATTTCAGGTTAAAACATTATTTGAAATAATTTTGATGAATATTAAACATTTATCCAATGATGTTAAACAAACAACAAAATTATTTTTTGATATTAACTTATATTAATGATAGCTTCTCTAAGAGCTTTAGAATCGGAAGTTGACGGTGATGATGAGAGTGACTCTATTCAATCTTTCAGGAATAATGATGGTGACATCATTCTTCGGGAAGATGAAGAAGTCTACCATCTCATGTCATTGTCAGGACTTGAGACCAACCAAGCGCGACCCCGGGTGGTGGATAGGGGAATAGCCCTTACGACTACTCCTGTCGATATCATCTTTGATGATTTTTCGCGTGAAGGAAAGTTTGGGTTAGTGAATTCTATAGAAGGTTGCTATTGGATTAACGACTGGTGTGTGGCCTGAAAAAGACTCACCGCAGACCATTCAGAAGAAGCTCCACTCCTTAAAAACACAGACAAGCGTGATGGTTAAGGTGTTGAATTTTTATTATGATGGAGCAACAGATTAATGAAAATCCGTTTATGGGGCAGGGGGAGATACCCCAGCCGCAGCTTCTTTAGGTAGGTTAGCAGCACATTCGCGGTCGGCTACATTCAACGACTGCTTGACGATCTTGGTGGACCACTTGGCCAAGGGAGAGTAGCTTACGTTGGCACATCAAGTGGAGACGAGGTAACAACTCCTGGGGTTTTGGTGACGGAGAACTTCGCAATGAGAGATGCGGCGATTTCTAGGGAGGATTCTGGCCTCCAAGAGCTGCAAGATGTCCTGGAGGAGACCCTTCGGACGATCGTAAAGAAATGGACAGTGACGACCGAGGTGACTAAGAGAGTGAAGGAAGCGTCGTTTATCTTTACACAGCTTCTGTCACACCGCAAAACGCGAAAGGATGCTCAGAGAAGGCTTACTCATGCTGAAAGGAATGATCGCGAGAGCCTTGTCCAGGCAATTCAGCTGCGAGAAAAAATTATTAAGGAGACAACCCGACCGTCTAGTCCAAAGAAGAAAGAAACCTCTCAGGAGCAAAAAGAGAAGGAGATCGAAAGTCCCCCAAAGGGACCAGAGAAGTCTGTTTCTCGACAAGTGAAAGCCTGGTATGCAGAGGTTACTGCGGGAGAGAAAACTTCTCACGGCGATAAAGCTCCAATCGGAAAACGCCTGTTGTCATTACCTGAAGAGGAAGAAAGAGAGTCGAAGAAGATGAAGGAAAACGGAGGCCATGAAACCAATGATGATACATTCATCCCAGTCGATGAGAAGCGAAAAAAGAGGAAACGGAAGAAAAAGGAGAAGACTGCAGAAACAGCGGACAGTGGAGAGCAGGAACTGGAACAGGAAAGGACATACAATGGACCAGTGACGGAACGCACCCCAGCATCCAAGGAGGCCAAGCAGCAGAAGAGGCGACAAAGGATGGAGACCGTTTTGATCACACCAGGTGAATCAAGATCGTCTAGAGAAGTTTTGAAAGCATTGCGATCCAAACTTTCCCCGGAGGATCTTACTATTAGTGTAAGGTCAATAAGGACAGCCAGGAAAGGCGGTCTTCTTATTGAGTTCAAGGGGTCTGTTAAAGATCGCTTTGCTCTCGATAAGAAAATCACCGAGGTGGCTGGTGGAGTTGTTGCGGTGTGCAATCTCATCCCAACCACTATAGTGGTAATCGACGGGCTGGACGCTGCAACAACAGTCGACGAGGCGGGGGTGGCCTTGCTTCGGAGCATCAATGAAGGTGCGGATGAGCTGAAAATAAACATCACAAAACCCAATAAATGGGGAACTGTCCGTGCCTTCATTGAGGCAAGATGCGCGGTCGCCGCTACCTTAGAGGTCTTGGGGAAGGTTAAAGCGGGCTGACTGGTCTGCCATATCCGCCACTGGGAACGGCATGATCGATGTTTCCACTGCCATGATCTTGGTCATTTGACTAGATTATGTAAGGCGGAGGTTGATCAGTCGGGCCTTTGCTGGCGTTGTGACAAGGCAGACCATCAGGCCAAGACCTGCCCCAATCCACCTCGCTGCCACCTCTGTGTAGCAGTGGGAGACGGGCGATCATTCGATCACATAATCGGTTCGAGGCGATGCACAACTCATCAAAATAGCTAAGGTTCTGCAAGCGAATCTACAACGGTGCAAGGCATTGCTGGATTTACTTCTGGCATGGAGACAGGACTGCAGAATGGATATTGTTCTGGTTTCAGAGCAATACTATTCAGCGTCCGGACCTAATTGGTTCTGTGACGCCTCGGGGACAATGGCAATTTGGATTCCGGACCTAGGGTCTGTTTCCGTGAACAGTGGATCCAGGGATGGTATTGTATGAGTAGTTACGCCAACGATCACCTTTGTGTCGTGCTATTCCACTCTTAACGAGCATACCGCTGACTTCCGAAAGAGGGTGAACGACCTCGAAAGAGTTACGGCCTAAAAAAAATTATCAGACCTATATAAGCCCTTATTATTCATATTAAGCCGTGCTCCAAAGACAATACATTTCTCATTTAAATAACATAGGGTTTCGACGCGTTTTACTTTTAATTTTTTGTTCTCCTAAGCTAGTTAATCTAAGGATATCAGAGATACATATTTTTGTAGGAAATTGAATACTACAAAAAAGGTATCTTATGGTTTCTCGATAAATTTACTGGTTTCAAAGTCATTTAAAGCTAAAGATAAGCTTATAGTTAATTTTTGATTTTCTTACTTTGACCACAAAATTATCATTATTTCTGTAAAAGTGAATTGTTTATTGCGAAAAATCTCAAATTTTAACTGTGTTATTGAAAAAATTATTGTACGATTTGAACATCTGGGTCAAAAATAAAATTTGAATCAGGCTCACTTCACCTTATTTTCTTTTGAAGTTATCGATTTGTCGAAAGTTTTACGATGAGATATCGACTTTTTCGACTTAAATGAAATATTTTTCAATTTCATCAACTTTTTTCATCTTAGATTTAACTTTCTTGTATTTTTTGGTCTTAGTTTGAACTTATTCGTCTTGACTTGCTAAAACAAGTCGAAAAAATGTTATTTATTCGCATTCCTTTCACCTTACTATATCAAAATTATTTCACCTTTGTTTTAACTTTTTCGCCTTACAATTGAAGTCAAATAAGTCTATATCAAGTCAGTTTCGACTTGATTTCAACTTTTTCGTCTTAAATCGTGACTAAGTAAGCCAGTTAAGTCTAAACCGAGGCGAAAACTCAATGTATTTAATATTGCCGTAAAAAAAAGTCGAGTTTGTCTTGTGAGAAACGGCTCCGAATTTCAATTCAACGCTCAAGCTTGAGTTTAACAACCTTCCTACGCTTCTTAAATTGTTATTTCGCATTCGCTCCAAAAAGGATTCAAACCTTCGGAAAAAAATGTTATAATTTACTCGAATTCTCAATACTTTTTATTGTTTGAGATATTACTGCAGTCGTGCCGCCCGGTCGTGATTTTGTTGTATATGATAAGGTACAATGTTAAAATATACTGATGGTCAAAGATGAAGAATACAGGATATACATATAGTTTTTAAAATTTCCAATAGTGAAAATTATTATCTTGAGTTGTATATTTTCATTGGCAGGATGATATTTTTTAGACTGACTATGGTAAAAATTAAAAGTTAGACCATAAATTTTAAAGTTTCAAACAATAAAAATCTCCAAGTTGATGTATATAATTTCATAGTCGATCGTTATTTTATCTTGTGCAACCATACTAATAATATTTGTCCTAAACGCTCATTTTTATTATTTGAAATAATAAAAAAAAAAATATTTATATATATATATATTTTCGATCTATTTTATATTTGTTCATTTTGAATTATTTAGTAGTACAAGGTTACATTCGATTTTCTGATTTCACCCGCTCTTTTCCTCTTTTTTCATTGTCTGTTTTTCTTATCGTCGTACATCTAATTAATTGCATTCTTGTCTGTATTATGAATTGTAACAGGGTAAATTATAGCTAATAGAGAATAAATAAAATTGAATTTGAATTTCGTTTCCCGCCGATAACCGGCCAACGATCTCGTAAGTTGCGAGTTAGTGTTGCGACTAGTCACCGGGTGTCGCATGGATCACTACGGCCCGTTCGTCATTTCCTAGTCTAAGATAGTGGGAATAGGTTTCAGGACTAGTGAACGGGAGTGAGAGAATATAATGGACTGCGGAACGTGAATTCATCAGAGTTGACCACACGGCGAAACTGACCAGACGCAGTTAAATAAAGGTAAATATCTAAGTCTACGTCCGCTTCACGTGGAACGAGGCGATGAATAATTATTTAAATTAACTTGTAAATTGATTATAAGGCCTCAGGGCCGATAATTACTTTAATTGATAATTAATTACATTGTCTAATGCGTACTGTTCATTGACAGGTTATCAGTCATTATAAAAAGGGTTGTTGTAAAAGAGATTGTGGAGAGCGGAGAGAGCGAGGAAAGCAGAAGAGAGCAGAGAGAGCAAGAGAGAGAGAGAGAGAGATCGGAGAGTCACACTACTCCTTGTAGTCTAAGAGCCAGTGGGCAGCAGACAGGACATATTTTAGGAAAGCCTAAAATTTCCTCAGTGAGTCTGTTGTACCTACCAACCATGAAATGGGAGCTGGCTAAGCTCGATCGCGGTGGCCCCGGCTACACTCAGGTGTGACAGGTGTGAAAATTTCATGAACTCTGGACATATTTTAGGAAAGCTGCCGTTTAGATATGTTAAAGTATACTACTATAGCTATCTAAAATCAAAACGGCAGACCATTATCGCGGTTCTAGAGTGGTGGCAGACAATTTTGAAAATTTAAAAAAAAAAATTTTTTCAACATATTTTAGGAAACTTGAAATTTATATATGTTATTTTTTGAAGTATAAGAAGCTTATATTTCTGGAGGCAGACCGATACGTCGGTTCCTTCGATCTGGCAGACAGTAAAATCTTTTTCTCCCACGAGCTTACCTGGGTGTAGTAAATACGTTGTGTATGAGTAAGACCACGCCAAGTGGACCCCCAATTTTCCACTTGATCATAAAAATTAAGCCTATGTATCTTATTCTCTAATAGTCACTATGAAAAATGAATTCCCGAAACTATTTTTCAAAATTTTTATTTTAAAAATAATTTATTTTACAATGAAAATTTTGACTACTTTTAATTAAAAAATAGATTTTAAAATAACCGTTAAAGATTAATTGATGAAATTTTCAAGATTTATTGTCAAATATATATATTTTATTAAGATAATAATAGCTTAAAATTATTTATTTACTATCCTATTGTTAATTAACTTTTAAGTAAGCAAATTAAAATTTTATTGACTTCTCGCTAAAAAATGAAGTTTTTTTTTATCGGTTACATGTGTTATTTATTAAAGTTTAAGATCCCTGAAGAAAATCTCACTGCTAGCGATTAGTGTAAACAATATGAATGTATTTATCACCGCGCGCAGGGTGCCGGGTGCTCTTAATACAATGCGCGGCCGAGCGTTTCAGGCTATATTGCAGCTTCAGTAGGTCATAATTAAAATAACAATTGAAAATATTGTTATTGAACAACTTTTATTTTTTTAAACAATTTCATGGATAATACAATAAAATAATTTTTCATTATTACACTAAAAAAAAAAAAAAAACGGTATTCAAGTATCTGGGTGTTTGAATCTTCCCGAGTAAATATTTGTTTAATCATAGTAAAATATACTCCAACCGAGTAATATTTTCTTAATTTAAGAATTCGTATACTTATTTTAAGAAAATATTCTTGGTTGGAGTAAATTTTAACTAACATTAAACAAATAAGTTACCGGGAGGATACAAATACGCAGATACTTGAATCCCGTATTTTTTTTTTCTTGGTTAGCTGAAACACGGAAAACTATCTCGTAATTAAACTTAATTATTAGTAAATAATAATTTAGAAATTGTTAGTAACTGATAACTAATAAATTAATTACTTACTATCTATTAATAATCAAGAAAAACTAAGTAAACTAACTAATAATTAAACTCGAAAATATTAAAAACTTAAAAATATGTTTATTTAATAGATTTTATTATTCTAAGTAATTTCATAAATAATATGATAAAATAATCTTTCATAATGAGTCAAGGAAAACTAACTAATGATTAAGCTTCATTTTTAGTTAGTTGTCTCTAATTTAAGAAAATATTACTCGGTTGGAGTATATTTTTACTATGATTAAACAAATATTTACTCGGAAAGATACAAACACCCAGATACTTGAATACCGTTTTTTTTTTTTTTTTTAGTGTAATAATGAAAAATTATTTTATTGTATTATCCATGATATTGTTTAAAAAAATAAAAGTTGTTCAATACCAATATTTTCAATTGTTATTTTAATTATGACCTACTGAAGCTGCAATATAGCCTGAAACAGTCGGCCGCGCATTGTATTAAGAGCACCCGGCACCCTGCGCGCGGTGATAAATACATTCATATTGTTTACACTAATCGCTAGCAGTGAGATTTTCTTCAGGGATCTTAAACTTTAATAAATAACACATGTAACCGATAAAAAAAAACTTCATTTTTTAGCG
Source organism: Microplitis manilae (assembly GCA_030273425.1). NCBI lineage: Eukaryota > Metazoa > Arthropoda > Insecta > Hymenoptera > Braconidae > Microplitis > Microplitis manilae. The sequence goes on along the minus strand of CP092722.1, from coordinate 21,191,373 downwards.
AGAAGTCAATAAAATTTTAATTTGCTTACTTAAAAGTTAATTAACAATAGGATAGTAAATAAATAATTTTAAGCTATTATTATCTTAATAAAATATATATATTTGACAATAAATCTTGAAAATTTCATCAATTAATCTTTAACGGTTATTTTAAAATCTATTTTTTAATTAAAAGTAGTCAAAATTTTCATTGTAAAATAAATTATTTTTAAAATAAAAATTTTGAAAAATAGTTTCGGGAATTCATTTTTCATAGTGACTATTAGAGAATAAGATACATAGGCTTAATTTTTATGATCAAGTGGAAAATTGGGGGTCCACTTGGCGTGGTCTTACTCATACACAACGTATTTACTACACCCAGGTAAGCTCGGGGGAGAAAAAGATTTTACTGTCTGCCAGATCGAAGGAACCGACGTATCGGTCTGCCTCCAGAAATATAAGCTTCTTATACTTCAAAAAATAACATATATAAATTTCAAGTTTCCTAAAATATGTTGAAAAAATTTTTTTTTTTAAATTTTCAAAATTGTCTGCCACCACTCTAGAACCGCGATAATGGTCTGCCGTTTTGATTTTAGATAGCTATAGTAGTATACTTTAACATATCTAAACGGCAGCTTTCCTAAAATATGTCCAGAGTTCATGAAATTTTCACACCTGTCACACCTGAGTGTAGCCGGGGCCACCGCGATCGAGCTTAGCCAGCTCCCATTTCATGGTTGGTAGGTACAACAGACTCACTGAGGAAATTTTAGGCTTTCCTAAAATATGTCCTGTCTGCTGCCCACTGGCTCTTAGACTATTGGTTGAAGGCTGGAATTTTCCTAAAGGTAAATTTATAATTAATTAAGGCCTCTCCTAATTATTAGAGGGCCGAATTAATTATAAATAAATTCTTTAACACCTTCCTGCTCTCCGTAAAGTAATAGTTTAAGGCCTGTCGGCTAGTTTAATCACGCGTCTCGTATTCTCGAACTTTCTATCAAATCTTTTGCCGCGCAATCGTCATTTTGTTGTTACTCTCAATTTATTATATTCAAGGCCTCTCGGCTGGAATAAAATAAATTTCCGCGTCAATTTTTCAATAATAAAATTAATTAAATTCAGTCTTAATTATAAAAGTATTCCAGGCCTGTCGGCCGCCTTAAGTAAATTATCCGTGTCGTGAAAATCGTAAATTCAGGCCTCGTGACGCCATTTCCCGGGCCGAATATTCTAGTCAATTCCAAACGTAATTCTAGTCGTAAATCTAGTTTTAAATTAATTTTAAATTAATTTTAAAATAAAGTAATTAATTAATAGACCAAAAAAAAAAAATCAAAAGACGCTAGAAAAATTACGGTGAAATTGTGTCGAAGTAACAGTTAAGAACGGATTATTTTGTCAGTAAATTGAGTTGAATACTGAAGAATAATTATCAGATTTAATTGAGCGAAATAAATATATATAATTTTGGAAGCAAATAATAATGAAAGTCATTGGTGAAAAATTTATTAATTAATAATTACAATATAAACCAAAATTGATTAATTAATTAATATAAAGTGAATTAAATAAATAAATCAGTGAAAAGTAAAAAGAATTAAAATTATTAGTGGAATTTTTATATTGAGAAATTAAAGTCGAGTATTAAGTAAAAATTAATGATGTCATTGAGTATAAAATAAAACTGAGTACAAAGTAAAGTCAAGTAATTTTAAGTAAAATTTAACTGTGTCTGTGATAAGTCCAGGGGACATCTTAGTTATAAGTAAATACACATCCAGGGGATGTTTTTAAATTAGATTAAGGTTTACCGTCCAGGGGACGAGGTTATAGATTAAGGTTTTCCGTCCAGGGGACGAGGTTAATAATCGTGGGTGTATGTGTGTAAAAACGTTCAGGGAATGAATTAGTTTGTCATAAGTAATACCGTCCAGGGGACGAGATAATTAGTTTGTCATAAGTAATACCGTCCAGGGGACGAGAAAAATTAGTTTGTCATAAGATTATTAGTTTGTCATAAGTATTAGTTTGTCATAAGAAAATTATTATTGGTTAATTAAATAAAGCAAGGTGCTTAAAATTAATAAAATTTTGATTAGCATTATTTCAGTTATTTTTCCATTCCTCGCCTCTCTCACAAAATATTACAAACGACTCTGAGAAATTAAATTAATTAATTTAATTAATTAAAATAAAATCATACAACATACGGTTCTGGAAGGCCGAGTCCATCTTCCAGTGGCGCCCTAATATTCGTCTATAATACTAGGTGCGACCAGACTTGGCAAGCTAAACACTCTGTCATAGAATAACAGATTTAGTTGGTACAGTATATAAATGTTTGAATTTTTATATGAAAAATCAGAAAAATTTCAGCCGACTCACGGACTCGAACTGCCGAACCTTTCGTGAACAGAGTCCAGTCCCTGGCACGTAGAACGCTCGGTCACCACATGGGTATGAAAGCCGAAAGTTATTTTCGTACTTAAATGGATGGTGGTAGTGCATGAAATTTTACTGCATCAAACAATAAAATTTGCTGACGCTGATACATACTTTCTACAATTGATGAAGTATAACATACAGTTTTACAGAGTCAATCTTTATTGATTTCATTGGGAATATTTATTATTTGCTTTAATAATAAATATCCATGAAAATTTATTTATTTCCGTTTAGATCATTAAATTTGAATGTTGACTAATATTAAAATTTAAAAGCAACTCCTGGTAAATTTTCTTATTTAAAGGACTTTACAAAATAATGGTCTAACTAAATTGATTATTTTCTATCTTTTATATTTTTTATTATTTGAGGCTTTAATTTGTAACAGGGTATTTTTCAACCTTTCTAAGTTTGGCTCCTTTATTAATTGATCTTAATAAGGGTGCCACTGGAAGATAAGACTCGGCCTTCCAGAACCAGAGATGTAATTTTGATATCAGGGTCGTCGAATTTTACAAGAGCGAGGAAGGATGAGGAATTAAATTTAGTTATACAGAATATTTAACTAATATAATTATCAATTTTATTTATCACATAACAATTACACCCACCGGGTTTTGATTTCACTTATAATTTATTAACAAAGTTTGTCCACCGGACTTTATACTCTTACTATCTAACTAGTCCCCTGGGTTTTTATTACACTAAATTATTCAAAAGGAAACTTTTTAGTCCCCTGGACTTACAATAAATTTGGCCACTGGCCTGATCCCCTGGGTCCTTTATTTAAAATTGAGTCCGCTGAACTTTATTCATAATGGCTACCGGCCCGATCCCCTGGATCAATTATTTTAACTGAGTCCCCTGGACTTTTACAAATATTTTAAAATAAAAATGGCAAGTTGCCAGAGCCCCTGGATCTTAATTAAAATTTTAATTCCTCTGGAATTATTTTATCTCTCACACACACACACACACAGAGACACGCTCATTAAATTTACTGTCCACTGGACTTAACTCACACACACACACACACACACACACACACATATGTTATTTCGAAATTTTTATTTCTACGATTGTAATGTTTAACTTATAATGACTCTCTAAATTTTTACCTTTTTAAATTATAATAATTTCTTTTCTGACCCGACACGACTTTACTTTACAAATTTTCCCAGCATTAGTTTTGAGTAATGAAGTTAATGGAATTTACTGACGCCAGCGACCGACGCTATCTCTCTCTACTTCACGCGTATATTTCTATCTCTCTCCGTTTCGTGTATTATTTGCTTTGCGTTCAATTTCAATTTCTTTTGACAATTTATAAGTTTACTGACATCATTTGATTACTCAAATTTAATTCAATACAATCTTAATCTTTTATCACTATTTTCACAGCACTTTTAATTCTTCAGTCTTGTAAATTTTATTTTATTAAATAATACTGATTAATTTATCATATATCAATGACTTAATAACTATCATAATTTCTGGCCTCCTGCCGAAAAAATTTTCTCGTTAATTTATAATTAACGATTAATAAATTCTGGCCTCGCTGCCGAGAATTATTTGACCAAACACGTGGTTAGTTTTTACTTATTTCTTTACAGTAAATTCTGGCTTCCCTCGCCGGGAATTTATTTTATTGGAGACGCTGGTTTATTAACACTTTTGATGGTTTTATACTCGTTATTAATTCGTTTATTAATTCTGGCTTACCTGCCGAGAGTTAATTTACGCACAGCACTACGATGTTAACACTAAACTTTGCATTTATTCACCGGATGTTACCCTTGGCGTCTATCTGTGGTTCCTTAGTCTTCACTGGATTTCTGGCCTCATGGATTAGGCTCACGGCAGATAGATGTAACGTGGTGAATTTGAATTTACCGCGTACAAGTAAGTCAAAATAAAATCTATTATGCGCAGTGTCGAATATGTGACACTACCACCCAGGGTATTACGGGTAGGTTGCGACTAATCGTCAAGATGTAAAAATTTTTAATGCTCGAGCGTCAGTTTCTCCCAATTAGAATTAAGTAGGAGTCCGAAGATGCCCGAAGTCAAGTGGGGAGCGAGCAATTATAAACTGGGACCGGGACAGGAAACGACATTAACCATCGGAACGACCGGACCGTCGCGACGCACAAGACCAACAACATCTAAGTGACGCCATAACAGGCGCCGACTTTGAGACGCAGGATTGATATCAGGTAATGAACTAATCAAGAGTTTGAGTTTTTATTGTGAAACTAAGCGTTAAGTCTTAAATAATTTTATCAGATACCAGAGAGGTAGCCGGTATCTATTATAAAATAAATATATAATATATATATAATATAATATAAACAATACTGATTGCGTTTGGTTAAGCAGGTTGAAAGAGAGAACGGGGATGGAGGTTGAGAGACAGAGAGAGAGGAGAGAGTACTGGGAGTAAGACAAAACAGGAACGAGACGTGGAGAATTTACGAAGACCATTACAATTACGAGACCAGGACGAAGACAAGGACAACGACGACGAGGATGGATCTACGAAAAGTTCATTGTTGTAAAGGTATTTATTAAAATTTCTCCAGGCAGTAAGCCGGAAAATTTTATTAAAATACATAGTCATATACCTGGTAGCGTCGCGTCTAATCATTCGTAAATTTATTACCCGTAAATTGAATAATTAATTGGTCAATTAAAAGTTAATAAATCAAACCGGAATTGACAGAAAAATAATTAATTAACTAACTCCAGGCAGGTAGCCGGAGCCATTACGTTAGTAAAATATTTCCAGGCAGGTAGCCGGAAATATTCTAGAAGTTTTCAGGTAGGTCGGGTAACCCACGCACCGGAAACTGTCGAATCTAGTCATAATTGCTAATCAGAAAAATTAATTAATTGTAAGTAAATTAAATAATAAAAAATTAAAGTTTGGAAAATCTAAAAGTGCATGCCTTGAGCATTCATGTGAATGATACTCAAGTGAGTTAAAAGTTTATTACACATACAACAATTTTTCTTTGAAAACCGTTATATTATTTTGAATTTTAACATATTTTTTTGTATTGACTGTTAATTAAAAACAATTAGATTATAAGTTTTTAAATAGCCCGCCATTTTACCTAAGAAACGCCAGCTGCTAATATGTATACTTTAGTATAGGTATATTCCGTGCCATCTATCGATACTATCGAAAATTAATCGATACATAGAAATCGATAAGTAAACAAAAATACAAAAAATAATCTTGGCTATGTTCATTGTTGAATCAAATGTATATTTGAAAAAAATAAGTAATATGGCTGCTCAAAGGGTAGAAATTGTCGTCTGATGCCTATTTAAAAATGTTAATAATAACTAAACCATATAATATTTAGCTGCCATTTTCAAAAGGGGTCTTCGCATTAACTATACGAAGATATTAAAAAAAAAATTAAGTTGAAAAATTGTATTTTTCGGAATTTATAGTGTTCACTAGCCTATGACTCCTGAGTAATTTAACGCTATAAGTCACTAAAAACAGAAAATTTATAGAAAAATCGTAATAAGTCGACGTAAAAATGTATAAAGTCTGTTGTTCAATCATTTTTCTTTATAACAATATATTTTTTTTGTTCCATTTAAGTGTATTCATAAATTTAGAAACAATTTAATATGACGAAATCGAGATTTTCATTTTCAGGCGAGTATGGAGCATAGCCTCAGCGCTTCACGCTCAAGGCATGCAATTAAATTAATTATAAAGACATTGTCGCGGAAAAAATGTGATAAGGTTCGCGGACAAAGTCACCGATGAAAATTAAATACCCGATGAAAAAAGTTTTTGTCTAATCATATATAATTATGCATAATCATCTATATATGATTGGATCCAAAAATTGGCCAGGTCTAATTATATATAATCAGATCTGTTTATACATGATCATGCATGAATGAATATAGTAATTTTTAGAATCTCATTTCGAATACCTTTAAATTATTAATTAAGTAATTTAATTAGGATTTATTGTTTTCATCAATATAAATATCGATTAAATTTAAATAAAAGAAAAAAAAAATTACTATTCGTTGACCACCACTTTACTACGAGGTCACCCATCCAATCAATGACCTACGCCGATGCTGCTTAACTTTGGTGATCGCTGGATTGTAGTCTGATCCTCTAGTCTGTTATGAACTTACAATAACGGAAAGTTTATGGCATTAGTTAACTCAAATAATCAAGTCGATACATCATACGTAAATAATGCACCTAATAATGAATTTGATTTTGTACATAAATTACAATAGAATTCATTAGATACACATAATCAAATCTATTTATTTATAAACTTATAAATATTCGTATATAAATCGATATCGATTAATACTTTTAAATTGCTGCCGAGACCTTTGAACATTTTTTAATTATTGGGGATTTAAGTTTATTTGATAGTTGACAAAATAAAAATTTAATAACATTTATATTAAAAAATTGTCATATTATGTAATATATATATATAACTACATATCAGTCATGTCTGATCAGATCCAATCATATATAAACTTATGCTCAACCATACATGAATTTATATTAGCCATGTCCGATCAGATCTAATTATATATGGATTTGTATCAGTCATGTCTAATCAGATCTAATTATATATAGACTTATATATAATTAGATCTGATCATATATAGACTTATATACGGTTATATATGGAGTTATATCAGCCAAGTATGAACATGTCTAATTATATATAGACTCATATATAATCAGATCTGATCAGATCTAATTATATATGGACTTATATATAATTAGATCTGATCATATATAGCTTTATATATGGGCTAATAACAGCCAGGTATGATCAGATCTAATTATGTATGGGGTCATACATAATTATATATAATTATATATGACCCCATATATAATGATGCATGATTATATATAACTTCATATATGATTATATATAATCATATATGATTATATATATGAACATATATAATCATATATAATTAGACAAAAACTTTTTTCATCGGGTAAGTAAAAATTACGTTAATTAATGGAAAAATAATGAATGAAATAAAAGAATTAATTAAGGGAATTCAGTAATTGAAGTAAGAATAATTATTGTGAGATAAAGAAGTACCTGAAAAGAACTCGTGGGAAATGTATAAGTTGTAATGGCGGAACTTTGAGTTGAGTATTTGGGGAAACGTGTTTTGAAGTCGTCCAATTTGGAGTAAAATCAATCAGTCATGAAAGTGACAGAGGGATTATAATAATTAAGGAAAATTAAGGTTAATTAATAAATTAACTAATAATTATTTAAACTTTTCAAATTAATTAATTAATTTAAAATTTCGGGAAAATTATTTTAAAACCAGTGTGTGTAAAATAAGTCCAGGGGACTGAGTGAGTGTGTGAGTGAATTAAATCAGAATTTTAACGGAAAATTTTAGCAATTAAGTATCGAGAAGGTTAAGCGATTTTCAACATAATTGTGTGTGTGAGTGTGTGGAAAATGCCAAAGGTAGTTGGCTAATTTTAAAAAGAAATGTTGCGGGTTAATAAATATAAGGTTGTAGAAGTACAAAAGGTTTATAAAAAGTTTATAAGGTTTTAAGGTTTATAAAGTTATAAGGTCATTAAGTTTATAAGGCAATAAAGTCATAAGGTTTATAATGTTGATAAAGGTCATAAGGTTAAAAGGTTTATTAAATAAATAAAAAGTTAAAACTGTGAAGGTAATATTTGAATTATTTATAAATTATCCTTTCTCATCCTTCTCTTACAATTAAATAAATTACACCGACCCTGACGAACTAAGATCCGGCTCTGGGAGGCCGTTATCACTTCCAGTGGCACCCTTTGATAATAGGACGACCAGAGTAACATCCTAGCCCTGTTATATGGATGTCCATTCAGCTTGTCGGCTCGACCGACTTTCCTCGATTTTGCTACTGTCCCGTGGGTATATATTTTTAGCTCGGTCATTTTCGGCAACTTTCGGAAAATGACCTCCCCACTTAATTAATTTTGGGACAGAAGTCCGAGCTTCTTCAATTAGCGCACCCGGCGACAAGTCAAAAAAAGACCATTCGGTAGCCGAAATGGAAGGTTGATTTTTCAATTAATCGATATAAAAAGTTAGTTTTATTCATACATATCTTGAGATACACGTTAGTGTATAGTCATGACATAAAATTAAACTCATTTTCTAAAAGTGAGGCTAAAAAAGAACAATGATTATTTTCGATAGAGAACTTCAGACAGTTGATTTGACATAACATTATATATGTAATGTAACAAACTAACCTTCACATAAATAAAGTATTGAGAATTAAATTAGTATGAGATCATAATTGTAATCGCTGTTACAATGGCAAGACCAGTTATAATTATAGGATGTACAGGTATGATTGGAGCATCATAAACAATAAGAAAAATAGTTTTAAAATATGAAATTGCTGTGAAATTTACAGGTTATTTTGTTCACAATAAAATACACGTGACAAAATCGTTTTATAATAGGAAATGCATAAGTTATGTAGTATGAAAACCAAATTTTCAACATTTTTTGATTTCATAAAAATTTTCAAGACTATCAAATTATTAGAAAAAATAGTCAAAACATAAAGTTTAAGGTCATAAATTAAAGATTATTAGACGAGCTTTCAGATACTTTTTACAAAAATTGTTTATAAATGTTAGTTTTTAAGTTATATAAGCTTTAACAATGATTAAAAACTCATTTTTACGAAAAATCATAAAAATTCCAAACAGCCATAATTTCAAAACTATTTGAATGATTCAGCCCATCTTTAAACTTGATTAAGGCTTATCGCCTATAGAATAAGTGTGAAAAATTTCATTAAGATCCGATAAGAAGTGTAGGTGCTATCGTAATGACAAGACCAGTGATAATCATAGAGCGTAGAGGTACATTTGATACATCATAAATAATAAAAGAAAATCTTTTAAAATATAAAATAGCAGTGAAATTTACAGGTCATTTGGTGCACAATAAATTACAACTGACGAAATTGGATTTTAATGAGACAAGCATAAGTTATGTGGTATGACAACCATATTCTCAACATTTTTTGATTTCGTAAAAATTTTCAAGGCTATAAAATTATTGGAATAAATTGTCTGAATATAAAGTTTAAGGTCGTAAATCAAAGCTTATTAGTCAAGCTTTAAAATACTTTTTACAGAATTTATCTATGAGTTTTAATTTTAAAGTTATATAGGCTTTAAAAGTGATTAAAAATTGATTTTTTCGAAAAATCGTTGAAATTTCAATCAGCCATAACTTCTAAACTAATCGACCGATTCAGCTCATCTTCGGACTTAACCGTGGTTATTACACACAAAATGAGTGTAAAAAGTTTCATTAAGATCGGATAAGAATTGTAGACGCAATCGTGTCCTCAAAAGTCGGTTCTATTACATAAATATATATATATATATATATATATATATATATATATATATATATATATATATATATATATATATATATATATATATATATATATATATATATATATATATATATATATATATACATATATAAAGTTTTTAACAAATGTTATTTTTGAACCCTACTCAACTAATTATGATAGTTTATGATGAAATTCCTTGAAAAATCGACCATGAGGACAAATACAATAGTTAGATTTTTTAAAAAATCTACCTAAAACTCTAACGGGTACTTATTTGGGGTTACGGCTCAGATAACTGACCGGCCGTGGAAAATCACGATTTTCCTTGATGATAAATAAAATTTTACCCCGTTACAAATTTTTTATTTTACAAGCAACAGATATTTAAGCTTTGGCTGTTAATCTTTAAAGTTTAATTTTTTAAGTATTTACTTTATCTTTTTTATGATTTTAAATAATAATTTTATCTAAATGAACTGTATATTTTAGCATTCAATTTATAATTATTTTTTATTAAATATCGAAATCATGATTTTACTATTTGAAAGAATATTAATTGCTAAGAATATTATGATTGTTAGACATCAAGCTTTATTCATTACAATTTCTTTTTTTCCGTGCAAGTACCTGAGCGGCACATAATGAAACGTTAAAATTTTTTTCCGCCGATTAGGTATAATTTTCATATAATATAAAAAATAAAATTAAATTAAAAAATTATACGGATAAACTTGGCGAGTCAGTACTATATTTACTTATGACTTATTTAATTGGATACTGAATCGCCAAGTTTATCCTTATAATTTTTGAATTTAACTTTTTGTTTTATATTATATAAAAATTATACCTAATCGGTGGAAAGAAATTTTAACTTTTTATTATGTGTCGCTTAGGTACTTGGTGATTATTTGAAGTTCAATAATTTTCACTGCAATAGATGCATACCTGGCGCACTTTTTGACAGATGAAATCTGTTTTTTGGCTGATTTCACTCATTTTTGTTAAAAAAAAAAAGAAATGTGAATCTCCAATTCATTAATTATAAAAGCTTCGTAAAAATATCATGATATTATATGCCCATATACCATGATAAATCTCGGTAACCGTATTGTGAATTTTCAACCTAAATTCGCTCACTCAAAGTTGCAGCTTTCAAAAAAAAATATACATTTCAAATGTCGATAATGAAATTATAAAATATGAAAAATACTTATATTTGGGGCATGAGACGTTGATATGGGGTATAACTTTTTAAGTAAAGGCTAAATGATTCGATTAAAGTTGCAATCAAAAGCGAGTCATTTAATTATATGGCGTATTTAAGGTCATTTTAGATCGAAATTCAACAGATTTGTTTTAATTCGATAATTGAATTTATATGTCAACAAATTGAGAGTTGGTTTGGGTATAGATTAGGGTGCTTCGTTTGAAACGACTATTTTTTTTTTCACTCCCATCCCGAAATTTTCTTGGAAATACCCCCTAAAAAATTCTCTGAGAGTTTAAGCCCTTAAAATTAATATTAAGTACTCAACCACAGGGTGTGAAGATTTCCCATTTAACCCTAGACTGGTCAACGTATGAGCGTGACGCCGCACTTGATTCTATTATTTTTAATGCAATTACATTTTCTACTAAAAAGATTCGAAAAAATTTGAGTTTGTTCTTAAAACATTTTTAGGATATTTTAACAATTTTTTTGAGCATGTTTAAAAACATAAAGTTGCTGTAAAAAAACTTTAAAAAAAAAAAAGTGACGGATTTGCGGGACGGTTTTCATCACTTGACCAGAGTCGTTAGTAGATTTTCACTCGCGGCGTTGCCGTCTTTGGTCTATGTCCCCTCTTTCCTGCTTCTCATGTTCATGCGCAGACTTACGCAGACTGTTACCAGCTGTTATTGTGTTTGAAAGGTTATGTGGAGACAAATATTTACTTTTATTAATAAACATTTTGAAAGACTTGGCGACTAAGAAAATAATTTTTTAATTTGTTTTTTGATTTAATTTATAATAAATTTATTAAATGATTCTTTTCTGTCCACTATTGAAATATTTATATCCACTGCCGTAGACATTAACTTATGTTTACGTGATATTGTTATTTATAAAAAAAATGGTTGAGTTTTTTTTGTTAAATAAAATTAAATACTAGCTAAATTTCATTTAAAAATAAGTTTGTTAAATTTGTTTAAATAAGTAATTGTTTTAAACAGAGTTTAAAGTTAATAAAAATTAAGTTGGAAATTTTTTTTCATGTTCGAATTTTATACAATATTCCCGCCGGAAATAATACACCAATAATCAACAGCCAGAGCGATCAGGCAACGTCGCACTCTTAAAAGCATTGCGGCGATTCCCTCATCACTTGACCAAAGTCTTTAGGTCGCGTTCAGGGTTGCCAGATTGGGCTACTTATCGCGAATTGGGCGATTTTCTCTATGCATTCGCTACTAAATTAATGTTTGGGCTACAAGTCGCAATTTGGGCGATTTTTAATGTTTCAAGATTGGGAATAACCTTACTCATTATTTTCAAATATTATTTTTAATTTCCATTTGTGAATGACTTGAATCGAACATCATTTCAATTCAGTATATGTACATATAAAAAAATTGAGTGTATGATGTCACTTACATTCAAGCATTTAATTTCTTTCGTCTCAGTTCAGTTCATTGAGATCTTGGTTTTAAATAGTAATTTTATTTTTTATGAAAAATTATAAATTTAAACGCGGGTGATACATAATAAAAACGAATCGTCAAAGTGTAAAAAAAGCGTATGTTAATTTCATCATAGCTGTTGAAAGTAAATTGTTATTTTATTTTAAACAATCAAATAAAGAAATATGTATACATTTAATGTAAATTAAAACCTGCATCCACGATATTCTGCTTTTTGCTCTAAAAAATAATTCATAATTTGCAAAAAATTAATAAAAATTTTGATTAAGATTATTTTTTCATCAAATATATCCTGAAAATATCCTATAATTTTTCACTACATAAAAGATAATTGCAATAATACTTTTTAAAACGTTAATTCCAACTTATGCGGTATAGTGTACTCTTATTGGTTAATAGAGAAGAAATTGTAAGCCAACAGCATTATTTTAAATTTGAAATTGATTGGGCGACTTGTTAAAGTATTTCGCTACTTTTGGTTATAGATGGGGTGACTCGAACAAAAATTTTCTGGCAACCCTGGTCGCGTTTGTTGACCAGTCTAGGGTTAAAATACACGTAAACTTGGGTTTTTATTTTTTAAACTTCTATAACTCCGCGGCATTTTATGATATCAGCTCGCTCAAAAACAAGATTTTCTCAGAATTAAATGTACTACAAAAGTGCCCGTAGTCGCGAAGTCGTAACTCAAACAAGTGGGGTAGTACGGACCGCTAAACCAAATTTTTTCCTTAGCACCGAATCACTCAGATTGATATTTTCTGACATATTAATTATTGAAGTTTCCGTAGCATTGAATTCCCATAAAATTTCAAATCAAATCTTAGAAAATATTGATTTTTTATTTGACTAATATCTCAGAAAATATCAATCTGAGTAATTCGGTGCTAAGGACCTTTTTTGTGAAAATTAAATTTCCTAAAAAATTGCCGTTTGCATTTTTTCTGTAAGTCTTGTTGTTTATGAGATAATGAGAGAAAAAACAAGAATTCTATGAAAAAATTCGGTTTAGCGGTCCGTACTACCCCACCCGTTTGAGTTACGACTTCGCGACAACGGGCACTTTTGTAGTACATTTAATTCTGAGAAAATCTCGAATTTGGGGGAGCTGATATCATAAAATGCCGCGAAGTTATAGAAGTTTAAAAATAAAAACCCAAGTTTACGTGTATTTTAAATGGGAAATCTTCACACCCTGTGGTCGAGTACTTAATATTAATTTTAAGGGCTCGAACTCTCAGAGAATTTTGTAGGGGGTATTTCCAACAAAATTTCGGGATGGGAGTGAAAAAAAAATCTGGGCGTCGGTTGGCCCTGCGGGCCAGCCCCAAAACTTCCCGCTGTTTTCCACGCAAAGAGCTCGAAAACATTGGTGTAGATATATTTTCGAGCTCTTCGAGCTCGAAAATGGTATCATATGCGGTTGTTTTTTTACGATCTTCTCAAGCTCTAATAAGTTGCCTGTTATGCTAAAGTTTGAAAATTTAAGAATCAAGAATTGTTAATGAAGCGGTTTTTAAAATTTAATCCCTGATTATGTTCAATAAAATAAGTGTATTCAGGCAGAAATCGATGCCAGGGATTCAAATCAAGATTTAAATGAGTTTTTGACTCATGTGAGAAACAATTAAATATGAAATATCCGAGAAAAATATTAAAAACTACGTTTTATCGATTTTATTGTTGGTAGTATGATTTAAACTAAAAACCGAGTTCGATGACATAATGTATCGAAAGTAACCATATAAAGGATGAGTTGCAATGACTTCAGACACATTTGAGTAGGTTATATTATGATTTATCCAGGAAAAATAACATAAAATGTTACTTTTTTAAACTTTTCAACGCCGATGTCTTTCGAACAAATTGATCGATTTTGACGTTTAAGGTGGCAATCGGTGCGTTTTATTAAATTCTAGAGCTGATTAAAATTTGGAATCGGTCGCGTCAGTCGTTTCGAAAATATTTAGAAAAAACCGTTTTTCACCATTTCTTTCTCCCGCGATAACTCTCGAACGAATTATCCGATTTTGATGTTTGAGGTGGCAATCGACGCGTTTTTTTTAGTACTAGAGCTGATTAGATTTTAAAGTCGATCGTATGAGTCGTTTCTGAGAAATCAATAAAAAACTAAAAAAAAAAATTTTCTTTTTTTCGTAATTCGCAGATATTTTCGAGTCTATTTGATCAAATGATCTGAAATTTCAAGGAAAGTTGATGGCCAACAAGCTCTTTCAATCGCCGCCTTAAACATCCAAATCGGTTCATTAGTTCAAAAGTTACAAAGAGTTTACATACATACACACACACACACACACACACACACACACACACACACACACATACACACACTCGGACATCATTCCGAAAATAGTCAGAATAGCTTCCTAGGACCTCAAAACGTCGACACCTGATGAAAACTCGATTTTCGAAAATCGGGGTGAAAACAGTAACTTCCCGAAATTTTCGAAAATCGTCGATTTTCTTAGCGGGAAGTTAAAACACATCGGTCTGTCAGTTGACCCTGCGGGTCAGCCCCAAAACTTCCCGCTGTTTTCGAGCTCAAGGAAAAAATATTAATGTGACTATATTTTCGAGCTCTTCGAGCTCGAAAATCTAATTGTATGCGATTGTTTTTTTATGAGTTTTTCAAACTCTAACAAGTTATGCGTTATGCTAAAGTTTAAAAGTTTATAAATCAGAAATCATTAATGAACAAGCGGTTTTTAAATTTCAATTTCCGATTATGTTAAATAAAATAAATATTTTGATGCGCAAATCAATGTCAGTGATCAAAACCGAGATTTAAATGAGTTTTAGCTTAGGTCAGAGCAATAATATATAAAATATCCGAGAAAATGATTAAATACTGTGTTTTTTCAATTTTTTCGTTGGTAATGTGGTTTAAACTAAAGAACAAGTTTGATGACATTATATGATTATCGAAAGAGACCATAAAGAGAAAAAGTTTGTAAGATTTTTGACACATTTTACTACAGTACATTTTGATTTATCTAGAAAAAATAACATAGAATGTTTTTTTTTTAACTTTTCAACGCTGATATCTTTTAAACTAATTAACCAATTTCGATGTTTGAGGTGGCATCAGGCACGTTTTATTGAATTCTAGAGCTGACTAGAATTTGATAGGTATGGATTCAGGCGTCTTGAAGATATTTAAAAAAAAACCGTTTTTTACCATTTTTTTCTCCAACGATATCTCCCGAACAAATTAACCGATTGAGATAGTTGAGGCGGCATTCGACGCGTTTTATTGAGTTCTAGAGCTGATTAGATTTTGAAGTCTATCGTTCAATTCGTTTCTGAGGAATCAATAAAAAACTAAAAAAAAAAAATTTTTTTTTTTTTCGTAATTCGCCAATATTTTCGAGTCTACTTGATCAAACGATCTGAAATTTTTAGGAAAGTTGACGGCCAACAAGCTCTTTCAATCGCCGCCTTAAACATCCAAATCTATTTATTAGCTAAAAAGTTATAGACCATTTACACACACACACATACACACACATATACACACACACACACACATACAGACACTCGGACATCATTCTGAAAATAGTCAGAATAGCTTCCTAGGACCTCAAGACGTCGACATTTGATGAAAACTCGATTTTCGAAGATCGGGGTGAGAATAATAACTTCCCGAAATTTTCCCGAAATATATATATATATATATATATATATATATATATATATATATATATATATATATATATATATATATATAGATTAGACTGGGCCAAAAAAATCGACTATTTTTTTTTCTTTCGATACTGTGAAAATATTATTCCTGACGACCAAAAAAAATTATTGTGCAAGTTTGAGCCCTTAATATTGATATTAAGAGATGTATCGTTACAAATATTCGTTTTTGGACCGAAATTTTATTTTTTATCCAAAATTCGTCAATCATCTATCTGAAAAACTTAAACAACGTATATTCTTGAAGAAAATTTCATTTCCTACGAAAAATCTCTCTTAGTAAATTGACGAAAAACGAGCTGTTACCTTGTAACCGTGCCTTAAATATTGCTTTATTTTTTGAATTTGTTCAATTCTTTAAATATTTAGAGTGTTTATTTAAATTATCAAGAGGTCGTAGATACCTGGAAAAATAATGTTCAGTAAAATTCTCTGATTTCTCGAGAGCTAACCTTTTTTTTGTGTCATAAAATACATCTGTTTTTTGGTTTAACATAGTAGTCATAAACGCATAAAAATAAGTTCGAGTGAAATTTTTATCTTAAATTTTACAACAAACAGATGTGAGTTGCCTGAAGAGTTTGGTAATCCTTAGATTTACGACTAGTTAGAAATTCAATTTTAGTGTCCGTATAGTGTACTTATTTATATTTTCTCACATTTTGGTAAATTTAGTTTTAGAAAAATTTCTCGAGTAACTTGCCCTCACTCTTGGTCCCAAAAGGGGTGGTACTTAAATCCTACCATTTTTATTCCGACCAATCAGCTAAATTTCTATCCTTCCTACACATCCGTTAAGGGCAAGTTATCACACTTAATTTTGGTATAACACTCTAACTGTCGTCACGTAAGAGAGAGGAGTTCGTGAATCCATTTGTCAAAATTTGATGTAACAATATACGTAAACATAAATAAATGTCAAGTGTATTTATTTAACCACCTATACTCTTTAATTAGTAGTATTAGGAATTTCTTATATGAAATAACAGAATTTTTTATTTTTATTTTGGATTTTTGTAACTACTGGAAATATCAAAATTTTTTCCAGTCAATATACATGTTTTTGAAGGAAATGTTATGCTCTACAAAAAAGGTTTCTTAACATTTTTTGCTAAATGCACTCCTTCAAAAGTTATTCAAGGTTAAAGTTGAGCAAAAACGACATAAATAACAAAAATAATATATATATATATATATATATATATATATATATATATATATATATTAGACTGTTTCAAATTAGGGGACTATTTTTTTTTTTTTGATGAACATTAAAAAATCGAAAGGGTATCTTAAAATATGGTGACAGTTAAAATTTGAGCTCATAATATTGGTATTTAGAGGTGGCTATTTGAAATTTTCGATTTTTCATTTAGAAGCATGGTAAAAAATACATAACTTCCGAAAAAATCAAGATACAAAAAATCTCTTCTCAACTATTTTGTAGCAAATTTACTGATCTACAAAAAAGGTCTTTTATGATTTTTGCATAACTTCAACCATTCACAAGATATCCGACGTCAAAGTTTAATAAAATTCAAAGAACTTGTTTTTGCTCGTTTTGAATTTTATACCATGTCAACCAATGAGAATTCAGAAATTTTCGATATAGTTTTTTTATAGGAAATTGAATGCTCTACAAAAAAAGTCTCTTATTATTTTTTTAAAAATCCATCTGTTTGAAAGTTATTAGAGCTCGAAGTAAAGTTGGAGATCTTTTTACTTTTCCGGTGAAACTATCGGACTAATCATAAAATGTCATAGGATCTTTTTTGTGGGCAATTTTATTTCTCACAAATTACCTCTGATAAATTTTTTTTAAATTCTGCATTCTCTTCTAGTTATTTCTATTTTAATGCCAAGCTCCTAAAAAAAGTGTTCTGATCGATTTTAAGAGATCGACATTAAAATGGAAATAACTAGAATACAATGCAGAATTCAGAAAAAATTTATCAGAGATAATTTTTAGGAAATAAAATTGTCTACAAAAAAGATTTAATGACATTTTATGATTTGTCCGATAGTTTCACCGAAAAAGTAAAAAGATCTCGAAATTTACTATAACTTGGCTTCAAGCTCTAATAACTTTTGAACAGATGGATTGATCAAAAAACGATAAGAGACTTTTTTTGTAGAGCGTTCAATTTCCTACAAAAAATTGCATTGAAAATTTCTGAATTCTTATTGGTTGGCATGGTGTAAAATTCGGAACGAGTAAAAACAAGTTCTTTGAATTTTATCAAACTTTGACGTCGGATATCTTGTGAATGGTTGAATTCATGAAAAAATCATAAAAGACCTTTTTTGTAGATCAGTAAATTTCCTACAAAATAGTTGAGAAGAGATTTTTTGTATCTTGATTTTTTCGGAAGTTATGTATTTTTTACCATGTTTCTAAATGAAAAATCGAAAATTACAAATAGCCACCTCTAAATATCAATATTAAGAGCTCAAATTTTAACTGTCACCATATTTTAAGATACCCTTTCGATTTTTCAATGTTCATAAAAAAAAAAAAAATAGTCCCCTAATTTGAAACAGTCTAATATATATATATATATATATATATATATATATATATATTAGGATGCTCCATTCAAAACGCACATTTTTTTCTTTTTAGCGGACACAAGAAAATTTTGTTATTTATGTTAAGAGAAAAATTCCCTGAAAATTTCAGCTCTTAATTTTAATTTTAAGTACTTCCTATCGAGCATCAAATTTTCCCATTTAAAAAGCATGTAAATCGAATAACTTTTCTTTAAAATTACTATAACTTAGCCCGATTCTGAGCTATCGTTTTGAAACCAGTTTTTATTTGTAGAGTATTTGTTGCTTTTCAAAAGTGTATACGATGGTTTTAGTCTAACTCGATCCACGTCGATTTCATCAGCTCCGAAAGACAAATTTTCACTTTTTTCATTTATTTTTGTTAATTGTGAAGAAATGGTTCATCTCACAACAAATATGCATAGAACCAATCTTTTAGGAAATTTTACGCTCTACAAAATTGTTGATGACACTTATATTGCTAAAGTCCTCTGTTCATGAGATATATGAATTTTAATATTTTACAATAAAAATATTAGTACAATAGTAAGCTGACATCTTGTTTTATTGTAAAATGTTAAAATGCATGTATCTCATGAACAGTGGACTTTAGCAATATAAGTGTTTCGAACAATTTTGTAGAGCGTAAAATTTTCTAAAAGATTGGTCCTGTGCATATTTGTTGTGATATGAACCATTTCTTCACAATTAACAAAAATAAATGAAAAAAGTGAAAATTTGTCTTTTGGAACTGATAAAATCGACGTGGAACGAGTCAGGCCAAAATCGTCGTATACACTTTTGAAAAGCAACAAATACTCTACAAATAAAAACTAGTTTCAAAACGATAGCTCAAAATCGGGCTAAATTACAGTAATTTTAAAGAAAAGTTATTCGATTTACATGCTTTTTAAATGGGAAAACTTCGATGCTCGATAGAAAGTACTTAAAATTAAAATTAAGAGCTGAAATTTTCAGGGAATTTTTCTTTTAACATAAATAACAAAATTTTCTTGTGTCCGCTAAAAAAAAAAGAAAATGTTAGTTTTAAATGGAGCACCCTAATATATATATGAACAGATTAAATATTATTATTTTCATGTATTTGTACAGTTAAATCTTGATTGCTTGATAATGTAAAAAAAATCTTTATTACATTGACCCAGTTATGTATAATTATATTTTAAAATTATAAAAATGTATTGATGTCAATTGACCGTGGTTTTAAAAAGATTAAAATATTATCAAAATATAATTATGAAATAAAAATGTATTTGGAAATCGCGGTCTGAAAATTTAAAAAAACAATTTCAAAAGGTATGAACAAATTTACTTTTTATGATTTTTTATTTATTTATTAACGAATTTTTATGAATTTCTAAATAAAAATTAATTTAAAATTGTATGACTAGATAATATTTAGTTTAAGATACATCAAGTAAATTTGAAAATTTTATTAGTTGCACAGTACTACGTAACATTTACGTTTAAGGGGTTCCTCCGTGTGATAGGTTCCAAAAATCTATTTTTATTTTCTTGCAAAAATTGATTCCTAACCATGTGT
This sequence comes from Microplitis manilae, assembly GCA_030273425.1. Classification (NCBI taxonomy): domain Eukaryota; kingdom Metazoa; phylum Arthropoda; class Insecta; order Hymenoptera; family Braconidae; genus Microplitis; species Microplitis manilae. Next base: position 21,170,993 of record CP092722.1, on the reverse strand, counting down.
AGAATATGCTGGTGAAGTCTTTTTTTAAAATTCGAAGTCGTCATGAAGACACATCAGTTAGAAGGAACAGCTATATATATATATATATATATACTAGCTGATACCCACCAGCTTCGCTGGGCATACAATAAAATTTTATGGTGTAACCTAGATGAAAAATATAAACAAAATGATTCATTTCAAAAAGATAATGAATATAAATTTTGAATTACAGTAATATCAACAAAACTCACCAACAACACAATTGAATGAAATGAAATTATTTAAAATTATAACTTATGTATTTTTTGATAATCAATTAAAATTTGATATCTTTTTTTGTCTATAAAATAATTGTTTTAACAGCTCTTAATTTGTTTATAAATCACATGAATAAATATAATATTATTCTTTTGTCTAATCGCCAACTTCAATAACGTTATTAAGATTGGTAATTCAGGTTATAATTTCTTATCTCAGCGCCATTTTTTTATAAAATATTAATATTAGTAATTAAGATTATGGAAATAACCACATATTAATTGGGAATATAAACAACAATGTAATTATATTAATTTGACTGAAAATTACCATCGATAAGTTACACGGAAAAAAAAAATGTTAAAATTCACCCGAATTATCAATACTTTTTATTGTTTTAAATAGTAATGCGGCGCCCGGGTGCAATTTTGTTATTTATTATAAAGTATAAGGTCAAAATATATGAGTGATCTGTTAAAATATACTTATGCTCAAAGAAAAAAAGTATAAAGAAAAGATATAGTTTTTAAAATTTCAAATAGTAAAAATAATTATTCTGAATTGTATAGTTTCAATGGCAAGATGATATTTTTTAGACTGACGATAGTAAAAATTAAAACTTACACCATTTATTTTAAAGTTTCAAACAATAAAAATCTCCAAGTCGATGTCTATAATTTCATAGTCTATTGTTACTGTTTCTTATGCTACCTAGTTATTAATAATCGCATATGAATTAGTTACAATAAATTGCGTCAAATACCATTTTATGATTATTAATAATCTCAGATTCATTAACTTACTCTCTTAAAATGAATCAGTAAAAAGTGCTGCAAATCAGTGAATATTCACTGTATAAACAGTTATAAGTATACCACTGTTTGAATAAGTGGTATACTTATAACTGTTTATATAGTGAATATTCACTGATTTGCAGCACTTTTCACTGATTCATTTTAAGAGAGTATAGAAAGTTTGTTTGAAATAAATAAAATTGAATAATAATTATTATTATTTGATATACTCTTTCCGATCTCTAATAGTTTTATTATCGTTTTATGTTCAAGTTTTCAATTCAAAGTTAATCACGTACTTCACACAACATTTTTAATATCCCGCTGAAAAATAGGAAAGTTATTAATTTTCCTCCGTTTTTCGAAAATCGAGTTTTTTACGGATGTTGACATTTTGAGGTCCTAGGAAGTCTCCCCGAATGTTTCCGCGGTGATGTCCGTATATCTTTATGTATGTGTGTGTGTGTGCGCGCGCGCGCGCGCGTGTGTGTGTGTGCGTGTGTGTGTGTGTGTGTGTGTGTGTGGCCGTATGTAAACCTCTTATAACTTTTGAACGGTTCGACCGATTTGATCGTGGTTGGTGCCATCCGAAAGGGCTCAACCAAACTTAGATTTTAAATACAATTTAAGCCGATTCGAACCGGTATATTTTGAGAAATCTCAAAATTACTACAAAAAAAATTTTTTAAATGTGGTTTTTATAGAATTACTTTTAAACGACTACTGATCAATTCCATAAACTAATCAGCTCTCAACATCAAGAAACCACGTCGATCGCCGCTAGCCCGGTCACAATCGATTCATTCGTTTGTGAGTTATCGTTGTCGAAAAAAAAAAAGAAAAAAATGTTTTTTGCGGAATTACATCGAAATTCCTACTTCGATCGATTAAAACTCAAAGACTCTTTATGAGGCCTGAAAAACTGCGTCGAACGCCACCAACCGCACGGAAAAAAGAAAAATGGAATAGTTAAAGAATAAAATGTAAAAACCAGCCCGTCATATTAAGAATTACAAAAGTTCAAATGTATGCTGTAATTTTTGAATTTTATCCTGTAACAAATTAGATGGAAATTAAGCAGTAACATTTACAGTTTGAAAATGTAAATCGTACACAACAAAATGTAAAATAATTATTACCTTTTGCTCACAGAAAGTTTGTTTCTTTGAAACTCATTTATTCCTCTTTGAAACTGTTAAAATTACAGTTTAGCCGTTGTGTAAAAATTAAAGTATCAAATAAGAAAATTTGTTGAGTGGTTCGAGAAGATTTACAGTATGGGCACACGGAAAAAAAGGAACTGTAATAAATAAAGTTTGATGTCTAATAATTATCATATTTTTAGTGATTAATATAAATTCAAATAGTAATATTGTGATTTCAACATTTAAAAAATAATAATTATAAATCGAATGTTAAAATATACAGTTCATTTAGATAAAATTATCATTTAAAACTATAAAAAAGACAAAGTAAACACTAAAAAAATTAAACTTTAAAGTTTAACAGCCAAAACTTAAATATCTATCGTTTGTAAAATAAGAAATTAAAGTCTCAAACAATAAAAATATAGAGGATACAAAATACTAAATTTAGTTAGAACGTTATTTTGTAAAGTCCTCTAATTAAGAAACTTTACCAGGAGTTGTTTTTAAATTTTAATATTAGTCAACAGTCAAATTTAATGATATAAACGGGAATAAATAAATTTTCACGGATATTTATTATTAAAGCAAATATTAAATATTCCCACTGAAATCAGTAAAGATTGACTATATGAAACTGTACATTATACTTCGTCAATTTGTAAAAAGTATGTGTCAGCCTCAGCAAATTTTATTGTTTGATGCAGTAAAATTTCATGCGCTACCGTCATCCATTTAAATACGGAAATAACTTTCGATTCTCATACGCATGCTGTGGCCGAGCGCTCTAAGTGCCAGGGACTGGACTCTGTTCACGTAAGGTCGGCGGTTCGAGCCCGAGAGTCGGCTGAGATTTTTCTGATGATTTTTCATATAAAAATTCGAACAACTACATACTGTACCCGACTGAATCAGTTATTCAAAATACAAACAAGGATACAATCAATTAGATGCACAACGATGAGAAAACAGACAATGGAAGAAGGGAGAAGGAGGGGTGAAATCAGAAACCCGAATAAACCTTGAACTACGACGGCAAACGGTAAAAGCCGGAAATAAATAATTCAAAATAAAAAAATAGAAAATAGAAAAAAAATATATATATATATATATATATTTTTATTATTTGAAACAATAAAAATGAGGGTTTAGAACAAAAATTATTACTACGGTAGCATAAGAAAAAGTAACGATCGACTATAAAATTAAATACATCGACTTAGAGATTTTTATTGTTTGAAACTTTAAAATTTACGGTTTAAGTTTTAATTTTTACTATCGTCAGTCTAAAAAATATTATCCTGCCATTGAAACTATACAATTCAAAATAATAATTTTTACTATTTGAAATGTTAAAAACTATATCTTTACCCTATACTTTTTTTCTTTGAGCATAAGTATATTTTAACAGATCACTCATATATTTTAACCTTATACTTTATAATAAATAACAAAATCGCACCCGGGCGCCGCATTACTATTTGAAACAATAAAAAGTATTGATAATTCGGGTGAATTTTAACATTTCTTTTTTTCCGTGCATTCAATTATGAACCTTAATGTAGAAAATGGAACTATTACATCTAACACTGTAATTTTTAAAATTTCTATGTCAAGTATCATCGATGCCTTAGCAATCACGAACTTTTACTATTTAAAATGTGAAAATAAAATGAAAATTCAGTAAATATTTTTGAAATAGTATATGTGAGTGCACGTTGCATTTAGCCAAGACCCATACCACAATATTAGAGGTTATAGTAATAACCCAGTAAACACATTTACGTAAATGTGACGTCAGAGTGACGTTACGCTATGTCATGATTTACGTAAGATATAAGTCATGAATGAGTCAGGTGTGACTCATTATTTCACACTTTTTTACGTAAGATTATGACGTAAAACTAATGACGAATACATGACGAAAATGTGATGTCTGTGTGACATTCCATGACGTCAGTATGACATATGGGTGATGTCAAAATCATCAATCCGGAAAAAATATTTTTGAAAAAAAAAAAAAAAAAAAAAAATTAAATACCGAATTTTCGATTTGATTATTACCGCGCGAATGCATTACGAATTCAGAAACAAGATTTGATAGCAGTAAATTATGGAAAAATCCTGGGCGTCTGCTGGGTTCGAACACGGCTCCTCTTGGCTGGCAGTTCTGAACGTTGCTCACTGGTCACATCACGAGAGTTCAAGTCTTGTGCTTAATTGATGTATTTAGAGTGAAATGCCGGTAAAGGCAGCGTTAGAGTTCGTAAGTTTCCGTGATGGATTTTCACAAAATTTAAAAAAACTCCATGAACTTATAAATGATAATTATAAAAAATTATATAAAATTTTATTGAGTTTCTTCAAATTTTTTAATTTTCTTTTGTGATGTGAAATTTAAAAAATCTTATATAAAATTTTGCGAAACATTAAATAATTCCACAAAATTGTATAAAATTTAATCGATTGAAAAATTGCAATACTAAACTTTACAATCTTAACATCAAGAGAGTTCAAACTGTCGTTCCATTTTCTTTGTCATCCTCAATAATATTTTCGGTATATTATTTAAAAAATAAAGTTAATTTTTTTATGTTGACGCTAATGTTTTAATCTAAAAAGTCTGAAATATATTATCGAAGTTATCGATTACTTTGGCCCTAAAAATGTTCGACATTTAGTTGTTATTTTTACACATTTACACATTTTTGAAAATTCATTCTATGATTGTTTTATTTTAATAAATAGATGACAAAAACACTATGACTCAGACATTACATCAGCATTGCGTGAAATACTGACTTGTCACTGATGTAAAGATATGATTTAAAAGTGACATCCATATTACGTATAACCGTGACTTTGCTACTGACATAAATGTATGACTTTAAAATTACGTCATTATGATATACAATAATGACTTCATTACTACGTAACAATGTGATGTAGATTTTATGACAAGCGTACGTAACACTGTGAACGTGCGTTGTGATTTTTTACGACTTGAAAATCGAGCGCAAAAATCTAGTTGATTCTACGGCCATCTGTTAGAAAAATTTGTATATTAATTAACACTTCCCAGTCCCTTGGGGCCATGTCAGAGGCCACCTCGATTGAATTAGAACTTAGCAGATAGTGGGGTAGTTCCACCCCTCCAAAATTTAACATATAAAAGGGCCAGAAAACACTTGCTCGGAGACTTAGGCCCTGGCCATCGCCTAGAGTAGACTGAGGACGCTTAGCGAGGTCCTACTCTAGCACCAGGACTCAACAATTTATTTGAGTCGGCCTAACAATATCTAGTCCATCAGTTTATTATATCTAGTCATTTATTCTAAAACTCAGTTCTATTCCGGTCAGTCTGTTACCTAAATAATTTTATTTGTTGAGACTTTTCTTTTATATTAAATTAAATTATTTATTTTATTATAAGTGACATTTGTTTATTCGAATTTAATTAAATAAGGAGATTTTGCGACTCCTTCGTCTGGTTGAAGAAAACCAAATTTAAATTTGTGAGTGTGGTGGTTTGGTGTGCAACGTCTGCCGAAGAGGATCGACCTCGAGTCCAAGGAGCCCGCGAAGATTTCACGAAGAAGATCGACATCGAATCCAAGGAGCCCGCGAGGATTCACTGAAGAGGATCGACATCGAGTCCAAGAGGCCCACAACCGACCGGAGATCGATATCACCAGTAAGCCCTCGTACAACCAGATAAGTTTCGACAAATTTGTCACAAACCTTCTCTCTCTCTTCAACGTTATACTCATTTTAAATAATTATTTAATTTATTACCCTGTGTCCATTAAATATTTGCGCGCTAAATAAATTGTCGCTGGACACTTGTTATTTCTAAAAGAAATTAATTTATAAGTAAAGGGGAAATTTTGTATATACTTGGGCTTGGTTAAATAAAATTTGTTATATATAATTTAATTGAGTCTCTTTGAACAAATTTCTTATCACCAGCGTCGTTTTAGAATAAGCATATTTCAGCCGCGTGTCCGGTCAGAACGAGTCGACCCATTCCTGAGATATTTTCCCGTACCAGAACCAGCTATATGATAATTAATACTTATAATGAGATTTGATAATTTATCATTAATTAAATTAATTATTCGGGAAAATTTAGTAACAGTGGTTCGTGGCTATTGGACACGAAATAGCCAGGGCCCACCGTTATAACACATAAGTCATAACTGTGACGTCATACAAGAGTCATGCTTACATCAATATGATGTCAAGTTTTTACATCATATGAAAGTCATGTAGAACGTCAGATTGACATCAAGTTTACGTAAGATGCCGTGACATTTCTATGACCTACGTATGACGTCAAAATAAGGTGATGTGTTCACTGGGAAGAGTCTTCTGTTTCACGGGTGTCTCATGTGAAGTTATTATTCCACGTGGTATCGTCTAGTACAGTGCAAAGTCTTCTAATATTGCAAATTTTGATAGTTGAATGATTATTTTTGGTAAGTACCCGATGAAAAAAGATTTTATACAATTGTATAAAACTATATATAAATTGAATAGAAAAAATGGTCCTATCCATTTGTATACATTTTTACGTAATTATATATTATTTGTATATAATTTTTATATAATCCTATAACGTTTTCGTATAGATTATATGTAATTATATACAATTCTATATAATTGTATACAAATATAGGGGAAGGGGGGGCAAAACGGGATAGGCCGGCAAAATGGGATACCCTCGAAATTTCGTCAAAATTTTTTTTTTTCAAAAAACTTTCGAAAATGGTCAAAAATGACATCTAGTATCATTTTACACTATCGAAAGCTAAAAAAAAAACATTTTTATATTTTTTGCGAAAAGTATAAATAAAAAAAATGTACAAATTTTATCGTACTACAAATTTATTTTCATGGAGTATCACAAATTAAGAAATTTATTTCTTTAATTAACTCAAGAACAATAACAACAATAATACTGATAAAAACTCTAAAGCTGTAACATTGGTAATCATCATAATTTTAACCGTTACATTGTAACTTTCATAATTTTGTAATATTTTATAACTTTAGTGCTATAATATCACATTATTAACAGTTATGTTAATTTTCTAATATTCAATATTTAATTATTTCTCTTATAAAAATAATTTCTTTGGAATGAAAACTAACTAACATTATTTTTAACATAAGTATTAAAATTTATAATAAATAACGATAACGATATATAACTGATTCATCGTTAATGAAAGATAAATCTCTAAAATTATTCACAATAATCACAGATAAATTGAGTATCGTCGTCCGAAACACCAGCACATGAATCATGAGCCCACCTATGACAAAGTTGGCATTGCGTCCAAGATTCAAACGATTCACTGTACTTTTGATCACAGTAAATACAAAAGGCGTCATCTTTGTGCTGATTTTTGCAGGGTCGACCTCTACCTTTACCGACTGTTTTTTTAACTGACTTTTTTTGTTGAACATCAATTTAGAAAGACATTATTACATCAATTTTATTCACTTGAAAAAAAAAAAAAAAAAAAAAAAAAAAAAATTACTTTTTTTTGGGGTATCCCATTTTGCCCGCAAAAAATAAAAATTTTTTTCTGATGGCAGTCTAAAATTCGTTATATTTATTTCAAATAGAATCAAAATGAAGCCAATTTACGATATTTATGTCCCTAAAAACTAAATTTTTCGTTAAGTATCCCGTTTTGCCCCCCCTTCCCCTATACATTTGTATATAATTTTATTATTGTTTTTTTGCATTTTTATATAGAATTATATACGATTGTGTATAAGTGTATATAACTATATAAAAATTTTAAATAATTATGTATTACCACTATCCAATTGTATATAATTCATATATAACTGTACACAGATTTATAAAATCTTTTTTCATCGGGTAAACAAATTTATTATATAATTCGCTTGTTTATTAATAATTTTATTTTTGTTTTCTTATTTTATATTGGTTTCAATTGCTGTCAATTCAAAAAGAAATATGAAAGTGTGGTAATAATTTATTTTTTTTTATTTTTGGCTACCATAGGTTATTTTCATCTATTCTCTCAATTGAAATTAATTATCAAGGGTATAATGTTGAATCGTGTCACTATTCAAACTCGATTATTGAAAAAAATAAACACAGATATTACTAACTGAAAATGTAAAATTTACAGTTCATGGTGGCAATATCGTTATTTTGAGAAACAAGTTTTAAAAATTTTAACGTAAAATTTGATGAGAAAACTGTAAGTTTTGAAGCATATCGAATGATACTTTGATAATTTTCAACAAATATTACAGTATGAGAAAGTAAACTTAATATATTTTCAAACTGTAATATTTCATACTTAAAATGTAAAACTTACTGCGCGGCACCAAACTGTAACTTTTACACTGAGAGAAATCTCAGTAGTTGCCATAACTAAAAAGAGACAACTATTTTAATTTAGTTGGTATAACGAATTCAAAAAATTATTGTAACTATTTATTATTCAGATGACTTTAAAAAAATAGTTGAAGTAACTAAAATTATTTTGTTATTCATTTTTAGTTATCTCTACAATTAAAGTTTAGTAGTCACAACAAATACTAACTAGTTGAATCAAATATTATTTGGTATTCAATCTAACTAATAAAAATCGTAGCAGCAACTATACATTTTTAACTATATCGAAATAGTTGATTTAACGATTTTTTTTAAGTTGTATCCGTATATCACTATATTTTTGCTGTTGATGTAACAATTTTCAGATAGTAATGGTAAAACATTTTACATGGTCGATCCAACTATTTTTATTTAGTTTGTGTAATTAATTTAAATCCTTATGATAATTATTTATTGTTCAGATACCTCAAAAAAATAGTTAAAGTAACTAAAATTATTTTGTTATTTATTTTTAGTTATCGCTACAATAAAAGTTTAGTAGTCAGAGCAAATACCCACTAGTTGAATCAAATATTATTTGGTACTCAATCTAACTAAAAAAAATCGTAGCAGCAACTATACATTTTTAACTATATCGAAATAGTTGATTTAACGATTTTTTTCAAGTTGTATCCGTATATCACTATATTTTTGCTGTTGATGTAACAATTTTCAGATAGTAATGGTAAAACATTTTACATGGTCGATCCAACTATTTTTATTTAGTTTGTGTAATTAATTTAAATCCTTATGATAATTATTTATTGTTCAGATACCTCAAAAAAATAGTTAAAGTAACTAAAATTATTTTGTTATTTATTTTTAGTTATCGCTACAATAAAAGTTTAGTAGTCAGAGCAAATACCCACTAGTTGAATCAAATATTATTTGGTACTCAATCTAACTAAAAAAAATCGTAGCAGCAACTATACATTTTTAACTATATCGAAATAGTTGATTTAACGATTTTTTTCAAGTTGTATCCGTATATCACTATATTTTTGCTGTTGATGTAACAATTTTCAGATAGTAATGGTAAAACATTTTACATGGTCGATCCAACTATTTTTATTTAGTTTGTGTAATTAATTTAAATCCTTATGATAATTATTTATTGTTCAGATACCTCAAAAAAATAGTTAAAGTAACTAAAATTATTTTGTTATTTATTTTTAGTTATCGCTACAATAAAAGTTTAGTAGTCAGAGCAAATACCCACTAGTTGAATCAAATATTATTTGGTACTCAATCTAACTAAAAAAAATCGTAGCAGCAACTATACATTTTTAACTATATCGAAATAGTTGATTTAACGATTTTTTTCAAGTTGTATCCGTATATCACTATATTTTTGCTATTGATGTAACAATTTTAGATAGTAGTAGTAAAACATTTTACATGGTTGTCCCTGATTAAAAACTCCGATTGAATCTGATTGAAACTTAATCAGAATTCTATCAGTTTCAATCAGAAACAAATTTCCAATCAGAAATGTTCGGGAGCGTTCGAGGGTTCTGATTGACTTTCTATCAGTTTCAATCAGATTCTATCAGAAAAAATATTTAGTATTTTCTGATTGAAACTGATTGGATTTTTCTCTATCAGTTTCAATCAGATTCAATCACAAAAAAAAATTTTAATTTTCGATTATTTTCCGATTGAATCTGATAGAAACTGATTGGATTTTTCTCTATCAGTTTCTATCAGATTTAATCAGAAAAAAATAATTTTTGAAAACTTATTTTCCGATTGAATCTGATAGAAGCTTATAGAGAAAAATCCAATCAGTTTTAATCAGATTTAATCGGAAAATAATTTTTTTTAAATTATTATTTTCCGATTGAATCTGATAGAAACTGATAGAGAAAAATCCAATCAGTTTCAATCAGATTCAATCGGAAAATAATTTTTTAAAAATTATTATTTTCTGATTGAATCTGATTGAAACTGATTGGATTTTTCTCTATCAGTTTTAATCGAATACAATGAGTGAATAATATTTTATTTTTAAGATTACTTATCATGTTTTTATTAACTCGCTCTCATGTATGTCTGTCCGGTCGCGCGGAGAAAAATGTTGGCTCGAAACCTAACAATTTTTATTATGCTGTCAACAACCTTGAGACAGGAAATGAAGCATAAAAAAAATTACTATACTCATACGAAAATTTATTATGCTGTATCACAATACTTACTACGCGCGAGAGACTTCCCGACTAGAATTTTTCATAAGGACCTGACAAGGTCCTCATCAGGTTAACCTTATTTCAAATAAGGTCCCGATCGGGGTATCCTGACGAGGATCCTGACGTGGATGTAACGCTTAAGACCCATGAGGTCCTTATCGGGATTGCCTTATAAGGTCCTTATCAGGATATCCTCATCAAATCCTTATCAGGATTACCTTATTAGTAATTATTTAAAAAAAATATTAAATTGCAAAAAAAAAAAAGAGAATTTTAATTCGATTGAGAATGTTATCTATTTTACTGAGAGCACTGATTAGAGAAAGTAAACATAGTTTTTATTGATGAAAAAATCCCGATGACTGCTGGGCTCGAACCTGCGTCCTTCCGATTCAAAGTCCTCGATGCTATCCACTGCGCCGACATACATATGTGATCTCGGAAGTCTAAATATAATATATATGTGATGTCAAAGAATAACTGATAAAGAAGTTAAAAATCCGTGTTGCAATGATCGACGTGATTTTTATACAATATTCTTTTGTACTTTGTTTAATTTTTAGTCTGTAAATAAAATACTTGAAGGAATGGGATATTTTGTTTTTTGAATAAGGATATCCTGATGAGGTCCTGATCAGGAACTTGTCAGGTTGACCCGATGGCAAATCACTTTTTTAATTAAATGGTTACTATGAGAAAATAGTTAACTGAAAAAAAATTTAGTAGAGGAGTCTGGGGCACAAATGCCCCCTTCCCCAAAAATTATAAAAACAAAAGTTTTTTTTATTTCCCGTCAAGTTATGACCTTTGTAATGTTTTTATCATATTTTAGGCCAATATGTGATATGTGGGGTAAAATGGACCGCTCAAAACGAAGAAATAGTAGCGAAAAAATTAACTTGACGAAAAATAAAAAAAAAAAATAATAATTTCGTTACAATTTTTTTTCGAGTGTTCCATTTTGTTCTACACATCACGTATTGATCTAAAATGTAACAAAATTAGTATAAACGTCATAACTTGACGGAAAAATTGAAAAAAATAATTTTTTTGAGTGGTCCATTTTACCCCACATATCACATATTGGCCTACAATATGATTAAATCATTATAGAGGTCATAACTTGACGGAAAATAAAAAAGAAATTTTTACCTAATTTTTGAGGGGGGCCTTTGTGCCCCAGGGGGGCCTTCGTGCCCCAGGCTTCCCTATACATTTCTTCAATTAAATTACAAAAATTTATTGAGGACAAAATGTTTGATTTTGTATTCTATATTATTTCGGAAATTAAAAAAAAATTTTTTTTGAGACCTACTAAAAGTTTGTCCAGGAATATATAAAAGCGAATAATAATAATAAATTAATCAATTTATTTTATTTTTACACATAAATTTTTCTACGTACTCAGATTTTTTTTTAACTCGAAAATTTTCCAAGTCCAGAAAACGGTAATTTTTTTTTTGAGGATTTTAAGAGCTCCGTTAGAAGTCAAAACCGATGAAGAGTTTTCATTTAGACTTCATAGATTTAGAGTGCCAATATTGTATGATTTTCCTACCAGTAGATAAAAGATCAACGGAATTGAATTTTTTGAGGTCCAAACTAGAATTTGTTTTTTGACTCGGGCATATTATCTATGAGATGAAAGGAGTTTAACATTGGACAGTTTAAAAATGGTAAGTTTAATATAGTATAAATCTTTTTTACTTTAGAATGTTCTACTGTTAAGTTATAGCAATTTAAAAAAAAAAGTTATTTAATTTACATACTTTTTAAATGGAAAAATTTGATAGTCGAGAAAAAGTACTTTAAATTGAATTTAAGAGCTAAAATTTTCAGGGAATTTTCTCAATATAAACGGCAAAATTATCTTGTGTTGGCTAGAAAAAAAAAATTTTCGTTTCAAACAAAACGGATTCAATTAGAAAATAATAATTCATTTATAGATTATTTTCCGATTGAATCCAATTAAATCCGACAGAAAATTTTCAATCAGTTTTAATCCGTTTCAATCGGAAAATAACAATTCAGATAATATTAATAATTATTAAAATTTGGGCAGATATGAATTTCATTTGTCATGAATTCAGCAATTTTTGAAGTATCAAAGTATAGAATTCTATCGGTCTTTCCAATTTAATAAATTTTATAAAAAGTGAAAACAAGCATTTTTCAGGATTATGTATAGACTTTTTTTGAATAACTGTATTGATTGAATTAAAACTATCACAAAAATAAAAAAAAGCATTAATAAAAAATTATATATACATTAGGTTGGTTAAAAAAAAAAAATTTTTTTTTTAGTATACAAAAATTGAAAGTATACCTAAAAACCAAAATTTCTGTACCAATTCGAGCTCTTAATAATAATACTACGGTTTGCGTCCAGCCGTTTTTATTCATATTTACAGAGTATTTAAATAACACGGGAAAAAAACTTTTTATATTTTAGAATTTTCTAACTTATAATCTAATCAACGAATTATGATGCACGATAGATATTTTTGTAGGAAATTGAATGCTCTACAACAAAAGTCTCATCATTTTTTGATAAATCTAACTGTTCAAAAGTTATTTGAGCATAAAGTCAAATTTATAGTAAATTTTGAGATCTTTTTAATTTTCCAGTGAAACTATCAGTTTTATCAGAAAATCTTATAGAAACTTTTTTTGGGTAATTTCATCTCTCAAAAATTATAATGAATGAAGTTTTCCAAAGTTTTGCTTTTTTTTCTAGTTATTTTCATTTCAATATCAAGTTCTTGAAAATATAGTTTTCTGATTTATTTTTTATAAATTCTAAAATATATTTTTTGTATTTAAACTTATATTTTTTAAATAAATTTTTTCATGGGGGTGTTTAACGCAAGGATTTTCGTATGCAACTAATAGAAAAAAAAGTTGCTTGAACCCAGAGAAAAATTTCTTAAGAGAAAAATATATGGAGGAGAGAAAATTCATCAGTCCTAAGCAATAGCAGTAGGAGTAATTCGGTTCTCGCCACTAGATAGCGCCTACCACTTGTGTTGTGTCCCTGGTAAGAAACTTCGTTCAGACGTATTATATTCCAGACTTGAAAGCAATTCTAACAAGAGCACTCCTCTGTTCTTTGACAGAGTGACAAGTACAATTTTTGGTGGTAATATAGTATATTCTATATTACTTCATGACATGCAATCTAATTGTTTATATAGATTCAACGTAGATTTTGAAATATTCGATTTTTTGATTTTCTACCGTTTAATAATATATACAATTATTTTGTCCCGAGAATCGGTAATTTTTTATTAATTTACAATCGAAACCTTCCGAAAATATCCGATTAAATCTGATTGAAACTGATTGAAATTCAATAATAAATTCTGATTAAATCTGATTGAAACTGATTGAAAGTCAATAAGAAATTCTGATTAAATCTGCTTGAAACTGATTGAAATTCAATAATAAATTCTGATTAAATCTGATTGGAACTGATTGAAAGGCAATCAGAAATTTCTGATTAAATCTGATTGGACGTTTTCAATCAGTTTCAATCGGAGTTTTTAATCAGGGATGTATCTAACTATTTTTATTTAGTTGCTGTAACTAATTTAAATAGTTATGATAATTATTTATTGTTCAGATAGCTTAAAAAAAATAGTTGAAGTAACTAAAATTAGTTTGTTATTTATATTTAGTTATCGCTACAATAAAAGTTTTGTGGTTACAACAAATACTAACTAGTTAAATCAAATATTATTTGGTACTTAATCAAACTAAAATCGGGACTTAGAAAAAATTTCGGGGTTAAAATAATACATTATTTCGATATGATCTCCATATAAATCGTTAAATTTGCGTTCGACAAGTATTGTTATTGTTATTATTTTTATTTTTTTTTTGAGCACCGAAATCGTTTCAGTCCCGAAACTTAAAATTTTTCTAAGTCTGAAAAGTCTAAATTGTTCTAAGTTTCTGAGCCCAAAATTTATAAGACAAAAAAATTTAACCAAAATTTCTGTACGTCAGCCGATACGGAGTTTCGTGACATGAACTTCTGTTTTATAATCAAAATTTTTTTTTTCAGTGTGATATGTGAATTTTTTCAAGTCCTGAAGGTTAATTTGTGAGCGAAAACAATGGTTGCCGTAACTAAATTAATTTTGTTGCTGTAACGAAGTGAGTACTTGTAGGCTTGTCTTATAAGTTAACTAAGGTCTATGACTACTCATCGGCCGTGTGGCGTAGCGGTACATTGTCGGTCTTGCGTGCGTAGGGTACTAGGTTCGAATCCTTCTTAGGGCGACTGCGAAATAATTATTTACGAAGCATATGAAAGTTGTTAAACTTATAAGTTTAAGTGTGTGTGTCAAATAAATTTGACAAAAATATACATAAGCAATCTCCCATCAAAAAAAAAAAAAAAAAAAAAATCATATAAAATGAAATAAACTTAAAAGCCTCGAAAAAAAAAAAAAAAATAGCCTAACAAATCATTAAAACTAACATTGTAAACAAAAAATAATTTTTTTTCCTTAGAATCCACTAAATTTCCATGGAAACAACAACTAAGTTTTTTTTGTTAGATCAAATATAATTTCATCATACTGATAAATGAAAATTAGTTGTCCTCACAACTACATATATGTGGTTAGCCGTACTATCCTACTTTAGTTACTGTAGCTAAATATTATTTGTGTAAATAATTATGAAATAATGTTAATATTCACTATTATTTTATAGTTTTAGCAACTTTAAAAATTTCGTTATGCTTAGTAAAAAATCTCAGTTGATTTAACGATTAGGGTTTAGTTCTTTGAATGACTTCTCTGAATTAAACATAACTACTTTTAATCAGTTACATTAACAATTAAATCGTTGAATTAACTACAAAATATTTACAGTAACTAAATTTAATTGTTATATTAACTAAAATTGATTTGTCATCGTAACTAAGAAAAAATATTTGTATCCGTATATCACTATTTTTTTATAATTGCAATTACTGATTTTTTCTCTCAGTGTACAGTTTCGTTTATGAAGCGCTGCGTTACTATTTGAAAATGTAATGAATGCTCGTTCGAACAGCAATTATTCCTGTTTTCTTTTTTCCGTGCGCGTAAAAATCGGTTAATTCATTCAAAAGTATTTTGGTTTTAGAATTTAAGAAATAATGTTATATTAAACTTTTACCATATTTTTGAGCTCGGAGAAAGTACAATTTTGAGCGCTTAAATATGAAATTAACGGGAAGTTGCAGGGATGGCCTTTAGGGCCAACCGTTTTTATATTTTTTTTTTTTTTATAATATTACTTTTTTAAACCATTTTAGAATCTTACAATTATGGGTTAATTTTGATTTATAACTTCCAGAAGAAAAATGATTAACTAACCAATAGCTTAGACTGAATCGACCTGGTAGAAAATTTGAAATCAAAATATATTTGCCTAACATTATATAGAATAATACTGTAGATACTGTAGATGATTTATAGAATATTAGTATTTAATAACTTTTTACTTTTATTCTAATGATTCCTCTTAATTTAATTGACAACTGAATTTGTTATTACAATTTATTCATTTTGACAGTTATTATAGCAACGGTTACCATAGTAACGATAATCATAGTAACGGCCCGGGAAAAAAAAATTATATATAATTAGATATAATCATATATAATTATATAAAATTCTATATAATTTTATATAATTTTGTATAATTTTATATGATTATATCTAATTTTTAAAAAATTTTTATGTTTAATTGTATATAAAAATATATAATTATATATAAATATATATAATTATATAAATTCATATATAGTCTTATATAACTATATATATTTATATATAATGATATAAATCTTTCTAATTTAATTATATAAAAATATGTATAATCATATATTTTTATATATAATTTTATATAAATATATATAATTATATTATTTTATATATAATCATACATATTTATACATTCGGTCGAAAAATTTTTATATAATTTTATATAATTATATAAAATTTTATATAATTGAGGTCTAAGAAATTCTATCTAATGGGAATTTCTAAGTGAATAATATTAAGATGTGCAGGTAGAATCATAACATTTTTTGAAATAATTTAGATATGATCAAATAATGGAAGATTATTTGGAAGAACTGATTTAACAATGATTTATAACATTTTATAAAATCTATAAAATTGTTTTAATTTACCGCATTCATAAATGTTATAAAGTATGCAAACTTTTTTCAAATTTCTTAGAAATACATTAACAAGACCAAAAGTAGGATGATACTAAAAAAATTTTGAAAATTTAACAAAGAATTAAGTTATAAAAAACTGTTATATAAAATTAAAAAAATTTTAGTTAAGTTAAAAAAATTTTAACTTCTGATTTTTTTTAATTTACCAAAAGAAGTAATTATCGCCCCACTATTAGTGGGTATATACCGCTAATGGTCTCTTTACTCTATGAAAAATAATATAATTTACTACAATGCTAATAACAAAATTAATCATTTATTGATGTCTTTAATTTTCTCAAGTTTATTTGAATTCAAATAAAAACAGTTAATCAACCACCATTGTCAAGTGATTAATATAGCACTGTGGATAACAGCTCAGACTTCGGATCAAAAGGTCCCGGGTTCGAGTCCACGCGCAGGCGGGATTTTTTTTTTTTTTTTTTTTTCATGACCATTATTGTATATATGACTTTATAAAGTGATATATAATTATATATAATTATATAAAATTATATATAATTATATAAAATTAGATCAAACCAAAACTCATATCTAATTTTATCTAAGCATTTATATAAAATTTTATATAATTATATATAAATTTTTTTTCCCGGGGGTAACCATGGTAACGGTAACTATGTTAACGTTAACCATGGTAACAGTAACCATGGCAACAGTAACTATGGCAACGGTAACCATGGCAACAGTTACCATGGCAACGGTTGTGGGGAAGGGTAGGGTGGGGTTGAGTTCTATAATTGATAGGTGCCACTGATGGTTTCGTAGAGTGGAGAATCGAAATGATATTTTACCCCTTTAAAAAAAAGAGAGAGAGATAGGGAGTAGGAAGGAAGGCACGGGAGGGGAGGGGAAAAATGAGAGGGAGGGAGGGGGTAGCATACGTGATGGTTATCGAAAAATCCATTTTGGCTAGGAATTGCGCAAAATCCCTTCTTATCTCTCGTCTACAGTGAAAAAGGAGTACCTATGTCAAATTTTAAATTAATCGGTCCAATAGTTTCGGAGATCTGGTGATGAGTCAGTGGTATTTTGCTTATATGTATGTAGATATTAGGGTGGTGCAAAAAAACCGGCTATTTTTTTTTTTTTTTTTTCGAGTCTCTTATGAAAATTTGTTGGCTTACGATGTTTTAAAAAGCCTCTCCAAAAATCAGCTCGATAAAAAATTTTTAAGAGGTCGCTCACGAATTTTGAAAATATCAAAAATGATCGAAGTTTGTATTTTTTATTTCAAAATTTTTTCTTTCTCGTGGCAGCAATAGTTTATATTTGTGAAATCATGACCACGCTTAAAATTTAAGCCCAAAATTTAAATATTTAAACCTCGCTCAAGAATTTTGAATGTTTCCGAGTACTGTCTTTTGGACGTTTTCGAGCGACCTTTAAATATTAAAAATAAAGCTTCTCGATTTTTTCACCATCAATTTGCATGACAATGAATAAAAATATAACCCGAGAAATAGAAACAATAAGTTATTTACATGCGTTTTCATTTTTTAATTCAATTTGTAGGTTTTTTGGCTTATTCAAAACTTACCAAATTTTATTGTTTAAGACTGTCCTGTATATTTTTGGTTATGAAAATGTTTAATTATAATGAAATGACAATAATTGAGTTATGAAAAAATACAAAAACCAATTCAAAGTATTAGTTACATAGTATCAGTTAATATTCAAAATTCTTGGGCGCTGTTTCAATATTTGAATTTTGAGCTCAAATTTTCAGCATAGTCATGATTTTACAAATATAAATTATTGCTGCCACGAGAAAGAAAAAAATTTGAAATAAAAAATTCAAATTTCGATCATTTTTGATATTTTCAAAATTCGTGAGCGACCTCTTAAAAATTTTTTATCGAGCTGATTTTTGGAGAGGCTTCTTAAAACATCGTAAACCAACAAATTTTCACAAGAGACTCGAAAAAAAAAAGTAGTCGGTTTTTTTTGCCACCCTAATATATATACCAGTGTGACTCAAAAAAACCGACTATTTTTTTTTTCGATCTTGCATGAAAATTTGTTGGTTTACGGTGTTTTAAGAAGCCTGTCTAAAAATCAGCTCGATAAAAAATTTTCAAGAGGTCGCTCACGAATTTTGAAAAATCGAAAATGATTGAAATTCGGATTTTTTGGAAGAGGTGGTGGTAAAGAGCTAAAAATTTAGCTGAAGACTTCTTTCTACATATGTGAAAACGTATTAAAACATCAAAAAAATCAAAAAGTCACCGTCGCAATGTCGTTGAATTGACTTAGAATGACCCTTATATATGTATTATATATATATATAAATATTTTAACCAGTGGTATTTTTAAACCCTACTTAACCAATTATGATAGGTTATGACAAAATTTCTTGAAAAATCGACCACGAGGACAAATACAATAGTTAGATTTTAGAAAAATCTACCTAGAAGCCAGAATTGAAGCAAAGTTAGAGCAATCCACTTTGAAAGACTTCCAAGAAGAAGAGGAAAGAGTACTCTATGGACTAGACATCGCAGATTGATAATTAGTTAAGATTTTCATAGTTTTAACCAAACCTGAAACTCCCCTGGTAAAAAAGAATCATCGGATAAGGCCTGGATCGAACCGTTGGGTGATCCTTGGTTCAAGCCTTGAAGGATGGCCATGTTCTAAGCCTTGGAAAACAAAAGATCCACGCTTGAGCCGAGCCTCGGGAAAAAAAGAACTAGGCTTGAGTTGAGCCCCCAGAAGCATAAGAATCAGATCTGGACCGAGCCTAAGATAGTCTAGCAGATAAGTTTAAACTGGTACAAAATAGAGATACTTCTCTTAAAATTAGGTGTGATGGCTCATTAGATCCGGAATGACGCCCAAAAAAATGTGCGAAAAGTTTGTATTAGCCCGTAAAAAATTGCAAAAGTTTTAAACAATTAAAGATGAAAAAAACAAGGATTTTCGTTTTTTGCCAATATTTCATAGACTATTAATATTTAAGAAATTCAAAAAAGTGATTCTCAAAGAAAGAAAATTTCCGATAAAAAAACTCCTACCTCCCAGAAATCTATCTCCATTATTTATAATTTTAATTTAACAATGAAAATGGGTCTCCATGCGACATTTTTAGGTTGCGCGCGCGGCGTCAATATTTTTTTCGATGTTTTCCGAACTGTCGTGACTTCTAACTTTTTAAATAATGCAGGTACGGTTATAGACATTGCCTTCAAGGCAATTTTGTTCAGTAATTAAATATATGAATATTATTTTTTATAAACAAATGCGCATAGCAATAGATTTTTTTTTTATTTTTTTTCATACTTTGTTATATGTGGTTGTCTTTGTCAATTTTAGAAGTTTCAGAAAAAAAATATAACAAAATTAAAAACTTGCTATAATAAATTCATAAGTTAATAAACAATAGAATTGTTGATAAAAACATTTTTTTTTTGTTATTTTGTAGAGAACTGTCAATTATGATTTTTAGATAAAAAATAATTTGTTAACTAATTATTTAAACAATAGAAATATAAAAAGAAACGATTAGAAGCAGTTAAAAATTAATAATAAGAAAAACTATTTTTTTTTAAATCATAATAGATTAAATGTACCAGTAGTTGACCGGACACCAGTAGTTGACCGATTTTGTATAAAACCCCTAAAATTATGATGAAATAAATATTTTATGGCCTTAAATTGAATATTTAATTATTGCTAAACTTATAATAATCATAATTAGTCGCTACTTCAAATATTATATAATTTTTATAACGGTGAAAATAATTCATAAAAATTTCTCACAGCGTGATCTCACTAAAATCGGTCAATTACTATAGTAAAGTATTTGAGAGATGAGTACATTCTTTGATTGATTAAATAACTGCTATTGGGTTAATCTTGTCAAATTAAATTCTGTACTGGTTGTTAATAATTATTTAACAAATTTATTAATGGGATTTTGCAAAATTATTCATGTTAGTACCAATTTAATCACCGGTCAGACACTGGAACAGTCAAAACACCATTGTACCACAAATAAATAAGTTCGGTCATCTATTGGAACCCGCGATTTTTTACAACACCAATAGTTGGCTGCATGCGCGTTTGTAAGTTTTTAACCTATACAAAATAAATGTGTCAGAAAAAATGAAAGTTTATATGAATGTTTTTTATTTATAATAATAAGTAATTTTTAAATGTAATTATTATAAAATAATACTTTTAGTTTATATTATTTGTGTTGCATATAATGTGACTGCTGAATCAAATTTATATTTCGAGTAAATATAGATATGTATTATTTTTATTGACATTGAAAATTGCCAATATAAATATATAGATATACATAATAGTTCATTGTTTATTTTTTAAAATAAGTATCATTATTTTTATTAATAATCTGATGCATGTACATCAACAAAATCATAAAAAAGTATAAGTACACATGTACTAAATATTTTTATTACAATATTTTATTTATTTAAAATCCAAAAATTTGCACGGTGTCTGACAATTTCAATGTCAATATTTTTATTTTTGATAATTGAATTTTATTAATAATTACTATTTAATAAGTATTTTTTCCCAAAAATTAATGTGCAATTTTCGCAATTTATATTTAAATCATAATTCCTAGTTCATAAAATATTTTACTGTCATCACGTATAAATTTAAGTTTAATATGCTATAATCTGTTACGTATTCAATAAACGTATTATTATAAACTAAACGACTTCTATTAACTAATAATATAATTTTAACTAAATAAAATAACTAAACACAAAAAAATTATAGATTAAACATTAAAAAAACTCATTTATGCGGGAAAAGTAATTGATGTTTTGTAATCGGTCAACTATTGGAACACTCCGGTCAATTACTGGTTCGAACCGGTCAACTACTGGTGTTTTCGTCTTACCTGCATTGTAAAGTGATTTTTATTTAATTTCGATAATAATTTGAATAAATAACATCACACATTTAAAACTTAACTATTTAAGTATGATATCAACTTTGAATTACCCATTTTCACCCCATAGTAATTAATATACGATAAATTGAAAGGCTAAAAATCCTTAACCGGTCAACCACTGGTACATCTACCCTATTTGTAATATAATGAATCAATGAAAAAAATCTGGGCATCGGTTGGCCCCGTAACGTCCCGCTGTTTTCGAGCTCTAAGATCTCCCAAACGTTAGTATAAATACATTTTCGAGCTCTACGAGCTTGAAAATACCTTTGTTATATTTTTTATGAGCTTTCCAAGCTCAAAAGGATTACGTATTATATTAAAATTGAAAAATTTAGACTCCAAAATAATTAATAAATAAGCGTTTTTTACATATTTATTGACAATTAAGTTCAATAGTTCGCTCAAAAATAAGTTTACGTGATACGTTGTATCTATATGGTGTAAGTTTATCCTAAAACGAGCAAACATGATGATTTTTCAGAAGTCACTTCCAATGACTCATATAAACAAAAACATATCAGTTTTGAGTTATGTTGTTTAGTAATTATGATATTATTCAATGAAAAAAGCTGATACAGATTTTACATTGATTATTCCGTCAACGACATCTCTCGGACGAACGATCTGATTGGGACGTTCTTGGCAGCAATCGAATGCTTTTATCGTGCTCTAGAGCTGATTTGATTTTGGAATTAATCGACTCAATAGTTTCCGAAATATTCACGAAAAACGAAAAAAAACGTTTTTTTCTCATTCTTCCGCCGACGATATCTCTCGAATGAACTATCCGATTGAGACGTTTAAGGTGGCGATCGGCGCGTTTTATTGAGGTCTAGAGCTGATTAAATTTTGTGAATGATTGATTTCGTCATTACGATGATTTTCGCAAAAAACCGTTTTTCACTATTTCTTTCGTCGACGATATCTTCCGAACAGATTATCCGATTGAGACGTTCTTGGCGTCAATCGAAAGCTTTTATCGAGTTCTAAAACTGATTAAATTTTGGAATTGATCGATTTGACAGTTTTCAAAATATCCAAAAAAAACGGAAAAAATTTTTTTTTTTTTTCGTATTTCTTAAATATCTCAGAGACTATTTGACTAAATGATCTAAAATTTTCTGAAAATCTAAGTTGAGAAGAAATCTTTCAAATGCCGCCAAAAAATGTAAATCGGTTCATTTATTCAAAAGATATGAGAAGTTTACATCCACACACATACACACACACACACACACACACACACACACACACACACACATACACACACACACCCATACAGACATCGCTCTGAAAATGTCTAAGTAGCATCCTCACACCTTCAAACGTCAACATATGATTATTATTATTATTATTTCCTTTATTTAAACCCAACAGCCCTGGGGCCATTAACAGGGTTACTTAATATACATTTTAATATAATAACATGGCAGTAACAGAGTTCACATGTATACAAATTATCAATTAACAAAAAAGAGTAAAAATGAAAAAATAAAAAACAGATTCTAGTAAAAAGAAAAAAAAAAGAAAAAGCAAATTCTAATCTAAATATGATCTACATATGATGAAAACCCGATTTTTGAAAATCAGGGTGAAACCAATAACTTCCCGAATTTTTTGAAAATCGTCGATTTTCTTAGCGGGAAGTTAAAAAATTTTTTCTCCTCTCTAAGCCAAAAGTTCGTACTTTTTTCCCTTACTTGCGAGAAAAAATTGGCACTTTCTTTCCATTCAAAAATAAGTTGCGCATGCGCCCAAGTATCTGTCATAGCCAACATTGTGTATGTACGATCGTGTTTATAGCTGTTGTCAGTTGTTGTCATTTGTCACGAACTTAACATTCTCTTCAATAAAAAAAAATAATAAACAGTGATAAATTTTTTTAATTTTAAATTCAAATATGAGCTCTTCCGAAAATTCGGTATCAAGTGATGACGAGGCAACCATGAATATTGAAAAAGAAGCTTGGATGGTAGAAAACAAACTAATTGCTAATAAATTAAGTGCAGTGTACAATCTTTGCTATCAAAATTTTGTCAAGTGGAAAGAGGATAAAAAAATTAAAGAAATAACAGAGAACGTATTGCTCGCTCGTCGATTTCAATGATTTAACAAAAAGCTTGAAACCGTCTACCCTCTAGAGTCGATGGTCTATGTTAAAGACCCAACTTAACCTCAAACATTCAATCAACATTGACACTTTCCACAAATTTAAAACTTTGTTAAAAAATATTGGTAAACCTAAGAAGTCTAAAGTTTTATCGATGAATCAGATTAAAACATTTCTCAATGACGCTACTGACGAGATTTATCTGGCTATGAGGGTTAGTTAGCTAAATAATATAAATTATTTACAATTTTATTTATATACAACTAAATATTTACAAAAGTTATTTTATTATAGGTGATACTAATATTCGGTTTTCGTGGGGCATTAAGGTCTGGCGAATACTGCTCAATCAAAACCCATGATGTAGAAGACACCGGATCTCGATTTATCGTTAACATCCGAGATACAAAAAATTATTACCCGCGTTCATTTGTTATTCAAGATGAATACGGTGATAAAGTTCGTCAGTATGTTGCTTTACGACCCGAAAACACGGAATTAGACAGATTCTTCATACTCTACGATAAAGGAATATGTAAACGTCAACCAATAGGAAAAAATACTATAACTGAAGTACCTAAAAAAATTGCTGAATTTTTAAAATCACTGGATGCGTCGAGTTATACAGGCCACTGTTTCAGACGTACCTCACCCTCGCGGACTTAGAATCACTGTGAAATCGCAGTGAAATCACAGTGAATTCATTTTCACCGTGAGTTCGTGGTGTGTTTACGGTGATTTCATAGTGAATTCTCAGTGATTTTGTGCCATTTTGTCATTGTGACTTAGTAATGATTTCACTGTGATTTCACTGCGAGTTTACAGTAAATTTATGGTGATTTCACCATGATTTCACTGCGAATTAGTGGTGATTTCACCATAATTCTACAGTAAATTAATGGTGATTTCGCAATGATTTCACAGTAAATTAATGATGATTTCACCATGATTCCACAGTAAATTTAGGATGAGTTTTATGGTGATTTGACATCACAGTCGTCAAATCGTAGCTTTAGAGTGGTATAGTGACAATTTCTTTCATTTACCTCGATATTCGAAAATCGAGTTTTCTTTAGAACGCGAGGTTAGGAGGCCCCGGACATTTGTTCATATCATTTCCCGTGTGACGTCTGTATGGCTGTGTGTTTATGCAGCTTTCCTTTTTAAAAACAATTTTAATAAGTTGTCAAAATAATTTTAATTCAGATTTCGTAACTGTTATTATTAGTATTATTAAGATTATTATTATTATTTTTATTATTATTATTATTATCAGTTTCAAAGTTTACAAATAAAATAGTAAGAAATTCACAGGAAATCCACTGTATATTCACTGTGAATTCACTGCTAATTTACTGTATATTGACTGTATATTTACCAAAAATTTACTGTCAATTCACTGTACACGATGAACAAAATATTGTAAAAACTACAATATTGAAGTAAAATTTACTAACAGATATGAATAAATACATTCTATATTTTATTTATTACAAAACATTTCGTGAAATTAACTGGTTGGCAATTATTACAATAGAAGATATTAAAAATTATCTTATGTAATGTATTTTTTGCTAACATGATTATATTATCTGTATATTAAATTCTACTATGTATAGATAAAGTTAAAATTTGGTAGGGATAGCAGACACACCTATGTATTACAAGTTCAACAACTTTTGTTCAAACGAGACATCAGGCTGTTAGACATAGGAAAGGACTCGCACGCGGGAGATCAGGGTTCGAATCTCGGTTAAAACGAGTGATTTTTTTAAAATAAAAGCCGACACAAGCACCAATACAGATGACATAAATAACAATAATAATCAAAATGATAGCACTAATAATAAAAAGTTAAAAGTTATTAAAAATTTAATTTAATTTATTTTCATTCTAATATAGTTAAATTTATTAAACGGGATAGTAAAATTAATTTCATATTTTTTATTAAAATTGACTCCATTTTTTTCTCCGTGTCTATTCACTGTAAATTCACAGTGAACTTACAAAAAATTCACAGTGAATTTACTGTAAGTTCATTGCAAATTCACTGCAAGTTCACAATGAATTCACTGTGAATTCACTACAAGTTCACTGTAAATTCACTGTGAATTTACTGTGAATTCACTGTAAGCTCATTCTAAATTCATTGTGAATTTGCTGTGAAACCACTTTCGAACCACTGTGGGATCACCATAAAACTACAGTGACCGAATGGCACAAAATCATGGTGATTTGTAGTAATAAAAAAACGATAATATAATGATTACCCAGCCAGGAAAGTACGACGGGTACAGGCTTGGCCTAAGCTTGGTTCAATGTTAAACTCTGGGCCAAGTATGTAAGCCAGCCTTGTTCCAGCCTTGGTAGTCTGGAATGATAACATCGTGCCAAGCCTGGTTGCCAGCCCTGACCCATGCTTGCTTGCCAGACCTGACCCATGCACCGAAAAAATAAATAAATTTTATTAAAAAAAAATTTTATTACTATTTAAGTACTCGAGTTTGTGATCATTAACGTTTTAACCTATTCAAGTGAGGTAAATGACGTGAAAAAATCTCGGTGAAAATTTTGCTCGGCTCTGGGCGCGAACTGTCGTCTTTCTGATTGCTGGGCTGAACGCTGGCTACTAGACGAACCTACTAATGTTGAATTGAAACTTTTATATGTTCTACTTCTTCATTTTACTACAACCCCTCGGTTTTATGAAATATAAAGAGAAATTTGATTAATATTTTCGATTGAGAAAAAAAAAATTATTTCGTATTATTTATATTATAATTACATAATTTTTAAAAATAAAATTTAATAAATTTAATTGATTATTTATCAAGATCCCAGCTTAATTATCTTACTCTATCATCATTATTAAAAATAACATTTATTACAAAAATTCATGAGTTATTTCTTAATTTAATTCATTTTTATAAGTCAAATTATAAAATTACGGTTGTTGATTGCAAATAATAACAAATTAAAAAATTTATTAATCATTAATTGTAATCAATTTCAATCCAAATGTTAAAATATTTATTGATTAAAACTTATTTTAATTGAAAAAAAAATAATTATTCACGGAAAAAAATAATATATGGAAATGACAGATATGGGAATGTCAAAATGACATGGATAGAATTTGTTAGATTTACAAAGAAAAACTGTTAAATTAACAGATATAATCTGTGAATTAACATAACCATAATAGGGTAACTCGTCCAGTCTGTGACCACTCACCAGTGAATGACCAGTATGCAGAAGAATGATTATAATAATTTTAAAATTAAATTAAAAGTTATTATTTTCTTGTAAATGTAATCTTACATATCTTTATTATTATTAAATCACAACGAATTGAAAGGATTTATATAATTATCATTAAAATAATTAAAGTTATATAGAGGATTGAAGAGTTATTAGAGAAATATTGAATTTGAACATAAAAGTTTGAAAAAAATCATTTTCAAAAACTATGTGTTTTAATAGTAGTAATTGATTTTTTTATAAAACAGTAAATTTGTAATCATTTATATAAGCAAATTAATTAATAAAATTGACTTTGGATACGTGAAATCAATGTAAATATTTTGTTTTTATTAATTTTATGTTGGTCATTCACTGGTGTACTTTATTACTGTACTAAGCCAGTAAATGACCGACAAGTCATTTATTGGTAAGTCCGAAATTTGTCAAGCCCAGTGAATGACCGGGTGTTTGTTTTTATTCGTTATTTGATATTATGGAATAAAAGCGGCTATTGAATTTAGGTCTACTTTTTGTTTCGTATTTTTTAAGAATTTAAAAAAAAATTTTCAAAATCGGTTCATATCCACCGAAAATATAATCTTGCACCCTGTTTTCGTGCGCATCGACTAGACTATTTGGGATTAAAAAGTATTTGATATATAATTAAAAATTTCTAATACTGGCCTAATCATTTCATATCATAACCGGTGACAAAAGCTCAAATATTATTTCAGGATTAAAGAGTATTCAGAATGATTAACGATTTTTAATACTCTTCGAATTATTTCATATCGCAACCGGTGGCAGAAATCCAAGTATAATTTTAGCGTTAAAAAGCTCGGAATGAGTAAAAATTTTATATTCTGACGCTTTACAGTAGTAAGCATGATTTGATATGATTAATCGTGAAATTTCAAAAATGATTTACATGATTTCGGAGGACTAAAAATGATTAAAAAATCAATCCTTTTTAATCCTATCAAATGATTTTGTTTAATCAGGGTACTGAGTTGAAAAAAAAAAAAATAAGACTGTAGAAGAATAAGATTCAATTTATAAAATCAAAGAGTTTTTCGTTAATCTTATCATTTTATTTATTAAACATTTTTTTGTTCTTTGAATTTTAACAATTATATCCTTAACCAATTCAAAGATTAGTAATAATAATTTAAAAGTGTTAAATAATTAAATTAATAATTTACGTTAATCAAAATTTGCTAACTATATAAATATGATAATTAAACAAGCGTACTTTAATAAGAATTATATTATTTTATACAGTTGAAATTGTTGATGTGATATTAATATAGCTTACGAGTATTTTTTCGCATTTAAAATGATTATTTTTATAAAAACATAACAGCTATTTTCATCCATTGGTACTGTGATTATAAGGATTTGTTGAATGAAATAATAAAATTTTAACAAAATACTAAGTTTGGTGTTTTTCCTACTTAAAATTGTTAATTTATCGGTCGGATGCAAAAAAAGTTTCTAGGAAAATTAACCTCAAGTCAGAACTGGATTCATCGGTCATTTACTGGATTATGCCCGGTCATTCAATGGACGAAAGCAGTCATTCACTGGGTCTTTACATTTTATGCTGATTATATGTGATTTTATAAAAACTATGATGAAATAAATAACTAATCACGATGAATATCAAAAGATAAATGATGTCGCAATGCAATTATGATAGTTTGACTTAGTTTCAAAGTTAATTATTATTTTTATTAATTAAAATATCTGCCATTACAACAAACCGGTCATTCATTGGGCAGTTTACCCTATGTCAAATTTACAAATAAAAACTGTCAAGTTCACAAAAATAATCTGTAAAAAGTTGATTATCAAGTTATATAAAATTTACAAACCAAATTTCATTCTTATGAATTATTTTTAAAACCAAAAAACGTGATTTTTAACTTTTTACACACTGTAAAAAATCACCGGGGTAAGTCCAAGCGGTGTAGGTGTTAAAATCAACGGTGTTAAATTTCAACACTGAAAGCGGTGTAAAAATAATGCCACCGCCGGTGTAAATATTCTAAACCGGTGTTAAAACAAATTCTCTGGTATTAAAATAACGCCGCCACTGGTGTAAATATTCTAGACCGGTGTTAAAATAACGCCGCCGCCGGTGTAGATATTCTTTACGGGTGTTAAAATATTTAATTTTATGAATATTTTTACTTTTTCGATCACTATACTTGTTAATAAATGATATTTTTTGTTAATTCTCATAAAAAACTGACATTTTTTGTGTTTTATAGTCTTTAAAGTTGATTCTCCAAGCAGACGCAGTTTACCCCGCTTTTACACCGGTTACCCCACTTTAACACCGGTATTTTTAATACCGGTGAATTACTCCTCCTACACCAGTGTAATTTCATTTTTACACCGGGCGGAGTTAAAATGAGTCCATTTTTAACACCGCTCTTTTTACAGTGCAGATTACAGATTATTTTGCATTATTTAAATAATTTTATCAGTTAAGAAAATAAATCATTATTTTCGGATATTTTTAGTGGCTAAATTTCCCCCAGTTATAAAAAATCAGCCGAAAAATGGATTAACATATTGAATTTTTTTGAGTTTGACGATAAAAATTTAAAGAAATCATTTTCTCTGAATTTTCAACCGGTTCATATTGCTCTAGATGTCATGCGAAGGGGTAAAAGTACGCAAATATATCGGATTTATAGAAATTAGACGAAAAAAAAAAAAATTTTTTTTTTTATAAAATTTTGGGGGTACCCCGTTTTGCCCCCCCCCCTCTTATATGTATCTTAATGGTTTTTACTTTCTATTGTTTGCAGATTTGAACAATTATTTTACATGAATACCTAATTTTTTTAGATGAAACTTCTATTTTTAGAATATTTTTTGATGTACTGTTTACATTTTACGAAATGTATAATTTTTACTCATTGAAAACAATTTTAATTATTGTGTTAATATAAATTCCATACTTTATTTTTTTTTTACTGAATTTTGCATTTTTCAAATATGATTATTACACCGAAAAACTGTCAAATTGACAGTTTCAGATTGACAGTTTCCACAATGTGAAAATAACATTTCCAAATTTGTTAAATTGACAGTTTTGGGTTGACAGCGGCAAATCTGTCAATTTGACAGTTTTAACAGTTATGTTGACAGAGTCGTTCTTTCCGTGTTAATTTTAAAAACCGTAATAATAAGATGAGTGGATAATTAATAAAAATCCTAGATTAGCCAATTCTGGCTCAAGGATGGGAAACTAAAGATATACCCGAACACGGATAATCCTACCTTGGCCCAAGTCTGGGTTACCATCGAATGATCAAGGCAGAGGAACCTAGTCTTGGCTTGAACTTGGGTTATCATTGGGTCGGCCAAGGCTAGGTTATCCAGTCCCAGCCCAAGTGTGGGATTCCATTGGATGGCCAAGGCAGAAAACCCCAGTCTTGGCTCAAGTTCGGGTAATCATTATAACGGCCAAGGCGAGGTTACCCAGTTCTGTCCCAAGTGTGGGTTTCCGTAGGATGGCCAAAGCTAGGTTACCCAGTCCTGGCCCAATTGTAGGTTTCCATTGAATGGCCAAGATAGGAGAACCCGGTCCTGGCCCAGACTCGGGTAATGATTGGATGGCCAAGATTGAGTAACCTTTTTTGACCCAAGCATGGGCCAATATAGATGTGCCAAAGCTAGGTTCTCCAGTGCTGAGCCAAGGATGGCTCCATCGTTCAACTCTGGCAGCTCTTGCATGGGTAAGAAAAAAAAAATTTTTTTAATAACATTACTTGGACTTTTAAAATCATTATAAACAAAGTATGGATATTTTTTTAACTTTTATGTCGTGATCTTGTTCAGTATGTATGTAAGAAGAGCTCAACGAAGCGAAAAATTTTTACGACAATTATATAAGCTTTTTCTTCATTTACAATGAAGACGTAAGTGTGAGAAAACTCGTTGGTTAGCAATCATTTAACTTGTTGAAAAATTAACTCTAAGCAATATTTCCAACGGGAATGAATTATTTAAAGTGTTCAGAATACACCATAATTTTTTCAAATTTAAAAAAAATTTTTAATACTTTAAATAAATTAACCAATGTGTCGTACTCGCTTTTGACGCCGCGCGCGCAACCTAAAAATGTCGCGCGCAGACCCATTTTCAGCGTTTAAGTAAAATTATAAATACTGGGATAGACTTTCGGGAGGCAGGAGTTTTTTTATCGGAAATTTCCTCCTCTTTAAGAATCTTTTTTTTAAATTTCTTAAATATTAATAGTCTATGAAATATTGGCAAAAAACGAAAATCCTTGTATTTTCATCTTTAATTGTTTAGAACTTTTGCAATTTTTTACGTGCTAATACAAACGTGTCGTACATTTTTCTAGGCGTCATTCCGGATCCAATGAGCCATCACACCTAATTTTAAGAGCAGTATCTCTATTTTAGACCATTTTTAACTTGTCTACTAGACTATAGAAAACCAAACAATTAGGCTTGGGCTAAGCTTTGAGGGACTAAAAATTAGGCTCGGAACGAACTTTGAAATACATAAAATATAAACTGTTCCAAGCTTCGGAAAACTAAAAATCGTGCTCAGATCAAGCCTCGAAACACACTGGACGAAGACTGGATGTAGATTGTTTATGAAATGAATAAAAAATGTGTTATTGATTGACTAATATTAATTTTTTTAACGTTTAATTTTACATTATGACTAGTGTTTTTGTGTTTTATTAATAAAATAATTATGACAATAAATAATGTTGCTTTATTTTTTAAACAAATATAAATAAGTTATATCGCAATCAATATATTATTAATTAAGTCTTAAACTTATTCAGAATACTAAGAATCTTATAGAAAATATGATTTAATCTAATATTGCATTATATAATTATCATATTAATTAACAAACTATTTTAATTTTTAAAAACTGTACATATGTGCATTTTTAAAACAATGACATATGTATCTTAAATAGAAAGTAACAAAATTTTAAGTATTTATATTTTGATAAACTTGTGAGTAATTAAATATTATCAGTAATTAAATATTATTAAAACTTTAATACACAGAAAAAAAAAATAATTTTTTTAATAATAAAATTTCAAACGTATGGTTCTTGTACATAGTTCAATTTTAAAATAAGAACTTAAACGTTGATGGTGCCCTCCATCGCGATCCTTTCTGAAAATATATAATTATTATTATTTTTTTTTAAGTAATTATGAATTTTATGGACTATAATAAATACATTTATACAAATCGTAAGTTTACCTTCAAGCAGACTGCCATTCATAGTGTCATTCTTTAACGTATCGCTTGATATGTCCGGCGATTTAGTTAAATAGAGTAGATCGATACCTCTTTAGTAGTGACAAAATATAGTCGGTTAGATGGAGGTCCGGACTAACAATATGGAAAATCACGGAAAGAAAAATGAATCTCTTTTCGTTTAATTATTTTATGTGGGTTTGTTTACGAAAAGGTGTTCCGCAAGCCTTTGAAGAGACTTGTACTAGTTGTTAAGGATTTTCATAAGTTGATAGGATAAGATGGTATATCACTTACTTACCTTCAATCAATCTTCCTCGTATAGAGGCTCGATCCTCTCCTCTGACTCCGGTGTCTTCCCTTCTTGATGAATTTAGCTTAAAGGATGGATGGAGTCTTATACTATGTTTGAGTGAAGAATTTTCTCGTTGGTAAGTTTAATCCTTTATTTGATCTCAATTAATGCACTATTTGGTTTTATTTGATAATTGTTCTACACTTATGATTCAATAGAAATAGAATCAGCATATGTAGACACAGGAGGTGAACTAAAATCATCCAAAAATTCTGAATAAGGTAAAAGCCCCCATTATTGACACTATAAGAATGTCTGTGATTGTTTGAATTTTTTTATCGTATTTAAAATTAATATAATCAACTTTTTTGCATTAGACGTTTTAATTGATGTCTCTACTTGTATATTTAAACTAATTTACTTAAATAGCAATGAATCAAATAAAAAATATATTAATTAAAAACCAACAAGTCAAGTGCAGGTATTATTGACGAGGTAAAATAGTGTCAGAGCCAACTATTGACATACCATGGACCCCATTATTGACAGGTCTAATGCGCATGCGCGGCAGTTTATAAACAATGATTAAAGACCACCGTCAATTAGGTTTAAATTAATAATAAATATTCTAATTAAAAACGACAAAATACGATAATTACAATTAAAAATTCATCTAGGACACACTTTTATTTTTTTATAAATTCGACGACACTATTCTTGATTCGACAATTTTTTATTCAATGTTTTGTTTATTATGAAATTACTAGACAGCGTGTTAACATAAATTTATCGATATGCATGTTAAGGAGGTTAAATTACTTGAGTTTATGGCCTGTCGCTAGTTGAAACACGTGAATTTTTATGTACCGACTATTGACGCCTGCTATTTTTAAATGATAATTAAGATTTATCAGTCTAATTTAATGATTCTGGGGTTATTTAGACTATAGATAAACTGAAACAATTTTTAATAATACACTTACATTAGAACTATATAGGGTAATTCGTTTCTAAAAATACGATCTCTCTAAACGAAATTGTTAAGAAATTTCAAACATTCTAGCGAAGGTGGCCTAGTCGGGAAAATAAATTTTTTTTACAGTGAATAGTTTATACCCAGAAATAAAATTGAACTATTTTTCCATTTAAAAATATCAAAAAATTGATAAGAAGTTTTGAGGAATGTGATTATTCATACAGTTAATTAAAAAATTAATAAATTAAAACAATATGTCAATAGTAGGGGCCCTGTCAATAATGGGGGCTTTTACCTTATTTCTATTTTTTTCGTAACAGCAAAATAAAAAAAAAATCATGACATAGGAAACTTTTTTCTAACTTCCCGGTAAGAAAATTGCAAATTTTCAAAAATTCGGGAAGTGATTGGTTTCAGTCCGATTTGTGAAAATCGAAATTCCAACAGATGTCGACGTTTTGAGGTCCTAGAAAGCTATTCTGACTAATTTCACGATGATGTCCGAGTGTATGTATGTATGTATGTACGTATGTATGTAAATATCTATAACTTTTGAACGGATCAACTGATTTTGATCGTCAAGGTGTCATTCGACGCAGATTTTTAATATCTTGAAGCTGAAAAAAAATTGAGCTTGATCGGCAGGGCTCGTTCGGAGATATTCCAAAAATAAACTTTTTTCAAAAATGTTTTTTTTGGATAACTTTTTACGGGCTCGATGGATTGATTCCAAAATGGACTGGACTCTGGTGATTCATAAGCCGCGTCGACTGCCCCCTCAAACATCAAAATCGGTCATTTCTTTCAAGAGAAACCGTTGTCGAAAGAATTAAAAAAAAAAAATTTTTTTAGTATTTTGAAAATTTCTCAATAATGACTCGATGAATCAATTTAAAAATTTAATCAGTTATAGAACTCAATGAAACGCGTCGACTGCCATCTTAAACGTCTCAATCGGTTTATTCGTTCGAGAGATATCGTTGTAGAAAAAATTGTAAAAAACGTTATTTTTTGAAAACAAAAGCATACAAAAGTATTTTCGAGCTCGAAGAGCTCGAAAATGTATCTACTACAATTTTTCGAGCTCAAGGAGCTCGAAATATGCGGGAAGTTTTGGGGCTGGCCCGCAGGGTCAACCGACAGACCGATTTTTTTTTTAGAAATCTGCCAAAAACCCAATTTTCAATATTTGCAAATGATTCTAATTCACTCGATGCACTTTAGTTTACAGATTAAAACGCCGTTTTTTTTTTCCTCTCGTAAGCCGATGAGCCGAAATCGTGGAGAAAATGAGTGTATTGTTTTTCGGGGCGGGTGTCTTCAGAGTGATACAACTTACGTTGTAGTGAAGATTTTTATTTGAAATTTGTGTGACATACTCTTAAAATAAATGATAAAAAATTCAGTTCTATCTTTTCATTGGTCGTCAAAAACAATTGCCAATAGACGCTTACAGGAACCCCTCAAAAAAAAAAAAAAAAAAAAAAAAAACTGAATAACTAATTTTTATAAATGTCTTTAAAAAAATTATCTCAAATGGATGATCAAAATTGATATTAAAATAAATTTATCATGCAAGTGTTACAACTTAGTAATCATAAGTTCTGACGTAAAATATAATTGAAAAAAAGTATTATACTATAACAATACGACAATTAAGATATATGCACGCAGTAGAGGTGGATCATATATTAGAATGTCACAGGGAATTAACCGTGGGCAAACGACAAGCTGCCTTGGACTTGGTACAATTTATCAAAGCGCATCACCTTGTGAGACATTTCTTCTTACTCTGCGGGAGAGTCTTCAAGAATCGTCCTGTCGCGTATTTTTAAAAGATCTCTACTTGTCATTCCTTTTTATTCTTTTTCCTCCCTCTTCTCTCTTCCTCTACTATCTTTCTCATACTTTTCATCTCAACTAGAGATTTTCTCAGTCTCTCATCTCCTTTATCTCTGCAAATACTCCACGATACTCTTTATTTATTCATGCAGCAGGAAAAAATTTTGTCGTTCCGCCAAAAACTAAGAGTTAACGTCCTAATGCCGTCCCCTATAAATATGCTCGCAAATTGTCGTTATTTTATTTTAAAACTATACTTTACTATATACAAATATTACTTACACAGAAAAAATAGTCTACTCGGTTCAAAAAAAATATTGTCTTCCGAATTTTCTTTCTTAATTTAATAAAAATAAAATACTTGATTCAAATACTCTTTTTTAGTTCAAGATTGTAAATTCTCTTGCTTTTGAACGAAAAAAAGTTTACTTAGACCAAGAAACATTTTTTTGCCACAAGAAAAAAATTTTTTCACTCCAAGAAACCAATGCTTGGAACAAAAAAAAGTTTACTTGGGCCAAGAAACTTTTTTTTTTACCACAAGGAAAAATCTCTTGGCCCAAAAAAAAAATTCTCTTGCTCTAAAAAATAAAGAGAACGAACAAAATCGTGTTCAAATTTGGAATATAAGAATTCTAAAATATCTATTTTACCAGGGCCACTACAAGTGGCTGGGCGCGATCTCGTGGAGAGCACCTAACTACTCCTGCTGTTGCTACCTAGCACGGGTAATTTTCTCCTTCTCCGTTATCGATCTTTTCTCCCAAGAAATTTTTTCTCTTGGCTTAAGAAACTTTCGTTTTCTTGGTCGGAGAATACAAAAATATTTGCGCGAAAAGTATAAATACTTGTTCCGAGAAATTTTATTTTCTTTAAACAAAAAAATAAAATTTTGTTAGAAAAAAATAATACATCTTGCTTGAAATAAAATATCTCTTACTTCAAGAAATATAAACTCGTGAAACAAGTGAAAATTTTTTGATTTCAGCGTAAAAATATGTTGACGTGACAGAAAAAATTCGATTTAAGATAAAAATTTCAAAATAATTGTTTACTTGGTGCAAGTAAATTTTGATTTTCCGAATCGATAAAAAAAAATTTCTTGATTCAAGAATATTTTTCTGTATTTAAAATAACGGTTTTTTCTGTGTACTACACTGATAGAAGAATTTCTTAGCATTTAAAAAAAATTCTTAGTATTTAAGAAATGATTTCTGAAATAGTAAGAAATATTTGTTAAATACAAAAAAACGATGGTTAAGAAATGATTTCTTAAGGTAGTTCACTCGCGACATTCGTAACCAAAACTATAGCGTAATCATAACTACAAAAAGTTAGAGATACTCAAAGCAAGAATATTTTATTCTTGTGAGAGACTAAATCCAATACATTTTAGTTTTAAATATACAGATACTCACTAATAAAATCTCACTGATGAGCATAATAAATGTGGCAACGCTGCAAACATTTATATTGAATAGTCTATAGATTAAACGTATAGGTAGCAATCTTTATATAGTGTGAGTTTAATACATATAGATTGTTATTATTGACAATCACAAATTTTGGATAGAATTCATTTTTGTGCATATTTCCATAATTTTTTTTTAAACTTACAAGAAAATCGCAATCAATAAGAAAATATTGTTTGATGTGTGCTACTTTCAATATCATAATTTTAAAAAATTCTAAAACTATTAGAAAAGCTCGGCTGACCAATTTCAAAACACAGTAACTGACAAAAATAAAATTCTTGATATATGTATAGAATCACGTTCACAAAATTCCATTGGAACTAAAAATACTAAAAAATCGATTTTGAAAAATTTGTCGCCTACTGTGTTTTGGAATTGGGCAGCCGAGCTATCATTAATATAAGTTAATATCAAAAAATAATTTTTTTGTTTGTTTAAAATCATTGAATAAATGTTTAACATTCATAAAAATTATTTCAAAAAATTTTCCAAAAATTTTTTGACCTCCAATACTTTCATGCTCAAAAATTAACCTAACTAAGTGACATTTGAATTTCCGTGAGTTAAGTATGACGACTGCAATGTTGCCGAGTTGTGATTGCTGTACTCTACGACACGTCAAGTATTTTAAAATTATTTATATTTCAAAAATCAATACTTATTAAACAAATCGGTCAAGAAATTCAGTTTTTTTCGAAAAATTTCTAATTTTTTCATTTAACAGTGGATAAGTTTAAAAAAAAAATGGTAAGAACCGTTTTCAAGATATTCAAGAAACTACATGTTTTTCTTATACTTGGTAGATCTCCAGCATGTTAATTATGCACTTTTTGATTGTTAATATTCCGTCTTACAATCGGTGAAAAAATTTCTTTTTTTTTTTTTTTATTAAATATTAGACAATTTTGTTAATCTCTTATTTCAATTTCATCGCATTCCTAAGAAAAGTCGTTTTGCGAGTGAACTACCTTAAATATTAACTAATTCTTCCATCAGTATATATTCCGTACTCTCATACTCAAATCTCGAAATATTTTATTTTATTTTCTGACCTTTGTCATCACTACAAGCCGCAACTAAAATATAAATACGAGACCACTGCATCAATGCCATGTTTAAGATGGCGTTTTCCTAATCTTTAATTCAAATATAGAGGAGGGTGGAGAAAGAATGCCCCCCTAAGATCGTTATTACTTTTTGTCGTTTTCTGCCAACAAATCTTCATCGAAATTAAAAAAAAAAAAAAATTCTGGAGCATAACGGCTCTTCTCCAAAAAACGATAAAAAAAATTTCTGTTTTTGGTATTTCAAAATTATTTTCAACGTTAAGAATGCACTGAATGAAAAATTTATTTGAGCTAACTAAGATTTATTTGAGCCGAATATATATCGTATATTTGGATATGGCCAAATAAATATTTAATAGTGAGAAATATATAATATAACTGAGCAATTTAAGTGCATGAAATAAGTGATTTATTCTGTGTTAAGAAATGATTTAATTGCTGCAAATGAAGGTTAGTTGAACTGTGTGCTTAAGTATCGTCAAATTTTCCGTTATTTGTCACAAATTTAATATCTTTACCACAAATATATCATTTACTACCACGAATAAATTATACATTTCAGTCAAATGATAAAATTATTTGGATTAACTGTCATATTTAATTGTACCAAATGTATTTATTTGTCGTTAACAAATATTCTTAAAAGAAGCCACAAATAAAAGAAGGTGTAATGAATCGTTCTCCTACTTTTACTAGAAAAAAATTGATGGTAATGACGTTCCCATATCTATTGCAATACAATTGAATCTGAATTTAAAGTTACCAAAAAAATGGAGGAGAGAACACCTTGTAACGGGTCCACTTGTTTTATTAACTAATGTGGTCGTAATAAAACAAGGGCCCACACATGTGTAAAACTTAAGGTGTTCTACTTACCTGTCCAGCTATGCTCAATGAAATCTCAGGACGAGGATAACCCCGTACTGGACCACGCATTATTAAAATTAGAGAGAG
This sequence comes from Microplitis manilae, assembly GCA_030273425.1. NCBI lineage: Eukaryota > Metazoa > Arthropoda > Insecta > Hymenoptera > Braconidae > Microplitis > Microplitis manilae. The sequence goes on along the minus strand of CP092722.1, from coordinate 21,131,789 downwards.
ATCTTATACCAAACTTATCAGGAAGGTTGTTATTAAATTGATGAACTAATGTATTTAATTGAAATATAAAAAGAACTATTGCATTCATCAAAACGAAGTCGCTTTACAAAATAATAATGAATAGATGAACAATAACCAAAATGACTGATGAAATTGACTCGACTGACTTTACTAAACTAAATGACTCAACTGACTTAATTAATTAATTACAACGACTCTTCAATCCAAGAAAAAAAATTATTTAACAAATAATTAGTTAACCCGACAATAACTCCAAACGACTCACTTACTCCAACAATTCCCAATCCAAACCAGTCCTTCCTTCCAGCGATCCTTTTCCTCCATGACCAAAGCCTCCAACTAGTTCCTTCCAATCCACCGATCCATTCCAAACATTTCCAAGTCCACCAGGTCCAATCCACAGTAATAATTATAGAATTATAAATAATTTAAATAAAACTTAATTAACTTAAGGAAGAATAAGCTTCCACCTGAGGTGGGCTTATATGCTCTTGGCCCATTTTAAGTACGACTATCAGCACGAGTAGTAGTAGTAGTAGTAGTTGTAGTGGAAACCAAGATGTTAGTGGTTGAGCACGTCCGTCCACGGCGGTTGCTGCGGGCCAAGAGACCGACAGCTCGTCGTCTCTGGGCCTCGTACCTCACCACTCAGGTTAGTCAACCCCTAAAACTAGAAGTCGAAAACTCGACCGTAGCGACCCCGGCGCATCAGTGACTGTATTTTCTTCAATATTGACAGTTGTTGATGAAGGAGGGCGGATCTTTTGGCGCGAGTCGAAATTTAAATTAAAACGCTGTGTGGAATGCTTCCACCCCGTTGCAACTTAGACTCAGCGAAAATGAAATAAATCGGGGTCTGCGAATATTCGAATTTACGAATTATTTGATTCGAGTTTTGAATCGAACAGTTCGAACTATTCGAATGGTTCGAACAGTTTGAATAATTCAAATATTCAATTCGAATTTCGAATCGAATGTTACTGTTTGATTCGATTCGATTCGAATACTATTCACACACCTCTAGAAATAAAGTCTGAAACAACAAAAAAATTGAAGAAAAAAAATTGTTCAAAAGTTGAAATTGATGATAGTAACTGTCTTTATTGCAATAAACCTTATGCGGAAGCTATTGAATCATGGGTTCAATTTGAGAATGGTAAGAAATGATCTTATGATTTCTGTGCAGGTGTAGATTAATATTATTCCGATGAGTATACTAGTTGATACTGTAAAAATTAATCAAATAGTTAAATTTATCAATTAAAAAAAAATCATTATTTTTAAATATTTTTAACAGCCAACTTTGACCTAGGCATAGAGAATCAGCCGAACATTGAATAAGTATATTCAAGTTCTTATAATTTGACAGTAAAAATATGAAAACATCTTTTTTTCCGAATTTCCGGCCGGTCCATTTTATCCCTGGTATCAGGCGTAAGGCTAAATATGCGCAAATATATCAAATTTAAGGTTATTAGAAGAAAAACAGAAAAGTAAAATTTTCATCAAATTTTGAGAGGTTGCGTTCTTGACTCAGCCTTCCCTAATGTTAGTAATTATAAGTATATTTTATATGTGATGAATCGAGATATTGATTTATATTTCAATTCGAAAAACATGTAAAATACCGTAATAAGTTTTTGTCTTTTAACTTCTATTAGTGTTCTTATTGAAAATACTTTTCATTAAAATTTTTAGTTTGTCAATTAATTATCACATATAAAATTAAGATTATTGAAAATTAATTATCTTACTTGTGGTAAATTGAAAAAAATAGTTGAAGTAAAAGAAAATAAAATACAAAGTGATTGAAATTTAAATTAGTTCGAACTAATGATCATGACTGGAAAATTGTAAGTAATTTCAAAATAAATCATATAAAAAAATACATCTATAATAATATTTATATTTGTAACCGATTCGAGCTCGTTAATTCGACAAATTTCTTTTGAAAAATTTAATTTAGATTTTCCAGAAAAATTTTAACAATGTCCATTAATTTTTTCATTATTGTTATGAGAAAAAAAAATTTTCAATTTACTTATGGCTTAAATGATTTATGATGTAAATAGATAGCTAATAGATTTGTGAGAGTAAAGTATTATAAACATTAATAAAAAAAGACATTTAATGGGAATGAAAAGCGTAATTTATATATGAAAGCATTGCACAATACTAATGACTAAGTTAGACAAGATAAACATATCCTGTATATCATGTATCAGGGATTAAGGAGTCTAGTCTAGACTATACGCCTACTTGTATATATTTGTAAAAATATTATTTAGATTGTTAATCATTAGATGATATAGGGATCACAAAGAACAATATATTGTAATATTTTAAGATGGATATTTTTTCAATTATTAATAAAATGTATCGTCTTACGCAAAAAAAAAAAAATTATAATTATGTTATTTATTCACTCATTAATTAACACATGCAATTATATTATAAATAAATAAGCGGAGAGTGAAACAGTGGGAGTGTTTGAAGTAGTAATGTTGGCAATGAAAATATTATTCACTTATTTATTTATGCTTCGCATGGTTGCAACTGTCAGACTATATATACTGTTCAAGTAAGCTTCTGAAAAAAATATGGGATCGTGTTTTTCGATATGTGTGGTTATAATGGTTGGCCCTGGCTACTTCATGTCCAGTAGCCACGAACCACAGTTAAAGAATTTCCCGGATAAATAATTAATTAATATCAAATTATTAAATATAAATATAAATTATAATTATTATATTACTGGTTCTGGAACGGGAAAAAGATCTCAGGAATGGGTCGACTCGTTCTGACCAGACACGTGGCTGAAATATAACTTATCCTAGACGACGCTGGTGATAAGAAAATTTGACTAAAGAGACTCAATTAAATTATATATAACAAATTTTATTTAACCAAATCCCAAATTTTATGTACACAATAGTATCCCCTTTTATTAATTTTATCATATACTTTATTAATTGGGAAATAGGCGTCCAGCATTAAATTAATTGATTATTTCAAAGTGTGTAAGTCTGGACGGGGGAAGTAAAATTAGTAATCAATTTAGAATTAATGCTACGTTGAAGAGAGAGAAAACGTTTTGTGAATAATTTTCCGTAGCTTATATGGTTGTACGTGGGTTACTGGTGATATCTGTCTCCGATTCGTTGCGGACTTCTTGAACTCGACGTCGATCCTCTTCGGTAAATCTTCACGGGCTCCTTGGATCCGATGTCGATCCTCTTCGGGCTTCGGGCAGACGTTGTACACCAAACTACTACACTCACTTAATAATCGAATTTGGTTTTTTCTTTAACCAGGCGAAGGAGTCGCAAAATTTCCTTATTTAATAAATTCGAATGAACACAAGTATCACTTATAATAAAAGCAATAATTTAATTTAATATAAAAGAAAGGTTTCAATAAATAAAATTATTCAGGTAACAGACTGACCGAAATAGAACTGAGTGTTGGACGAATGACTAGATATAACGAACTAATAGACTAGATATCGTTAGGCCGACTCAAATAAATTGTTATGAGTCCTGGTGCTAGAGTAGGACCTCGCTAAGCGTCCTCAGTCCACTCTAGGTGATGGCCAGGGCCTAAGTCTTCGAGCAAGTGTTTGCTGGCCCTTTTATATGCTAATTTTGGAGGGGTGGAACTACCCCACTATCGTCTAAGTTCGAATTCGATCTAGGTGGCCTCTGACATGGCCCCAAGCGACTGGGAAGTGTTAATTAATATACAAATTATTCTAACAGATGGCCGTAGAATCAATTAGATTTTTGCGCTCAATTTCAAGTCGTAAAATCAAAACGCACGTTCACATGGTACTTATAATTACGCGACTGAGGGTGCGTTTCACTTGATGTTCACAGCGCCACACTCACGTGTATTTAGATAGGATTTTAAGGCGTTAAGGTAATTACATGCGCGTCCTACTCTATCAATATGAATCAGTGAAAATTTCATTAATGACGTTAGTGAAGCCTTATTCACTTTACAATCAGTGCATTTAAACAACAAATTAGTGGAATCTTACTAATAAATCTAGTACTATAATTTTCACCAGCGAATTAATGATTTTCATTAATGAACTAGCGATATATTTATAATTTCTACAATTGAAGCTGCTATTCACTTCGTAATTTATAAATTTCACAATTTTACTACCCAAATTCCACTAATAAATTTGATGCTACAATTTTCCCTCGCAAATTAATGATTTTCACTAATAAAGTTGTTGTTGCGTAATCGAAACTATATTTAAATTTAAATATAGTTTCACTTCCGACAAAAAGAGGCAGCACCTACTGGGGCCTCGTCCATAAATTTGAACTTGATCATGCGCAGCTCGGCGCATGCGCTTTTAATTTTTCCTGCCTCGTGTCGAGAAGACGGCCGCCATTATCTTTCGCATACGTACGTTCAACAAGTAACACGTGCTATAATTCATCGTTTTATTTTGCACTCATCTCGAGTAATTAAATATAAATATTAATTCTAATTAATTAAGTGATCATCAAGCTCACCAAAAATATAATTATTGTTGTAATTGTGGGTACCAGAGCTCATTAATAAATTAATAAAAAACTCACCAATCTAAGCGATCATCGACCACGTTTTTCAAGAGGTTATTCCAAAGGAAAACATTACAGGTGCTTATTTATTCCATAAATAATTATATCAAGTGTTCATAAATATAAAAGACTCAATTTATTATTAATTAATTATCAACATGCTCAATATTTTTAATAATATAAAAGAAAATTCTCGCTCGGTAGCCTCTGCAATCATGCTACCACGTGTTCATAAAATAAAGGCAATGCAGTGCAATTTATTATAAACTCATTAATTAAATTAAATTCAGTGTTCAACAACATTATTAAACAATGAACTCAATTATTTATGTAATTTGTGCTCTTAAACAATAGTACTTCAAGTGTTCAATAATTTAACTTCGCTCGGTAACCTCTGAATTTCATGTTACTTATTCTCATGACAATTTTGCGATCAACTCAGTGGTCAATTACACTCAAATCAATTATTTCAATTATTTACTCGAGATTAATTTTACTCTTTGCATTCATTTAATTACGTAATCATGAGCTCAAAAAATTAAACAGTATTAATAAATTAAATCAAAGATTTAATTTTGTAACCCAGTGATATTATGTGCTGTGACAAATAAAAATATTGTTATATTTTTTAATATGTGTATTTTTCAAACATCCCAACCACCAACCAGTCCTGGCATTTATTTAATTAATTATTATTACAACATTTTATGGTCCTTCGAGCCGGATGGTTGGTTGGTTGTGTCTGAAGCATCATCATTGGGCAGCTGCATTCATATGAACCCATTACAGGTCACGGAGCTCAATATGGGAGATAATGAGGAGAAGGAGGATCCTCCCAAGGACACTCAGCACTCATCGGGTCGGGAAGGCAACAACCCAGATCCACATCTGCGTCCTGAGATCATTGTCGACGACAAAACAGCACTCAGTGACTCCAGTATCACCGACACTGGAAACAATGGCAATACTGACCCTCCTAAGCTCAAAACCAAACGCACTCCGAAGAAATCGACGATTTCTCCAGCACTCGAGATGAAGGTGATCAGTCAGCACTCACGGCTCAGAGCCTTCTCAGACTGGGAAGCTCTGGCTGCCACACTCACCGTTTCCGACGGCTTAGCTCAACTCAAGTCTCGGCTTGAGCTACTCGAGGGTGAATGGCACCAGTTCAACCTCACTCATGACTCACTATGTGACAACTGCACTAAGGAGTTTCTGGAGAGCTCATACGTCAAGGACGGGGTATACGATTTGGTGTACCGCTCATACATTGGCGCAAAGGGCAAGCTCATCGCACTCATCAACTCAATTCCAGCTCCAGCTGCTGCTCCAGCTGTAGTGCACTCAACTAGGGCTCAAACTCATCTACCAGCACTCGCAATTCCCAAGTTCGATGGGAAATACGAGAACTGGCCTGAATTCAGGGACTCATTCACCTCCATGGTGATAAATGCTCAAGAACTCGCTCCAGTTCAGCGCCTTCAGTACTTGAAGAGCTGTCTACAAGGACCAGCCGCACTCAGCCTCGCCAGTGTACAAATGTGCGATGAACAATTTGTACCTGCGTGGAATCAGCTCACCGAGAGATACAACAACCCTCGCCTACTCATTGGTGCTCAATTGGATAAGATCCTAAACATGCACGCACTCACATCACGCTCATCTGAGCAGCTCAATTATCTCTTGAACACAGTTTCAGAGGTAATTAACGCACTCAAGGCACTCGGTGTTCAACTGAACTCGGATATGAATCCATTGCTGACGCAATTGATCATATCCAAGCTGGACTCACACAACAGGGAGCTCTGGGAGAATAAAATGGGTGCTTCAACTGAATATCCTAAACTCTCCACACTCAATGAATTCTTGGTTAGTCGTGCTCGTGCTCAAGAACGAGTGGAACAGGCTTCTGCTTCAAAATCGCGCTCATCTGGTAAAACAGCTTCATACGCTGCTACAGCTGGTTCCAATTCATCATCTGGCACTCAACCTCCAGCTACGCAATCATCTGCTGCACTCACTAAACCTCCCAAGAAGGTATTTCCTCCTGCACAATATCCGTGTGATTTGTGTAAGGGAGATCACTTCATTGTGCGGTGCACAAAATTCTTGGGACTCACCAATGCTCAACGCACTCAAGTCGTTGTCGAAAAACGGCTCTGTGAGAATTGTTTGGGGCATCATATGCCTGAAGCTTGCAATTCCACATTTTTGTGCAAGGTGTGTCAGCACAAACACCACACCATGATACACCCGGGGCTCAAAAATACTCAGAAAACATCTACCTCAACCGATAAACGCACTCAATAAAATCGTCTGCTTCCACATGACGACTCGAGCGACGCTCAACTAAACTCAATCGCACTCAACACGTCTGGCACTCATACTACTTGCACTCATCGCCCAGCAATCTTACTCGCAACTTGCCTAGTGGACTTGATCACCAAGTTAAGTACTCATCCAGTACGACTTTTGCTGGACCCAGGTTCTGAATTATCGTTTGTTTCAGATTCCTTGGTGAATTCACTCAAACTTAAACGCACTCATTCTTCTATACAGATTATTGGTATTGGTGTATCCAATGCTGGTAGAACGAAAGGTCAAGTCGCACTCAAGCTTTCATCTAGGCATTCAAACGACTCAGTCATCGTCAGTGCTCATATATTAGGTGGTCTTACTACTCAATTACCATCTGTTGCACTCAATCAACTCAACTGGGACCAATATAAACAACTACAATTGGCAGATCCAGCATTCATGAGACCAGGACCAATTGATATTATCATTGGTGCCGATCATTATGGTCTTATCATCAAAGATGCACTCATCAAAAGGTCTGAAGGCCTGCCAATAGCTCAAGATACCATCTTCGGGTGGATATTACTCGGTCCAGTCACTCAACACACTCATCGACCATCTATGACTTATCATGCTGCTGTAGAGCAGTCTACTCAACAACTTCAAGACCTGCTATCACGCTTCTGGACTCAAGAAGAAATTCCAGTCAGCAAAATCAAGGAACTCAACCCAGATGAAGAAGCGTGTGAAGCGCATTTTCAAAAAACTCATCGACGAGACAGTTCAGGACGGTACATAGTCCGACTGCCAGTCAAATCGTCACCTCAACAACTGGGAAATTCGTACTCAGCAGCATACCGCTGTCTTATTCATCTCAAACGTCGTCTAGACCATGACGATCGTTTGAAAGCACTCTATCTTGATTTTCTGAGGGAATATAAAGAACTCAACCACATGGTGGAATCAACTCAATCAACATCAGGTGAACCAGCCTACTATCTTCCTCATCATGGAGTACTACGGGAGAGCAGCACTACAACTAAGCTGCGAGTAGTCTTCAATGGTTCCAAAACCACCAGCTCAGGTCTTTCACTCAACGATGTGCTTCACACCGGTCTAAAGCTTCAACTAGACATCTTCGACGTACTCATAGGAGTTCGCACTCATAAGCTCATCTTCATAACAGATATCACGAAGATGTTTAGACAGATTTTGGTTGACGAACGTGATCAAAACCTTCAACAAATACTCTGGTTTAACGAACAAGGCCAAATTACTCCATACAAACTCACCACGGTCACCTACGGGACTAGACCAGCTCCATATTTGGCTGTTCGTGCTCTACTTCAACTGGTTGAAGACGAAGGACATCAATTTCCGCTAGCGATCATTCCACTCGTCCATGGAAGATATGTTGATGATATCTTTGGTGGAGCTGATGACTTGAACTCATTACAACAAGTTGCTGACCAACTTGAAGCACTCTGCAAGGCGGGCGGGTTCCCTCTTGCTAAATGGGCAAGCAATCATCCAGAATTAAGACAACTCAATCATGTGGAAGCGATCAAGAATCACAAATTCGAGGATCCAGACTCCAGCACCAAGATTTTGGGCATGTACTGGTCCTCATACTCAGACCAGTTTTACTTCACATACTCACCACCATGCTCTACTCAAAAATTCACAAAAAGGATCATTTTATCAGAGATAGCTCAAATCTTTGATCCTCTTGGATTTCTAGCACCACTCATCATTCGAGCCAAGGTATTCATGCAGGAGCTTTGGCTCGAAAAGCTCAGCTGGGACACTCCATTGGCGGCTAATCATCGGCATAAATGGAGAAACTTCAAGAATGAACTCAAACAAATATCTGAAATCAAGATTCCAAGATGGATCCACTCATCCACGTGCTCAACCACCGAGATTCATGGATTCTCAGATGCCTCGCAATTGGCAATGGCAGCTGCCGTGTTCATCAAAGTCCACACACCTGCTCATGGAGTCAGAGTTACGCTGCTCTGCTCAAAAACCAAGGTAGCTCCGTTAAAGCAATTAACGATACCAAGGTTGGAACTCACTGCAGCTCACATGATGGCTAAACTCATAAACCACTGCCAGAGCACTCTAAAACTCACTCAATCGCCAACATATTTGTGGACGGACTCAACAATCACACTCACGTGGATCAAATCTCATCCGTCTCGCTGGAAGGAGTTTGTTCGGAATAGGGTGTCACAAATTCAAGATCTACTTCCAGATGGCCACTGGAATTTTATTCCAGGCACACAAAATCCAGCAGACTGCGCAACACGAGGGTTGACGCCTAATCAACTTCGTGATCATCAACTGTGGTGGACTGGCCCACCATGGTTGCTCAAGAGTTCATCGTCCTGGCCTAAATGTCCATCAATCGATGATACAGGAGCTCAAGCAGAAGAACGGCCTGGATTGGCCCTATTCTCATCGAATTCATCACAGAGATCAAGGTGGCCTATCATGGAACGGCCAATACCTCTACTTCGCATGTTACGAGCTACTGCAATCTGCTTTAGACTCCGTGACATGATCAAGAAATCACCAAACTCATCATTCAATACACCCATTACTTCTGACGAAGTAATTTCCGCACTCAACTTCTGTATCAAAGAAACTCAACGCATTCATTTCTCAACTGAAATCAACATGTACTCCAACTACGCACCATGGCCTAATGGTCATCCATTTGCTCGATTGGTTGCATTCGTTGACACCGACGGCATCATTCGAGTAGGTGGACGATTGGAGAATACTCCAAATCAAGACCAAAGCAAGCATCCTGCTACTCTACCACGGAATGCGGCACTCACTACACTCATAATCTCTGATGCTCATCAGCGTACCATGCATGGTGGTACTCAACTTACTCTTGCATTCATCAGACAAAAGTACTGGATCATTGGTGGTAGACAACCAGTACGCTCAGTTATACTCAAGTGTGTAAAATGTGCACGACATCGTGCTGATAGAGCTCAACAACTTATGGGTCAGCTACCAGTATCAAGAGTCACTCCATCATCGGCATTCACACATACTGGAGTTGACTACGCTGGTCCAATCACACTCAAAAATTGGAGACACCGAGGAGCAAAAACATACAAAGGCTGGATTTGTGTTTTTGTCTGTCTCTCTACATCAGCAGTACATCTAGAGGTAGTCAGCGACTACAGCTCTAGTGGGTTCATCGCAGCACTCCGCAGATTTATCAGCCGACGAGGCATCTGCACAGCACTCTACAGCGACTGTGGAACAACGTTCAAAGGCGCTGAAAACGATCTCAACCGTCTGTTCACTCAAGGAACTCAAGAATCAAGGGAAATACTGGATCACATCACTGTGAACAGTATTACTTGGCACTTCAATCCACCAGCAGCTCCACACATGGGTGGAAAGTGGGAAGCTGCTGTCAAATCACTCAAACATCATCTTACTCGCACAGTGGGAGAGTCTTCATTCACGTTTGAAGAATTTACGACTCTTCTTACGCAGATTGAAGCTATCTTGAACTCAAGACCATTGGAGCCTATCACAGAAGATCCAGATGATATTGACACACTCACTCCTGGTCATTTTCTAATTGGACGAGCACTCAATATGATTCCTGAACCAGCACTCATCGATACAACCAGTACTCGATTGTCAAGATGGCAATTTATACAACAACGGGTTCAGCAGTTCTGGAATCATTGGTCAACAAGTTATCTACAAAGACAATTGGCAATCACCAAGTGGCAACGTCCAACTCATCAAATTCAAGTTGGGTCACTTGTATTACTCACCGACGAAAGGTTTCCACCAGCCAGGTGGCCTCTCGCTCGTGTAATTGCACTCCACCCTGGCAAGGATGGATTGACCAGGGTTGCTACACTCAAAACAGTGAACTCTACACTCACTCGTCCAATTACGAAGCTCGCACTCCTACCAGTTGAACCAGAACCTCAAGAAGATGACGACAACTAACTCATCTGGTTCATTGACATGCTCAACGAAAGATCACGTACTCAAGAACTCATCAATCATCAACTCTGTTGCTGATGGCGGGCGGAATGTTGCGTAATCGAAACTATATTTAAATTTAAATTTAGTTTCACTTCCGACAAAAAGAGGCAGCACCTACTGGGGCCTCGTCCATAAATTTGAACTTGATCATGCGCAGCTCGGCGCATGCGCTTTTAATTTTTCCTGCCTCGTGTCGAGAAGACGGCCGCCATTATCTTTCGCATACGTACGTTCAACAAGTAACACGTGTTATAATTCATCGTTTTATTTTGCACTCATCTCGAGTAATTAAATATAAATATTAATTCTAATTAATTAAGTGATCATCAAGCTCACCAAAAATATAATTATTGTTGTAATTGTGGGTACCAGAGCTCATTAATAAATTAATAAAAAACTCACCAATCTAAGCGATCATCGACCACGTTTTTCAAGAGGTTATTCCAAAGGAAAACATTACAGGTGCTTATTTATTCCATAAATAATTATATCAAGTGTTCATAAATATAAAAGACTCAATTTATTATTAATTAATTATCAACATGCTCAATATTTTTAATAATATAAAAGAAAATTCTCGCTCGGTAGCCTCTGCAATCATGCTACCACGTGTTCATAAAATAAAGGCAATGCAGTGCAATTTATTATAAACTCATTAATTAAATTAAATTCAGTGTTCAACAACATTATTAAACAATGAACTCAATTATTTATGTAATTTGTGCTCTTAAACAATAGTACTTCAAGTGTTCAATAATTTAACTTCGCTCGGTAACCTCTGAATTTCATGTTACTTATTCTCATGACAATTTTGCGATCAACTCAGTGGTCAATTACACTCAAATCAATTATTTCAATTATTTACTCGAGATTAATTTTACTCTTTGCATTCATTTAATTACGTAATCATGAGCTCAAAAAATTAAACAGTATTAATAAATTAAATCAAAGATTTAATTTTGTAACCCAGTGATATTATGTGCTGTGACAAATAAAAATATTGTTATATTTTTTAATATGTGTATTTTTCAAACATCCCAACCACCAACCAGTCCTGGCATTTATTTAATTAATTATTATTACAACAGTTGTGATGCGGACCAGTTTTGTGGACCAGTTGGAGCAGACCAGTTACTTTTTCTTATTACTAGTGTTTCTTTTTTTTTTCCTTATGACTACTTTCTTATGAACTACTATTTAGTATAACTAGTATTATTTTTTTCTTTAAAACCGATGACTAGTGTTACTACTAACTATTGTACCTTAAACTACTACTATTTCTTACTACTATGACTTATTACTACGTGTAATATACTATGTCTACTACTATTACTATTTTTGTACTTATACTACTTCTTATTACTATGACTTACTCACTAGAGTATTACTATTTTGACTTATAACTAGTATTATTATTTATAATTACGACTAAACCTAAAACTATGGTGCTATTATTATGTGTGTTTTCATTACTGAATTACTATACTTACAAACTATTGTGATTATAACTATTTCTTAATTACTATTTATTTCTTAATTGAATATACTAAAACTATCACTAAACTAGTTTGATTTATTTATTTACTATGGCTGTGTATTATTATATGCAAGTTTTGTGTGATATTACGATTATACGAGTGTATGGTATGAGGGTCCTACGAGATGGGCCGAGAGCACTTAATGACAAAAACCCGCAACAAAATAGTACGTCAAAATTAATGCGTGTTTTTGTTTTCTCTTTATGAAGTCCTAGAGAGTAAAATACGAGCCGAAGCGAAAACTGTTCTAAGTCCCGAGCCGACGGGAATCAAAGGGAAAGAATGAAACCGTGAAAAATAATTCTATACAATTCGTTTAAAAGATTTGAGAGATTGAAAGAAATACCAAATAAGACAGAATATGTAAAAATAATGTGAGAGAGTTTAATTTAACTTAGTATTTTAATCGTGTATTCTTTCATTCTCTTTCCATTCGCTCGCGAGTGTGTAAGCCGCACGGCTAATTTCGCCGTATTAGATGTTTACTCGAAGGCTTAAACACATTCTTTTTCGTTTCCAAATCGTTTTTATATTTCGTGTAAGTTATATTTTACATTTCTCTTTGATATTGCTGCACAAAAACTTAGAAGAAATTCAATCTTTTGAGATATTATTTTGTAGCTCTCTGTTCCCTTTGATTTATTCGTTTTGGACTTAGAATAATTTTGCTTTCGCCACGCTTACGCGAGCGACGCCAGAGGGCGACGGAAAGTATATCTTTCCACATGTATGCCGGATGGATCAGGTAATAAAACCGCCCATAAACGCCTGTACTGGCAACTTAGTCTCCCGAGACGTTCTCTAGAGAAGACCATTCCCTGGACAACATCTGGAACTTCGACTATCCCGAGTCCGACCGGACCAAGGTAAGCGAAATTTTGATTCTCGGGGAGATTTAAGGGTCCCCACTCTGAGGCCTTCAGCCAAGGGGTGGTAGGTGAAACTAGCCGCTTAGGTGGGGGCTAGACGGAGACCATCCGTTTACCCTCGGGGAAGGGAACTCGTACAGGGCCGACGGGGGAGTCGACCAGACACCCCTTAAGCACCCGGGAGAGGGTAGAACCGCGTTACTAGACCGCGCACTTTTGTGTGTGTGTGGGAATTGACCGCGTAACCGTGTTATAATTTAACAAGTATAATAAACCGTGTGTATAATTTAAAAATTGTAATAAACCGTGATTAAAACCGTGATATAACAATTGTTAATTATAAAGGTAGTAGAACAAGGGCACGAAGCTCATGTAAAAGTGTGATTTTGAAAATAAAATTTAAATTGATACTATTTAATATTGTCTGTCTTTGTGAAAACCCCTTTAGCTTTTCACTCTGGACTCCGGCGAGCTACAACCGAGCCAAAAGAGGTAGTTTTGTGGTTTTCGTTTAAATTTGCTACGATATTATTCGCATTGATTTAAAGTTTTGTGTATTTCTAATTTTAAGTAATATTGTTTAATTATTAAACTCATTGCATTAAAATTCTTTATCTATTTACTTGTTCATCTTTTCTGGTTCTATTGGTTCATTTTCAACTTGTCAACAAATTATTAACCTTTAAATTGAACTTTAAAATAAACCCCAGTTTTACCCGTTACAAAGTAGTGAAATTGTCAAATAGCCTGGTAATATTTGATCATGTCTTATCATGCTTCATCAGACGTAGTTACTTATAGTCTCTGCCTGAAAATTCATGATTGATGCAAGAGTATTCGCATGATTCGTACACGATCATGAATGGTAATGCATGATCATCCGTGACTTTTTGTCTTTCGTATTTAATACCAAATGACTTCTAGCATTGATCATAAATAATCATATATATATATATATATATATATATATATATATATATATATATATATATATATATATATATATATATATATATATATATATATATATATGGGGTATTTCACGCCAAATCGACTACTTTTGACCCCGACCCCTTTCAATTTGGTTGAAAATTTGTTTTCCTTTTCTACCCCATTAAAATCATTTTTCAGGAAATTTTCAAATTTTTTTACCCAACCAAAATAAAGTTATGAGTTTTTCAAAAATAAGGCTTTTATTTTTTTAAATAGCTATTACTTCTTCCAAAATTGACTAATGGGGACGTTTTTTTTTTCAAAATTTTTGTTTTTGAATGTACTTTTCAGAAAAAAATACAAGAAAATTTTAAGATAATAAACTCTATGAAATTTTCGGCTTTTTTGCGAAAAAACGCCATTTTGTTGAAGTTCGTCATTTTTTAATTGTTTTTTTAATTTTTCAAAAAAAACTTCAATTAATTCTACAATTTTTCCCGCCAATCTGAGAGTGGGCCGACTTTTCCTTCTATTTTTATTTATCAATTGAAAAAAAAATTTCTGCCCAGTTGGGCTTATTTTACAAAACATCACTCTGGAAATTTTTGAGAGTTTATCAACGGCTTCAGAGTTTGAAAAATTGAGACGAAAAATTTAATTGAAACTGGTAATCCTCGAGAGAATTTGGATTTTTCTAAAAAAAGTGAGAAAAAAAATAGAAGATACCTATAAATAATTGTATTGTAATTTTTTTTTTGAAAACTACACCTGAAAACAAAGAAAATGAAAAAAAAAAAAAATTGTCCTCTAGATTATTTTTGACCAAGTCACAGGCTTTTGAAATAACGATGTGCGTTAGATTTATTTTTCGAAATCCGTGATTTGGTCAAAAATAATCTAGAGGGCAATTTTTTTTTTTTTTTCATTTTCTTTGTTTTCAGGTGTAGTTTAAAAAAAAAAAATTACAATACAATTATTTATAGGTATCTTTTATTTTTTTCTCACTTTTTTTAAAAAATCCGAATTCTCTCGAAGATTACCAGTTTCAATTAATTTTTTCGTCTCAATTTTTCAAACTCTGAAGCCGTTGATAAACTCTCAAATATTTCCAGAGTGATGTTTTGTAAAATAAGCCCAACTGGGCAGAATTTTGATTTTCAATTGATAAATAAAAATAGAAGGAAAAGTCGGCCCACTCTTGGATTGGCGGGAAAAATTGTAGAATTAATTGAAGTTTTTTTTGAAAAATTAAAAAAACAATTAAAAAATGACGAACTTCAACAAAATGGCGGTTTTTCTCAAAAAAGCCGAAAAATTCATAGAGTTTATTATCTTAAAATTTTCTTGTATTTTTTTCTGAGAAGTACATTCAAAAACAAAAATTTTGAAAAAAAAAAAACGTCCCCATTAGTCATCTTTGGAAGAAGTAATAGCTATTTAAAAAAATAAAAGCCTTATTTTTGAAAAACTCATAACTTTTTTTTGGTTGGGTAAAAAAATTTGAAAATTTCCTGAAAAATGATTTTAATGGGGTAGATAAGGAAAACAAATTTTCAACCAAATCGAAAGGGGTCGGGGTCAAAAGTGGTCGATTCGGCGTGGAATACCCTATATATATATATATATATATATATATATATATATATATATATATATATATATATATATATATATATACTTGATCATGGACGGTCTTGCATGGATGTATGTCGCTATTCACGTGAATCAGTATTTATTCCATTGATTTCTGCGAAAAATTGATGATTAAATTTTTTACTAGCTATGAATATAATTACAGTGTTATTTTTAACAATTTTAATAAAAAAATTTCAAATAAAAAAAAAATTGAAGTACAGAACAATAATATCCCGTGAAAAATGAACTATATATGGCCACGTATGGCCTTATATAGTTCATATATGAAGTATATATGCTCATATATGAAGCATATATGGCCACACATGGGCATACCAACTTTTTTAATAGCCATGCATGGCCATATATGGATCCTATATGACCATGTATGGTCATACATGGTTTTGTATGACTATGTAAAACCATATATGTCCGTGATTAATTAAACATATATGGCTGTTTATTGTCCATGTATGGTCATACATAGAAGCATTGATTAAATAATGCCTACCACAAGTTGTTGCTGCCCATCGTAGGCAACTTCCAGATTGTTTGCAATAGGTTCTCCTGATATGTCATAAGTTCTTGAAAACGAGTTACAGAATTCACAGAAAATTCTTTACACATTAGAACATCACTTTTTTATCCATCTAATTTTTAAATTTAACTGTTTTTTTATATTATATAAAAATTATACCTAATCCGTGGAAAGAAAATTTTAACTCTTTATTATGTGCCGCTCAGGTACTTGGTGATTATTCTTATTTCAATAATTTTCACTGCGATAGATGCATACTTGGCGCACTTTTTTACAGATGAAATCTGTTCTTTGGCTAATTTCACTTAGCTTTGTAAAAAAAAAAGTCAAAGATAAATCTCCAATTCATAAAGTAAAAAGACCGTAAAAATATTATAATATTCTATGACCATATGCCGTGAAAAATCTATGGTAACTCTATTATGACTTTATAATCTAAATTTGGTCACTCAAAGATGAGACTTTGAGAAAAATAACTCTATCCACGGGATGAATAGATTGTTTCAGATTGAATTTTTCACTATGCATCGAAGTGAAAATGAATTCTTAACAATCTTGTAAAGAATCATGAAATAAGCGTAAACAGGATCTAAGTTATTAAAACTACCACAGAATCTACTTTAAATGAAATATATTAGCATAAAAATTATTTTCGTAAACTAAAATTTGTTAAAACCAGTGAAACGAATGGTTTAGATCTACGTAAATCGAAGAAGTAAAAAAAAATAGATTTGTGTATTTTTTTTTCTTACCTCATGAGAAAATTAAATTAAGTTCACTTGACAGCAAGAAAACGTAGCATCTCGTTAAATTTTTATTGAGAAGCTGTATTGATATTTTGAGAAACTTACTCGTTCAAAATTTATTAACATTTATAAATATATTCATTAAAATAACCATATTTAGTCTAGTCGAGAAGTGAGTTTTCTGAGAAAAATCGTTGATATTCTCTTAAAAATATGGCGATTGGTGCATTGGATTCAGAATTTCATCCTGAGAAATGGGTATTTTTTTTTTATCCGCCATTAAAAATTGCATTTGTTATAAACAAAAAACGAAGAGACAAAAAGGGAGTCTTCGTTTTTTAGCTGTAACTTCAAAACTATTAAAGATATCTGAAATTAAAAAAAAGATCCTAAAAGAAGAGAAAATTTCAGTAAAATAAGTCTCGACTCCCCCAGTTGTAGCTCCATTATTTATAATTTTAATTTAACGTTGAAAGTTGGGCTCCGCGCGGCCGTTTCGGTGCCTACGCGCCGTCGCCAAGCAAAGTATGCAACACAAAATAATTTTTTTATAACATAAAATATTAATTTAAAAACCTGAATAAATAATAGTGTCATCTAGACACTTAAAGGAATATAGTCCCGCATAAAAAAATTTTTAGCTCGATTTTTGTTTAAGTTATTTGATTGTTAATTAACAAATTTTTCGGAGACTTGAGTTTTTATAAAATCTCGTAAAAATGTTTAAAAAATGTGTCTATAAATTGTTTTTCTTTTGGGAGCTCTTGTTATAAGAATAATGAACAAGATTCCGTTGTAATAGTTTATAAAAGTTTTTTCATTTGTTTATAACGATTTTTCAAAGTTATCAAAAAGTGAAATATCCGGTTAATGTTATAAAAAAATTTTTTCCCAAAATCTTTAATTTTGGTTGTTTTTGTATTCATCTATTGCGTTTAGTAGCTTGGCTAAAAAATTTTTAACATTAATTGTTTAAAAATTTTTTATAAACAAATAGACAAATTGAATATTTTTGAAAAATTTTTTTTTGTCATTCTGTTGTCTTAGTAAAATAATGATTTTTAAAAAAAAATTTTTTTCTTAAAAAAATTTTTTAATTGTTTATAATTGTTTTTTTCATTTATCCACCATTTAAATTATTTATTAAGAAATCATTTTTTTTTTCAAAAATCATTATTTACAACTCTCAATATAATTATGAAAAAAAAAACAATTTTTTTATTTAAATTTTCTTTGTTTATTTTATAAACAATTTGTTCTAAACAAATTTCCATTTTCATTATATTTTTTTCCGTAGCTTTAAAAAATTACAAATACAGTCATGTGCATTAAAGTTGTGAAAAAAATTTTCCTCTATTTTTTATTAAATTTTAAAATACTTTACCCCATTAAAGTTGAAGCGGTCAACTATTTTATCAACTTATAAATTGTTATAACTTTTAAACTATTGATGATACGGTCTTAGACATTTAAGCCGATCTTTGAGACAATTTATTGATTTATATAATAAATTTTTTACATGCTTGATATCTATCATGGTTCAATTTTTATAAGCATTTGTTTATAAGAAAATGCATTACTTGGATTTTTAAATATCTCTATCTTTTAAACTATTGAAGTCACGGCTTTTATGATTCAAGACAATTTTATAGAGTAATTAATAAACTACTCAAAAATAATTTTTTTATATTTTTAATTCCATTTGTTTATCATTTTTTTTTATTTATTCAAATTATTGCACAGTTAAAGGTACATTCTTTGGATTTTACTGTCACATTCATCAAAATTTAAACAATACAATATAGAATCATAAACATAAACGACAAACAAAAGTAAGTATTTTCATTCTTCTTTACGCAAGTCTGACTAAAAAATTTAAAAAAGTTCGTTCAATTCCGTAAATGACTTTCAGGCTGCACTACTGGCAAAAATTTTAAGTGTTTGCTTTGACAAACGTTAAGTAATGAATTGAAAAATTCCAAAACCAAAAGAAATCAGCAAAAACAACATAAATTATTGGCGTTGAGTAGGAGTATAAAGTCAATAAAATCTGGCCAAGGTTTGGAATCATTATGATTATTTAATTTTGAGAAATTCAAGCTTTTGTCTTCTGGGGATGTCAATTTTTTTTTTATCTCTTGACATATTGTTTAATCATTTTAGGTAGATTTTTTTAAAAATTTAGATATTGTATTTGTTCTCATGATCGATGTTTCGAGAAATTTTGTCATAACCTATCATAACTGGTTGAGTAGAGTTCAAGAATATCATTCGTTGAAAAATTTATATATGTATTGTGACGTTATTTTTCGTATAGTGGTCAAATTAAAGTGAACGTCACAGGCACCAACTGACTTTATTGTACGAGCATGGTAACTCAAGACTTAAAATTTAGTTTACAGGAATTAACGATTTTGATATTGTTTTTGATTTAAGATAAAGTTATAAAATTGAATATGGAGTAACGGTTTGGCTACAGTTAGGGATTTTTATTGAGAAAAGTAGAGTAAAAAATTAGAATCAAATCTATGGAAATTGAATATGGAATATGGTTGGCGATTAAAGGTGTGTGCAGTTCAAGGTGCAGGATCATTGATGTATAAAAGTGTGTTTAATTAAAAGACAACTTAGACAATACAAAGACGTCTTAACATTGAGGAGCACGACTTCAACTGCCTTTGTTCGCCACTCGCAACTCTAAGTACAACACCCCCAGTTATCCTTACACCCACAATCTCACACATTCTTACATTAGTTTTTCATATTTTATTTTCTTTAACATTCATAACCATCTCTAGTTGCAACGGAGGTCTGCTTACTTTCAATCGAGCACTTTCATGACCCGGGCCCGTCCTAATCCCTGAATTTATGACCTCCGTCCTCAACTTTCACTCATCTGGTCACTTCTGTCATAATCCACCATTCGTACTGCATTCTCACGTGTTGTTTGCTTTTTTAGTCAACTTACAAAGTTTTAACTCACACACATATTTTGGTACATTCATTTTGGTACATTCATTGGTACATTCATTTTGGTACATTCATTCCACTTGCGGTACTACATTCAGCCATCCTGCATTTCGACATCTGGCCTCAGATGTCAGCTTCATCCTCGCTAGATTACATTTGCTCTCTTCCAACGGCCCAAAGTTTCAATGGTCCGATGAAGCTGACTTGTGTTTCGGTCTCTCATGTTCCCTTAGCCTGGAAACTGTGTACCGATTATTTCTCAACACTTTGGCAATTTTGTAAGGCCCAAAAAATTTTGCCTTCAACTTGAGACCACCTCCGAATTGGGTCAACTTTATGGCCACGTGATCATCTTACCGATATTACTTCGCTTCTTTCTTTTTTTTTATTGTAACCTCGTCCATTCTCTTTCTGCACTTGGGAGATGCACTTCATCGCTTCTTCTCTCACTTCGTCTCGTTCTTTCTTAAAGCGCGCTACCCATTCTTCCTCTAATAGCTCTTCCACCTACGGATCTTCTTTAAGTCGGGCGTTGCCTCTAAAGAGCAGGTAAAACGGTGATCTACCTATACTACGATGTGGAATAACGTTAAAGTACCGCTATGCCTTATCTACATACCTGTACCAGTTGTCCGGTTCGGGTGTTGTTAATTTAGCAAGCAATGAGCGTACGATTCACCCTTTCCACCTGACTGTTACCCCTTGGTACGCCGGTCACCATCGCAACATGTAGAATATTTTCGTCTGTACAGTATCCCTTGAGTGCCACTGATGTGAATGCTATTCCTCGATCGGACACTATTCTTCGTGGATTACCGAACAACGCTGCTTGTTTAGATAAGTGGTCAATTACTTCTGCCGAGTCCGTGACTTTATTGGGTATAGCCAGACAAACTTGGTGAATGCATCCACTACCACTAAAATGTGTCTGTACTGCTTTTTCGTCGTTGTCATGGGTCCAATATGATCAATATGGTATGTATCTAACGGTGTATCATCCTTATCGATTGCGTGGAAGAACCCTTCTTGCTTCCCCTGCTTTCGCTCGACTATTATACAGTTTAAGCAACTACTTACGACTCGTTCGACTTTTTGTCGCATGCCGTTGAATCAAAAATTTTTCTTCACAATAGCTTCCATCTTATTTATCCCAAAATATCCCTATTCATGGGCGTGCCGCACTACCTGAGTCTGCATGCACTTATGTACCACCACTAACACATCATCACCCACATCTTTATAAAACAATTCATTTCTCACAACATACTCATCGACTTAGTTATGCGTTGCAGTACCTATAATCTGTTTTAAGTCATCATCGAAATTTTGGTCATGTTTCAGACGCATAATCAAATCTGTCTCACTCTCATTAATCAATAGTGTATTAGGCAAAAGATTGCGACTCAATGAATCTACAGGCTGTATACTTTTCCCTGGTCTGTGACATACTTTACATTGGTAATCATTAGAACCCATCTCGCAATTCTTAGACATAATTTTTTTTTTCCATAGTCATTGTAAAAGCCTTACAGTCGGTTATAATCTTAAATGGAATACCTAACAAATACACTCTAAATTTTCCTAGAGCTTTTACGATTGCTAGTATCTCTAACTCGTAACTTGAGTATTTCTTCTCGGCAGGAGTTGTTTTACCACTGGCATAATACACTGGATAAAATTTTCCATCCTCTACATCTAGTTGCATTAATATGGCACCGTACCCGAATCGTGATGCATCTGTATGCAGCTCCGTCGTCACGCCTGCCTGGTATAACTTCAATACCAGCTTACTTCCTACTTAATACCTACTTATGTCGAGTACCCTTTCATGAATTTGCTAAAATATCCAGTCATCCCTAGCAGACTTTGTACCTGCTTAACATTCGTGGATCTAGAAAAGTTACAGGCAGCTAAGGTTTTCCTTTCTGAAGGACGTATTGTGTTTTTTCAAATTGACATTTTGCCCAATTTATATTCAAGCCGTGTTGCCTTGCAACTTCTAGGACCATTCTCAGCCGTTCCAATGCCTCTTCTACCCTATTCGCAATTATTACGATATCATCCATGTAAATGACAACTATTTTCAATCTCATCAAGTCTTTAAATATAGCAATAACATATTGTGGAAATACCAATGGGGCTATACACAAATCGAATGGTGATCTGAGGCATTCAAACTGTCCTGTCGGTGTTACGAAAGCAGTGTACTTTATTTATACTCTCTTCGTCTACCGGTACATAAAAAAACCCGTTTTTCAGATCTATCACCGTATAAAACTCTGCGCCCTCCAATGCGTCTAGTTGGTCGTTGATCAGAGGTAATGGGAAGTTTGGTCTAGCGATAATTTTGTTTAATGGCCAATAATCTATACATGATCAAATTGAATCATCTTTTTTCTTTACTACAACAATCACACTCACATACTACGAGTTAGAAGGCCTTACGATGCCGTTTTCCAACCATTGTCTAATAATTCCGTCCACAGCCTTTTTTTTCTTATGGTGACAACCGTCTCGGTTTTGCTGTAATCGATAGGTCATTAGTTAAAATAATTTTTGTCGTAATTTCCACATCCCTTACTTTATCCGACTTATACCCTTCCACTAGCTTTTCGATCGTTTCTTTAACTCTTTCCTCTTTAATGTGTGTTAGATCGATTTATTTATGCTCATAAATTGTATTTAGGTTGAATATGTCTGGTCTGTCATCGTGTTCAATTTCCGCATCATTTAGTTTTAAGAATGAGAGGTTTCTCCGTCGCACCATTTGTAGCGTCGTCAGGAATCCTGGTGATAATATCCTGAATCACTGACTGCGTATCCACGTCGGCATGCGTCGCGATTTCAATCATTCTGTATATGTATTGCTGATAAGTTTCGTCTGTCTTCTTTCGTCGCTGCGCTAATTGTTGGTGTATCTGATAGCTATCCACCTTCTCTTCAAATTCTTCACATAAAGCTTCTCTCGGCTTTATCCATCTTTTAACACACTTTTCATGGTTGATGAACATTTTCGCGAAGCCTTTCAACAATCGTTTTGCGTACACAACTTTCTGCATTTCTGACCACTCACATAGATCAGTCATTTTTTCAAAGTCTTTAATCCAGCTTTTCACACTTACGAAGTCGTCTCCGCTGAACTTGTCTATGGACTCTTCAACATCGTGAATAGTAAACTGAGACTGAGTGGAAGTTTGTTCCCATCGAGTCTAATAACGCGAGTTTCACGTCTTCTCTCAATTCGATTCCCATCTCCTGCTTTTTTCTCCGACATCTTCATCTTCTTCTTCATCTGCATCGTCTTCATTTTCCCCTGGAACACGTTCCCGTTCCACAAACAGTGCCGCTCGTAATCAAGCCAAAAGTTCCGATTTTCTGCCTGTTATCTGAAGGCCTTACTGTCTGAGCTGCGTCTTCAGCTTAGGCAGCCTCAATCGCGCCAGTTGACCATCGTCCAACTCGATCGTGTTATCGTCCCCGATAACCTTGGCCATCTCAGCACCGTTTAACATTGTCTCCCTGATTTTCACTTACGGCACTTTGATATATTACAACATATTAAATATTTATTTATAATTTGACGCCAATACGTGGCCATTTTATTCATTTAATCCGTACATCATTCAAAATTATGTAAGGTTAAGTTTATCTTGACAGCTGGCTTTATTTTGAATTGGTCGATCGCGACTGTTCGAATAAATCTTTCTCGAGTATGTTAATTTAATCGTTTTGGTGGCGGCATGGTACCAGAAGGATCCGAGACTTGAAATGCTAATAATATCAATAATAGTAATAAGCCAATGAATAATTAAGCTAATTAAAGTTGGTAGCTTTAGTATTAGTGTCTATGTACTTGTTTGCTGGTCACCAGAGACCAAGAGGACATTACCAATCCGAAAACACCATCCGCATGACCAATGACGCCTTCCTGTTATGTTACCGCCAACGGAAATTTCCGAATTTGACATCGCTCAGCGAGTTATCCCGAATGAGGACTAAATAACCGACCGATTGACCACTGGCCACCGACAACTGTAACAAACGTGTAGGCGGCCGATAGTATATTTATATATTAGGGTGTTTCAAAATAAACATTTCTTTTTTTTTTTAAAGTCATATGATCTTGAAAGTTAGTCTTAGTTATTAGAAAAATCCTCCCAAAAGAGTAGCTTGAAAGCTCAATCCTGCTAAGAGCTCAATCAATATTAATTTTCTCATTTGAATTACGTGTAAAAAAAATTTTTTTTTGTTTTTTATATATAAAAGTATTTGAAAAAATTTTTTTCGAAAATCAAACTAAGTAAGGAGTTTTAAAAGGATTTCTAAAATCTTACTTATTTTCCACATTAATTTCGAAAGAAAAATATTTTTTTTTAGAATTAAAATTTTTTTTCTTTCTGTATTTTTAATTTAAAAAAAAAGTTCTGTTTTGAAAGTTAGGAAAATTTTCCCATGTGCTTAAAAAAAAAATTGACAGATAGGATTAGTTCAGATGAAAAAACCTAAATTTTTATTAAAAAACTATTTAATATAATGGAAACATGAAGTTATCCTATTTAATATAGTTTGAAGCTTCAAAACTTTATATCTGTTAGTTCTCTGGAGAAAACAATCAGAAGCTTTTTTGTAGAGAATTTAATTCCCTACAAGACTATGTGCTTTGATTTTCGAAAAAAAAATTTTTTAATACTTTTATTTTTAAAAAACAAAAAAAAAAAATTTGTTTACATGCAATTTGAATGGGAAAATAAGTATTTGTTGAGCTCTTAGTAGAATTAAGATTTCAAACTGCTCTCTTGGGAGGATTTTTTTGAACCTAAGACTAACTTTTGAGACCATAAGAAAAAAAAAATTTTTTTCTGAAACATCCTAATATATATACAGCATGTTGAAAATCACCCAAAAATTTCGAAGTTTTTTTTTATCCCTTAATTCTCGCGACAAGTGTATTAGGGTGGTTCGTTTCAGAGCAATATTTTATTTTTCAAGATGCTGACTCGGAATCTGGTAGAATATGTAGAAAAAAAAATTTGGTCAAAATTTGCGTCCTTAACTACTATTTTTAGAGGTCGCACATTCATTTGCCAGTTTTCCCATTTAAATAACATACAAAGATCATTTTTTTACACTTTTCTTCACCGTAACCTGTGAAGAAATTTTTTTTCTACTTAGATCATTATTCATTCTTATAGAGCATAAAATTCTCTAACTAAAAGTATGCCACGAAAAAATTGTCTGACAAATATTTTTATTACGTAATTAGTCCTGAATGTGCTTTATATGAAAATTTATCTCTAATTGGATTCAAGGGCTAAATTATTGACTCTATGAACAAAAGTCAAATGACGATTTCGTAGAGCTCATTGAGCTTTACAAATTTGTTGCATATGACTCAATTCTGTTATCAATAGCTCAACAGTTATGAGCTATTTAATATAAATTTCAAATATACTATAATAAATATAATATAATTACGTAATAAAAATATTCGTTAGATAATTTTTTCGTGACAGACTTTTTTTTAGAAAATTTTATGGTCTATGAGAATAAATTATGATCTGAGTAGAAAAAAAATTTCTTCACAGGTTGCGGTATAGAAAAGTGTAAAAAAAATGATTTTTGTATGTTATTTAAATGGGAAAACTGGCAAATGAATTGGCGACCTCTAAAAAGAGTAGTTAAGGGTTCAAATTTTGACCAAATTTTTTTTTCTAGATATTCTACTAGATTTTGAGTCAGCACCTTGAAAAAAAAAAATATTGCTCTGAAACGAACCACCCTAATTTATATATATATATATATATATATATTCGCATCAAATTAATCAATTTTGAAAATTTTAACTGCAAGTTAAAGAATATATCAAAATTTAGATCTAATTCAATTAAAATTGAATATATTCGTATTGGTCGTACGAACGAACAATGTGTGTTAATCATGTACAATATAAATATACATATTTCTATACATGATAAGAATATATTTTTCATATTGTGACCGTTTATTTAGTTCGCCTGGAGTCCGTCAGACGAACTATTCCCTTTACAACTACTATCTGGTTATAAAGTATTGACCCTAAATTTAAAACATGAATAACTTGTGTTTAAAAAAATCGCATTAGAACGTGAGACATATAGATCGGTAGATTAAAGTATCTTCTACTCCTATCCGAAATTTCGTAAACCTAAAAAATTTTTTGCCCGAGATATAAACAATTGAAGGTCAAAAAACGTGGTTTTTGAGGGGTATAAATTCAAGCACCAACTTTGGTTGCTTATAACTTGATAATTAATTGTTCTGCTGCTACGCTGATTTTTTTGGTGTATAGTGGATCCTTTCTGAATAGAATTCGAGAAAAAAAATTTTTTTTTTTTTTTATAAATTATTGCTATAATTTATAATGTATAGTCATAGACTATCTTACGATCTAATTAAGATACGAATTTTATTCAAATTTGTATCTACGCAGAAAGCGATATTGATTATTTTATGTGAACGATGACTGATGCTGATCGCGATTCTTCTGAACTATATACTTTTTTAGTTTTCATGTAGGTGTTTATGACGGTCGTAGGCTTAAAAACCTTCTGTAAGTGATACATAACCCATCGGCGTAGTCACTGAAATGTACCTGGAAAACTGTATTTCGTTGTATTGTCCAGCATAAAAACTATGGTTAGAAAACTTAACAAATAGTTTGAGAAGTTTTTGAAATAAAATACTGTTATAATATTATTAAAAATCATTTTACATTTTTTATGCAATAATGCAGTTTAAATATTCCAAAATATTCTATCCATTTATTAAATGATAGGTTTCGACAATTCAAAATGATTTATGCAATTCTAAATACTTAATAAAGTAGAAAAAAAACATTTGGAAAGAGAGAGAAAGAGTAGAATATAGTTGAATGATTACCTTTATATGTGTAAGTAGATCTTGGTATTTTACGACAAATATTTTTTTCTCCATGTAGGTTATAGATTTCGAGAGTTTGATTTTTTTTTTCAAGTATATTAGTCATTAAAGTTTGATTATATTTAAATAGAATGAAACTTCAAATTTTTTTCAAATATATTTGTTTTATTAAAGTATGATAATATCTATCCTATGTACTTAAAATCTCATTACAATGAAATAAAGTCTTAAATCAATTTTACATTTGGTTGAGTTAAAATTTTAGTTCGAAATATTTCATCGCTACTCAATTTACCTAATGGTTATAAGTAGTCCTGACTAGAAAAAATAAATTATATAGTAGATAGAAATAAAAATTAAAAATTTTTAAATAAGTTTTCTCAACAATTTATCTATGAGAAAATTTAGTATATGAAATTTGTATTTTTGCTACCCTTAGAGGAAACGGTGATTGGTTCAAGCTTGGTAAACGACTGGTGCAACTCTACATAACTTTGGGACAAGAGTTAAATTGAAGCTTGGCCCAAGTCAGTCTAAGTCTCGAAATAATAACCTCCTCCCAAGCTTGGCTGTAAGACTTATGCCACGACTAAATTTTAGTATTGGTCCAATATCGAGAGCCAGTATCATGCCAAGACAGTTGCTAAATAAGCACCTATAATTATTAAAAATAAATTTAAAAAAAAAAAAAAAAACTATTAGTAGACATGTGCGTGATGGTAACAAATGGAAATAAATTTGTACACAGAGAAATCAGGTAGATCGATGAAACTAATTTTTTTTGCATTTGCTGGGTCTCGAACCTGGTTCTTCAAGGCTGGTAGGCAAGCGTCTTATTTTTTTATTTTTTTTTTTAAGTTTATTTGCATCAAAAATTACATGTCAGGAGTACATAGCCGCAAATTAACTTAAAAAATAGCTATGACAGTCTTAAATCTATTTGGTTGTTGGTCCCTGTAAGTGGGCTGCTCACAATCACTTTTTTATCAGTATATTAAAGTATTTTTAAATTTAGGTCTCAGTAAAATATTAAAATTATTATGCTAATTATTGTTCTTATGTTATTATTAAGATGTAAAAATATGCAAAACATCATCTTATTTTAAGTCTTAAGGTAGAGAGCTTAATAACTAATAAAAAAAAACAAAAAAATGTACATTATTTACACTATATACATTTTGTAGTTGGCCGTGACTACAGTAGGGCCGTCCACCCGTTTATTTTTCGTCTTTTTAGATGCTTCCGGTGTGGTGTCTCTTCAGTGAGCCACCAATATTTGTTGTTGAGTCTGTGGAAGTCTAGCTGGTCTCTTTCAGGAATTGCTGTTGAGTAGCTAGCTCCAAAGTCACAGGGTTTGTCGGCCTTATATAGTATTCTCTTGTCGTTGATTCGACGTGAGTGGTGATATATGACAGGAACGTTGTTATAATCCTGTATTAGGTCAAGACTGTCATAATACATGAACAGATGCGGGAAAATATATCCAGATAGGTTGTACTTCTCGGCTTTGTCTGGTTCGATGAAGCTAACTTCTTTAAGTTCACTGTTGTTCATAGTTTTCAGGTTACTGAAGTAGTCTCTGTTTAGCTTGATGATGAAATTATCAATCCTTGGTATATTGGCCTTGTCATATAGATCTTTGTTGCTAATAAACTTGAGAAAGTTGGTTGTTCTGTCTCTGTAGCTGTTGCAGCAGACACGTAGACATTTCCGCTCAAACGCTCTTATTTTCTCCATTGTTGCAGCATTGGTGTTCCACCAGATTGGTGACCCGTATGTCATAATCGGTCTAATAAGCAGCTGGTAGCATATGATTTTGGCTTTCATACCAAGGTTGCGGTTATAGAAGAGTCTACGGTTCGCCTGAAAGGCCTTGGTGGCTTTCAGCAATTGTTTGTTAATGTGGTCATTGAGCTTGAGGAGATGGTCTAGATGAAATCCCAGGTATTTCACTTGTTTTTTATGCGGTATTGGCATGATCTCTTTGGTGCCTGGGTGTTCAGTGCTAATCTGGAATTCTTCTATACGCTATTTTCTTATTGCATTCATCCTTGTGTTGGACCTTCGGAATATTATTGTCTCGCATTTTTCGGGGTTAATTCTGAGGTTCCACTGTTGGTAGAATTTATTTATTTTGTTTAACAGATTCTCTAGGTTGTCCCTTAACAGTTGTGGATTTGTCCCCGAGATATATGCTATGAAATCATCGGCAAATGCTTTGCCGTGTACATCTATGTCAGTGTTGAGACCAAACATTCTCAGGAGTCTGGAGGTGAAGACGTTAAATAGTATTGGAGAGTTAACGGTACCTTGTTGGAGTCCTTCTTGTATGTGGAATATGGTTGATGATACGTTGATGCTATCCCAAGTCTTGAACGCTTTTCCATGCGTCATGTCATAGATTAGATAGGTTAGCCACTCATCGAAGTCCCTTTTGATGAGTGGGATGATTAAGCCCGCCAACCATACCGAGTCAAAGGCTTTTTCAAGGTCAATGAGGAGTGCTGCAACAAGTTCTTGATGGTGTATTCCCTGCAGGATGTCAGTGACTATGGTGTGTGTGGCGTGCACTGTTGAGTGTCGCTGTTTGAAACCATATTGTTGCTCAGGGATGATTTTATTGTCCTCACAGACCTTGTTGATGACTTCATTTATATGGATTTCGTACACTTCACTCATGCTACTCGTGAGGCTGATTGGTCGATAGCTTACTGGCTTCGTTGGGTCTTTATTTGGTTTCAGAATCGGTAGTACTTTCGCTGTCTTCCAGGCGGTAGGGAAGTAGGCATGATTAAGAGCATTATTAAAAATAATGGTTAATGCAGTAATTACTGATTTTGGAAGATGTTTAAGAATTATTGTTGGTATCTCATCTGGTCCACTTGACGTTTTATTTGGCAGTTTTTTAAGTATTACTTTTACTCCAAAGGAGTTGCAGAATGATACTTGGCTCGTTTCTTCGTTCTTGGGATGATCAGCTTTGTTGTCGGTGCTGAAGGTGGTATATGTTGTCCCGTTTTCTCTCCGCTGCTCAAATTTTTTTTTTACTTCATCAACTGTGTTGTCAACTATTCTTTTTAGAGTTGTGTTATTGTTTAAGTATCTCGGTGCATTTATTTTTTCGTAGTGAGCTCCAATAACATTTAATTTATCCACTGGGACTGTGATTGTAATGGAGTTCTTAGCTAGGTCTGTTATTGCTCTGCTGTGGTCAACTAAGTTTGGAGTAACTAGGTCTGAGGTGATATCGAGAGTTTGGCTGGCTATTTGCAGACTACGATTAGTTCTCAAGAGTTTATTAATTTTCGGAAAGAATGTTGCTGGGTCTTTGTGATTGATTTGCCTCACTATATTGCTCCAATAATTGGTGATGGATTTATTGAATTCTTTTTTGAGCTCCATTTTTATTAGTTTGATGGTTTCTTTGGTTGTGATGATTTGTTGCTGGTAGTGAGGAGGTTGAAGTTTATGTAGCTTGTTAAGTTTGCTGATAAGGGCTGATTTGTTTTTCTGTAATTTTTTAATTCTGGAGTTAATGTATTTAAGAACACTATCATGATTTGTATAGGTTGGAACTGTTGCCTCGATGGAGTTTAATATTGGTGTGGTGATGTCTTTGATGCAGGTGTCAATTTCTGATATTGAAAGATTTCTGTTGCTGGGCGGCATTGCTGTGTATTCTTTATTGAGGTGCTTCATAAATTTGGGCCATTTAGTGGCTTTGTAATTGAATTTTTTTATTTCTGAGGTGAGTTGCATATTGGATTTCAACTGTACAGAGAATATGAGTGCCCTGTGGTCACTATCATAGTCGGCTGTTTCAATTTTATTGTTGTTTAGCTTGATGAGGTTTAGGTTTGTTATACAACAGTCAAGGTATGATTGGCTGGGCGTGTAGGAGGGCCTGCTAGTTGAATATAATTTTGCGCCGAGTCTCGGGGCTGTTTCTTTCTCCCAGTTGATTAGGAATTTTCCTCGTCGTTGGTTCTTGAGTCACCCCAGTCTTGACGTCTCGCGTTTAGGTCACCTGCGATCAAGAATGATGTATTATCTTTATCTAGGCCTAATTTTGAGCAGAGATGGTCTAGCTCATCCCTGAATGCTCTTTTGTTGTCCGGTGTGGCATACAGACTTATGAAATATGTTCTTTCTTGTTGGTTATGCGGATGGTATAGGCATATGATTGTAAATTCCAGTGTTAAGTTCTCAGCCGACGATGGTTGGTAGATGATTTCATGCTTAATGTGGTTTTTAATGGCGATTGCAGTACCACCACCTTGTTTTATTTTCGGTCTGTCCGTTCGGATGATGGTGTAGTTTTGAAGTGAGAGTTTGTGAACTTCTTTAAGTTTGGTTTCACTGATTAGTGCTATGTCTGGGTCATGGAGTTGGAGTCTTTGCACGAGTTCTAGTCTTCTTTTATTTGTTTGTAGAGAATTGACATTAATAGCCCTGACTTTGATCACTGTGTTAGTACTGCTTTCTGTTTGGAGATTCTGGGTCTGCTTTATGTGTTTATTTGTTAACTTATTCGTCACTGTGAATTCCAAGGAAGCTATATATAAAGTCAAGTCTCTGTGCGTTGTACTCTACGTAGCTCATCCTGGTGTTTATTGCTTTTATTTCTTGGGCTAGGCTGGCTACTGTTCTCTGTAATTCTACTGCCCATGCAGGTGGTTCCAAGAAGTTTAGAGGCTGATGCAGTTGCGGCTGGCCTTGTGTAACGGGTTCTTGTCTACTTAGTGCTTGTTGATATGACAAATTTGGTTGTATAAAACGGTCATTTATATTTGGTCTGGCTCTGTTGTTCACTTGCGCAGGTCTGGTGGCAGTCTTTGTTTGTGTTTTTTTTTGGTCACGAGCAAACTTGAGATATGGACAGCCTTGGTAATTTGCAGGGTGCCCTGTCCCTTTACAATTAGCACAAGTGAGTTTTGTTTTATCATCGTTGACATTTATGGAACATTCGCCCTTGGGATGATTTTCGCCGCATTTCACGCAACGGAAATTCATTCCACGTGATGAGGCGGAGTGTCCTACTCGTTGACATCTGGTGCACTGCATTGTTTTGGGTGTACGGAGTCTCTCCCATTTCACTTTTTGGTAACACAGTTTATTAATCTGTATTAGGTTTTTGATTTTACTTTCAGGCGTAATTTGTATGATGAAATGTTTTCTGCTCGTTTCCTGTCGTGTTGGAAGTTGTTTGACTTTCGTTATTTTTACTTGCGGAATTTGGAGTTCTGCGATTTCCTCAGCTATTTGGTTTTCTGTAAAATTGCCTGTAATGTTTTTGAGTAGAATTGAATGTGGCTTATCTTCTTTTTTAGTGTATGAATAAAATTCGATGTTATTTTTAAGGCAGTTTTCTATTTGGTCGTTTGAAGAAGTTTCTTTTGCGTAAATTGTTTGCTTTTCGTTGCTTGCAAAGATCGTGAATGCATTTTTGTCGATTTTGCCTTCCAGTAGTTTATTGATTGTTTCGTTTATTGATATATTATTTATAAAAATTGGTGGTGGCTTGTACTTAGGCTTGCTGACATTCGCTGTCGGTGGTGGTGTTGCTTGGGCTCCCGTGTTTCTATTTCTCCGTTGTGATTCTGAAATGATATCTGTTGCCCTACTCAGAGGGTCGAATGGGTTTGTCATCTGCGGATTTTCTGCAGTAGTTGTAGTTGGTGGTCTAGAAACTTTCATTGGGGTTATCCAGCTTCCAGTATCATCAGTTTCTATTGTATCGACAGTTGGTTGGTCAACTGTCATATTTACACTGGATGTCGTGGAGCTAGTTCGCGATCTAGCATTGCTCAGGTTAGGTTTTACGTTTGAGTTTTTATTTGCGCTGCTATTTTTAAATAATCTTTCTAAATCAAATGATTCTAACTTGCCTTTGTTTGTGCCGGCGATGGTGTTTCTTACCGTTTTAATTACTCTTGATGAGTCCAACAGGTCAGCTCCCGCTTTTCTCTTGGAATTTTGGGCCGCCATTTTCAGCGTGAGCCCTATGCGTCGCTGCGCCTGAGTGTCACCCTTATGATGCAGGATGATGCACTTAGATACAACAGAGACTACCCGTGAAAAAATTTTCTGATATGGCCTGATATGGCTTGATTTCGGCGGTTCATATCAGGCCTGATATGGAAATTGGCCATATCAGAAAATATATGTACAGATAAGATTTGATATGTTCTGATATGGACATATCAGACTATATATAGTGAGATTAACATTGTTATCTCGGGAACTAAATTTATAGATAATTTTATAAAATTGTGTATAACTTTGTAAAGTTGTATATGCAATAATTGTCATGAAAAAAAAAAAAAAATCCATCCAGGTCATGGGTTCGAACCCGAGTACTTCTGATTCTAAGTCTGATCTATTAACCACTCTGCCAAATCATGAACTTGAAATGTAAGGTTGATTATATCTATTTGGATAAAATTGAAACTAAGAAAATTAAAGACATCAGATAAATGATTGATTTGGTTACTTGTATTATATTCAATTGTTATTGTTTATAGAGTAACGAGACCATTAACGGTATACCCACCAGTAACGGGGCAAGAACTACTTCTTTTGGTAAAAGAAAAAAAAAAGTTCAAGATTTTTTAACTTATAAGTTTTAAAAAAGTAAACATAAAAATTTAATAATAATTAAACTTTTTTCAATTTAAAATCTCAATTTTTTATATTTAAATTCATCACGAAAATTTGAAATTCTCTCAGAGATTTAAAAAGTGATCTCGTTAGCTTATTGGAAAAATTTTTCAACAAAGTTTGTGCACTTTATACAATTTATAAATGCGGTAAATTAAAATATTTAACAGACTTCATAAGATTTTATGAACCATTATAAAATCGGTTGTTCCGAACAATGTTACGTTATTTGGTCATTTCTAAATTATTTTACCAAACGTATGTATACGGAAAACTCGAAAAAACTAGTATACGTGCCCATATCAGGGCATATCAAGCCATATCAAACCTGATCAAGATTTTTTTGACAAGCATATTGAAATATATATACCCTTATCAAGTTATATCAGGTCATATCAAGACATATAAAAAAAATTATATACAAGCATATCAAGTCAGATCAAGAAATATCAAATCTGATATCGAAATATCAAGTTGATATGGACATATCAAGTTGATATGGCTTGATATGGCCAATTTTTATATCAGACTATATCAGAATATATTAAAAATTATATATGGGCATATCAGATCATATCAGGTCAGATATGAATATATCAAATTTTTTGATATGGCCATATCAGGTCATATAAGGCTTGATCAGAAAATTTTTTCACGGGTAATATTCACACTATATTTATGTAATATAATAAAATTTATATTATTGTAACCCTTGATTATTATATGTTATTATTATGCTTTGAAGTGAATGGTTAGAAGTCTAACCTAGCTTCGCTCCTTACTGTAGCGCGGCTGCAGTGAGACTCGGCAAGCGTCTTATCCACTAGGCTGCTACGCTATTCACAGAAGCCAGAGGTTGTTAGGTACTATTTGTTATTTCGACTGGTAAACCAAGGCTTGTCACTTTACAGGGTTGCAAATAGCGCATTAAATTTATAATTGCATTAGTGCTTGAATTAAAATTTTTGTCATATTCCATAATCTAAAAACGACGAATTAAAAATAATTTTTCGATTTTTAATCCAATATTTTTGAATTAAAAATTATTTTTCGATTTTTAATCCAATATCTTTTAATCAAAAATAATTATTCAATTTTCAATCAAATATCTTTAAATTAAAAATAATTATTAAATTTTCAATCCAATATCTTTGAATTAAAAATAATTCTTCAATTTTTAATCCAACATCTTTGAATTGAAAATTAAATTTCAAATTTTAAATTCGTAAAGTAGCGTTAAATATAATTGCTCAGTTTTTAATTTGACTTTAAAAAAAAAAAATAAAAAAAAAATTTTAATTAGGAAAACCAGATTAAACAATAACTTTCTAATCTTCGTTTCTATACATTTGAATTAAAAATTGAATTAATTATTTTAATCTGCTAAAAGGGTTAAAAAAATCCCGTACTTTTGAATAAAAAATTAAATTAAAATCTTTTAATTATACACCAGAATAAAAAAATTCTTTCTTGTTTCTAATTTCAAATTTTTGATTCCGCACGGAAAAAAAAAAACTCTAAAAAATACTATTTGAAATGATAACTCGGAACCCGGTTGTCCATATGGCGAATTTTAACATTCAAATAGTAAATTTTATAATACGTGTCGTCTATTTTCTAAGTGTCAGTTGCAATTTTTAAAGTTCAAATTGTAATTTTTCTTGTATAGACAATAAATTTTTCTACTTATTCTGTAATTATTCACATTTAAATCGTAAATGAAAAAATTACTATTTACAATAATAGTATTTACTGATCACTTTATTATTATATTACTTGTCATTCTCAATTTTTAAAGTTTATTTTTTTCCGTGCACGTGTTAGAATTGACAAGTAATTTTTTAATTTTTAATCCGTGTTTAAATTCAAATTAATTTTTGCTTAAATTAAAATTAATTATTGAATTTTCAATCCCACGTGTTTGAATCAAAATTAATTTTTGAATTTTTAATCCGACGTATCAAATTAAAAATTAATTTTTCGATTTTTAATCCCACGTGCGGAATTAAATGTATTTTTTGAATTTTGAATTCCGTGTTTCCGAATTAAAATTATTTTTTTAATATTCAATCAAAGGTTTTTGAAGTAAAATTAATTTTTCAACTCTCAAATTCAAATTGTTGAATTGAAAATTAATTTCATAGTTTTATTCGATACAATTTCAATTATGGATTAAAAATTGAATTTTTAATTGCGATTATTTTCATTAAAGAATTCGTAACCCTGCTTGAGTAATGGCTGAATCTTGTACCAAGACTGGCAAACCAAGGTTTGTCAATTAAATGTTTGTTGAATCTTGGCCTAAGACTGGCGAGCCAAGGCTTGTCACTTGAGTAATGGCTGAATCTTGTCCCAAGACTGGCAAACCAAGGCTTGTCACTTGAGTATTGGCTGAACCTTGTCCCAAGACTGGCGAACCGAGGCTCGTCACTTGAACGTTGGTCGGATCTCGGACCAGCCTTGGGAGGCCAAGCCTTGGCAGTCAAGTATTGCGCCAAGACCAGCCCCGTTGTCAATATTTTTTTTCCTACAAGGGTATCGACACCTATGGTGAACAAACAAAAAAGAATAAAAACTCTGAGTCTTGTAGGTATAGAAACCAAACTTTTATGGCTTGGACGCTTTTGACAAAAATGATGACAATAGATCATTATGGTAAGCTCTACGGGTTAACTGCGGTCATAAACAGATGCATTAAAACTAAAGAAGTATATAGTTCAGAAGAATCGCGATCAGCATCAGTCATCGTTCACATAAAATAATCAATATCACTTTCTGCGTAGATACAAATTTGAATTAAATTCGTATCTTAATTAGATCGTAAGATAGTCTATAACTATACATTATAAATTATAGCAATAATTTATAAAAAAAAAATTTGTTTTTTCTCGAATTCTATTCAGAAAGGATCCACTATACACCAAAAAAATCAGCTTAGCAGCAGAACAATTATTTATCAAGTTATAAACAACCAAAGTTGGTGCTTAAATTTATACCCCTCAAAAACCACGTTTTTCGACCTTCAATTGTTTATATCTCGGGTAAAAATTTTTGAGGTTTATGAAATTTCGGATAGGAGTAGAACATACTTTAATCTACCGATCTATATATCTCACGTTCTAATGTGATTTTTTTAAACACAAGTTATTCATGTTTTAAATTTAGGGTCAATACTTTATGACCAGATAGTAGTTGGCTTACCTTTGTCGGCTTCTGCGGTAGTTGGGCACCAGGTGAGTTTCACTTACCGAGATTCACGGTCGTCGACATCGTCAGCTCAGGGTAGCGGATCGGGAGTAAGATAGGCACGTAAAACTACGTTAATAAATTATCGGACAGATATGCAAGTTGATCAGTATATTTTAATAACAGGTAATACCGACGCGTGGTTAAATCGAATTAACCGATTATTGCAGCTACATGATTTAATAGTGGATAATATAGGCCGTTGCTTTGAACGACAAGCCCGATATTGTGACCGACATCACCAAGATGTCCGATTTTGCTGTATGTGATCAGGTACGTGTTCAACAACACGTTTTGTCTCGCGGTGCGGAACGATTTTCATCCAAATTGGCCCGTAAATTCTCTACCGACATTTATAAGGTATCAAACGTAGTTTCACCCGTCGTATACGAGTTGACCGATGCTCGAGGTCGACTTGCAGGTCAACAACACGTTAAAGAGTTAAGATTAGTTCACGTAACAAAAACCGATAACGAACTAGACGAATAGCGAGGCTAGAGAATAACGAGCTGTTTCCTTGTAACCGTGCCTTAAATATTGATTTGTTTTTTGAATTCTTTGTTTTTATTTTGGATTTTTGTAACTACTAGAAATATTAAAATATTTCCAGTCAAGATACATATTTTTGAAGAAAATTTCATACTCTACAAACAAGGTCTTGTCATTTTTTGCGAAATTCACTCCTTCAAAAGTTATTCAAGGTTAAAGTTAAATAAAAAACGACTTAAATAACCTGAATAACTTTCGAAGAAGTGAATTTAGCGAAAAATATGAAGAGACCTTTTTTGTAGAGCAATAAATTTCCTTTAAGAATATGTATCTTGACTAGAAAAATTTTAATATTTCTAGTGGTTACAGAAATCCAAAATAGAAACAAAGAATTTAAAGAACAAATCAATGTTTAAGGCACGGTTACAAGGAAGCGGCTCGTTTTATGTCAATTGGCTAAGAGAGATTTTTTGTAGGGAATACAATTTCCTTTAAGAATACATTGCTAAAATTTTTCAGATAGATGATTTACAAGTTTCGGGTAAAAAATGAAATTTTTGTCAAAAAATTATTAGTCGTAACGATACACCTCTTAATATCAATATTAAGAGCTCAAACTTGCACAAAAATTTTTTTTGTCATCAGAAATAATATTTTTACAGTATCGGAAAAAAAACCAGTCAGTTTTTTTGGCCCAGTCTACTACATATAAGAATAGTAAGAAATGAGATTATATATACGCCTCATTGAAAAATCTGATAATCGAAAATGTTAAAATAAAAATACAATTTTAAAAATGTCCAGATATACGCCCAGTGTCAAATTTAGAAAACGAATGATTTTTCATGTAATTCTAAAACCACCCTGGTGGATCCAAATTACTATAATTTACAGCATTTTTCCGTAATTCTCCATAAAATACAGTATTTTGACGGCAAATTTGCCGAAACTAACGGTTGTTCACGGTAATGTATAGAAATTCACCTCATTTGCGGCATTTTTACCGTAAGCACCATATATTTTTTTAATTATACAGTTTTGACAGAGCAATACTTCACTTCACGGTAAAATACCGCAGGATTGCCGTAATTTTAGGTCAATCATCGTTCACATACAAAAAATTTACGGTAACTATGCCGCAATTCGCCTGTAAACTACCGAACTCTTGCACCAAAACATCATTTTTGCCATAAATTACGCTAATTATCGTAATTCACCGTCATTCAGATCTGCCAGGGAAAGAAGGTTATATGTTTTAGTTAAAAAGTTATATGATTAAAATGCGACAGAAATAGCAGTTTTCGTTAACTGGAAAATTTCAAATCTCTACCATTTCTAAATTAATGAACCGATTTCGCTCATCTTTGAACTCAACCGAGCTAATTATTCAAAAAATAAGTATGTCAAGTTTTATGAAGATCTGTTCAGAATTGTGTACAATATCGTCGTAACACGGCACGTTACATTACACATACATGCATACATATATAAACTTTCGAACCTATGGTATTTTTGGAATATACTTGACAAATTATGATAGACTATGGTGAAATTTTTTTAAAATTCCACCATGAGAACAAATTTAATAGGAAGATATCTATGAAATCCACTAAAATTCGTTTCTAACAGCTTTTCTACGAGTCAACCAATTTATTTTACCTTATAACTTAAGAAACACCACTAGTACGATCACATGAAAGAAGATGATTTTTTCGAAATTTTTTAAAAAATGTACTGCATGCTATGATTTAATGGTATAAGGATATATTTGTCGACATAACATAAATATAAGAAAAAATTTTTAAACCTAAAAATTCAAAATTCTGCAAGTTACGCACAATCTCCCTACACTCCAAAAGAAAAGTCCTCCCACTGCTGCAGTGGTAGCAACCTTGACAGCGCATGAAATCAAAAAAACTAAAAAAGTTATTAAACTACCCGACTACACGGAAAGAAAATTATGGAAATGGTTTCTATAATTTATGGGAATGGTTCCTATAATTTATGGGAATGGTTCCTATAATATTATAGGAACCATTCCCATGAATTATAGGAACCATTCCTATAATTATAGGAGCTATTCCCATTTTTATAATGTTATAGAAATGGTTTCTATAATTATAGGAATAGTTCCTATAATATAATAGGAATTATTCCTTTACTATTATAGAAATGGTTCCTATACTATTATAGGAAAAGTTCCTATAATAGTATAGGAATAGTTCCTATAATAGTATAGGAATGGTTCCCATAATGGTATAGGGGTCGTTCCTATAATATATAGGAACCATTACTATAATAGTATGGGTACAATTCCTATACCATTATAGGAACCATTTCTATAATGCATAGGAATACTCCCTATAATTTTCTTTCCGTGTAGAAATTTTAGTTAGGCAGACGTTACGCCCGAATAGGGCAAGCCAAATTCTAGACTTGCGCCAAATGAGGCCAGTTGTAAGCCCTGCCTACTTTGCCTTCCTTCTTAAGCAGTGGTTTGGAAATCATACTTGCTGTTGTAGCTTAAGCCGAGTTTGCGCCAAATTAGGCAACCACATAAGGCTCGCATCGCATACAAGCCTGATGCTTATGCATAGAAATTTGCAATATATGTGCACGTATGACTATAATGATCGTATAACTTAGTCAAACAAAAGTAAAAAAAAAAAAAAAAAAAATTTTAATTGTTTAAAATTATTTTTGCAGGGCATTTATCATCAGATGGGCCAATTTAATGTCATTTCAATTTCAAATCGAAGTAGAAATTTTTAATTCAAGAAACCGCGAAACTTATCAAAGACCGATATTGTGGGATTCGAACCCGGAACCCTACGAACGAACGACCAACGCTTTAACTACTATGCTACACTACCAATTGTGGCTCCTAAGTTTATTTATGCTATCTAAATATTATCTGGTACCAGCCAGGAATTTCAAAGATATACCTAACTTAGGCAATGACGAAGACTTTCCTAATAATAACCAAATATGACATACCTAACTTTGGCAATCCTTTGGTCATCCTTATTGCGTTTTAGTCAGGAATTCCAAAGACGATCTGAACTTACGCCCATCCGAAAACTTCTAATAACAATCAAGTTTGGAAAAGTGTTAGTATATCGAGTTTCGATTTTTCTCATAATTACCGGATAAGGTTCAAATTAGGCTTGCCGTAGATCGGAAAGCCTCAATCGTCCCGAATCGGTATTTTATCATGCCACACTGAAATTCCAGTCGGGATATATTTAGAACAGTTACCATTGCTATGTGGCAGTTAATAATTCCAATGTTAGGCCTCAGTTCGGCTTTACCACAAGACTTTTCTAGTTTCATCTAACTTTGGCATACCAAACTTCGGCAAACCTAAGGTTAACATTACTACCTACTAGTCAGGAACTCCTATAGAATGCCGTACTTCGGCAATGCAACAGAGTTTCATGATGACAATTGCATCTGGAATTCTTTCAGCATGCCACTGTTCGTTTTGCCTCACAAAGATTTGATAAGATACGAATTAGGCTTCCCTTAGTTAGACCAAACTAATTTTTCGGCAAGCCTTACTAAAACTTCTAGTTGGATAGAAGGTATTTCTCGTACCATGACCCTCGGGCTGAGAAAAAAATTGAAATTTAAGGGAACCCGGTGGTTTAGAGACTGAAAATTTCATGATTTAAAAAAAATTTTTTTTCATATGTTAATAAATATCAAATTTTTTGAAATTTTGAGGGATTATTTTATTGTTATTAATCTATACAAAAATGCTTATCACGACGAAAAAAAATTATCTTGAGTATTTGAAAGATGGCGTTGAAGCCAGCTCCTTTAAGAAAAGGGACCTAGGTGGCGTAGAACAATTCAGCTCTTCTATGGGTCTGAAAAAAAAAATTTAATGGATTTGTCACGTAGCGATTCAAACGTGAATCACTGCGCGCGCTTTCCCATCTCGCCGTGAGTTTGACAACACCTCCTAGCTCAAATTAAGCGCATTAATCTATTGTGATTTGTTATTATTTAAATATTTATATTATTTTATTGGATTATTTTATTATGACTTAATTATTTATTTATTGATATTATGGTTTATAATATTTATATTTACACTTATCCAAAAAATTAAAGGAACAAGAAAATTTTATAAAATTTTTAGTGATTTTTGGAAGTCTGTATTTTAGTGAAAAATGATCGTATCGAAAAAATAAAAAAAGCAAATTGAAGCTTGAAATTTCTAGTTTAAAGATCTTTCAGCCAAATAATTTTCTGAGCCACAGTTTTTGCGGAATCATAAGAAATATGCCGAGACAAAATTTTTCTAAATTTTCCAGTTTTGTTTTTTAGGTCTACGGGGCCGGGAAAATTTTTTTCGAAAAAACCAATTCATGGCTCGTTTAGGAAATTTATTCAGCTACAATTTGCTTTTTTTTGTTTCTCTGTACGACAATATGCTGCTGAGATATCAGCCTTCAAATGAAAAAGGGTCCTTTTGTCTTTGATTATCGATATCTTAGCAGCTAATGGTCGCACAGTAATTTAAAGGGCAGTTTAAGAAACTTGAATAAATGCCCTACAAGCTCTATTTTCGATTTTTTTGAAAAAAAATTTTTTTTTATCCTTAATATCAATTTGAAAAACCCACAAAAAATGGCCATTTTCTGGTTTTTTAGTCAACTCATCGCTACTTTGTAAATATCGATAAAAAGAATAATGTTGCCAGGTGATTTTACAGCTTGATGTACCCCCAAAAACCCTGGAAATTTTCAGATTGATCCATCGAACCGTTTGTCCGGACCGATTGCTCAAAGTTTTATAAAACAATTAAAGGAACAAGATTTGTTCCTTAATTTGTGTAATCATTACCAAAATGAAAAAATTGATTTTTTTCGGATTTTCTTTCATTTTCACGTTAGTTATTCGGTAAATGTAAGGTGAAAAGAAAAAAAATTTTTTTTTTCAAAAAACGAGATAAAACAAGAGTCTTTTTAACATTTTTTTTTTTACATTTTATTCAAGTTTTTTTTTTTTTTTCGTTTTTTGAAAAAAAAATTTTTTTTTCTCTTCACCTTACATTTACCGAATAACTAACGTGAAAATGAAAGAAAATCCGAAAAAAATCAATTTTTTCATTTTGGTAATGATTACACAAAATAAGGAACAAATCTTGTTCCTTTAATTGTTTTATAAAACTTTGAGCAATCGGTCCGGACAAACGGTTCGATGGATCAATCTGAAAATTTCCAGGGTTTTTGGGGGTACATTAAGCTGTAAAATCACCTGGCAACATTATTCTTTTTATCGATATTTACAAAGTAGCGATGAGTTGACTAAAAAACCAGAAAATGGCCATTTTTTGTGGGTTTTTCAAATTGATATTAAGGATAAAAAAAAATTTTTTTTCAAAAAAATCGAAAATAGAGCTTGTAGAGCATTTATTCAAGTTTCTTAAACTGCCCTTTAAATTACTGTGCGACCATTAGCTGCTAAGATATCGATAATCAAAGACAAAAGGACCCTTTTTCATTGGAAGGCTGATATCTCAGCAGCATATTATCGTACAGAGAAACAAAAAAAAGCAAATTGTAGCTGAATAAATTTCCTAAACGAGCTATGAATTGGTTTTTCCGAAAAAAATTTTCCCGGCCCCGTAGACCTAAAAAACAAAACTGGAAAATTTAGAAAAATTTTGTCTCGGCATATTTCTTATGATTCCGCAAAAACTGTGGCTCAGAAAATTATTTGGCTGAAAGATCTTTAAACTAGAAATTTCAAGCTTCAATTTGCTTTTTTTATTTTTTCGATACGATCATTTTTTACTAAAATACAGACTTCCAAAAATCACTAAAAATTTTATAAAATTTTCTTGTTCCTTTAATTTTTTGGATAAGTGTATATTTTGAGAATTATTTTGAATATTATGTACTTAATCGATATTTTCATTTCAGTCAGTAGCACACGTGTGTGTAGATCATACATAAAAATATCGACCGAAGGGAGAGTAAGTCGATATAGTGGGGATAAAAATCGATATTTTTCTCCAGCCACGTGGTGCACTGAAATAATTATTATTTTATTGTTCAAAGGATTAATAATCATTATGTTTATGTTTATGGATAGAAAATATTATTTAATTTATTATTACTATATAACTCAGGTCGTTTAATGATTTAAATATTTTATTTTAATTGATAATTTCGGGTCCGAGGTCATGAGAGGGGATAACACGTGAGTGATTACCCTCCCTCGGGAAAATCAACGAAAATATAGTCAGAGAGGACCGGGATTTTGTAAAGATAGGACGTGTTGTTGCCCGTGATTATTTTTGAGTAAATTGTTCTGGCCCAGGTGCCTTAATAAAATAATTACATAGTATTGAAAAAC
Organism: Microplitis manilae; assembly: GCA_030273425.1. Classification (NCBI taxonomy): domain Eukaryota; kingdom Metazoa; phylum Arthropoda; class Insecta; order Hymenoptera; family Braconidae; genus Microplitis; species Microplitis manilae. The sequence goes on along the minus strand of CP092722.1, from coordinate 21,087,944 downwards.
TCAAGAAGTAAATTATTGTCAACGCCGGTAAGTCAATTTTGTTATCATCGGCTATCGCTAGTCCTTTAGTAGAGTTGATCGTGATATTTGTTGGATAAATAATTGAACCTGAGTTATATTGTTGTAATAAGTTCAATTTGTTCGGCGTACGTTTCATGTACGTATAGACGCGTCGAGTGAATTCCTTAGAGGATTAGACGAGGATAGCAAGTGTGGCTCCTTGTCTTACACTAGTATTTTACATATTATTTGAAAAGTATATTTGAGTAGTTAATATTATTTCTCTAGGTAAAATTTATTTTATAATTTGATGGTATGCAACCCAGTGTTGCCAAATATATAGAGTACCCGCGTCTTTCTCTCCCCATAGTAAATAATTTAAAGTAAAGATTATTATTAGTTATTAGTTTACAATTTATATGTTATATTGAGTTTGAATAATTGTAACTTGTGTTTGAATTCCCCAGTGGATAATTTAATAGTACAGTTTTCTCATTATTGTTTGGCTTGATAGAGCCTATTATTATTTAATAAAACTTTGTTATAAATACTTGGGTATTGTAATAATCTGTTGAATTTTTTTAAATATATTTTGAACTAAATAATTTAGAAAAAGGAATCCAGTGATAGCCAATAATTGTTTGTTTATTTCCTGGATATATTTAATAGTAATTATTCCGTATTATTATTTTTGTTCATTATATATTTATTTGATTGTCATTCCGCTTGGTGCATACATTCTCGCTCAGGATTTCGTCCCGTGATCTCTCCCCTGAATATTTATTATTTTTGTCCGTTTTTGTAAAAACGGAATGGCGCCCTCGTGCACTAACCCAGCCTGAAGAGCTGGTCCAGGGACAATTTTAATTTATTTATAATTATTTATTATTTTTGTTTATAATTTTTAATACACTTGGGTGAACACATACGACTCCGGATTTTTATTCGCGTCTCCGTCGTGAAAAGGAAAACAGTTTACGTTATAGATATTTAATCAGTATAAATATGCCTTCAGCCGGTACTAGAATAAAAAAAAAAATTTTTTTTGAAGAAATGGCACTTTGTTTTAATTTTTAGTCCAAAAATTGCCCTTTTTTTCGTAACATTTTGCAAGTTAAAAAACAAAAATATTCAACGCAAAAATTTTATTCTAGTACCGGCTGTAGCTGTTGGTGTATTACATAACATTTATGAATTTGAAAGTAATCGACCGGATAATTTTTTTTTTTCAACTACGCCAGGCAGAAAAAAAGTAGTTCCGAGATAAGCGCGTTCAAAGTTTTAGTTAAAGAAATTCTGAAGAAAACTAGATTTGAAAATATACTTACGATTAATCAGTTATTCCAGCACCGTATTTTTTTCTTGTGCATTTCTTCGGTTTTTCTTGTTTTTCATTATATGTTGACTTGTTTATCATTATTATAACGTAGGTATAGAAACTAAAGCAGATGTTTTCCGTCGCATAATAGAATAAAAATTACTTACTCGGCCGGTCTGCTAAATGGCGTTTAGAACATGAAATACTGGGAATATCATCACCATATTTTCACAGTATATTTTTGAAATACTATACTTTCGAAATATGCAAAAAAAATCGATTTTTCAAAATTTCTAGACCATTGGGTCCCCTTAATAAAATGGTGAAATTTTTGAAAGAAATTTTAAAGTTTGCACTAAAATATGATTTTTTTTGGCCTGCCAAAATTACATTTTTGATTTGATCGGAAAACTGTAGGTTCATAGTACGTAGAAACATTTACAAAAAAAAAATCGGTCTGTCGGTTGACTTTGTGGGCCAGCCCCGAAACTTCCCGCCTATTTCGAGCTCCTTGAGCTCGAAAAATTGTTGTGGATACATTTTCGAGCTCCTCGAGCTCGAAAATACTTTTGTATGCGTTTATTTTCGAAAAATGACGTTTTTTACCAATTTTTCTACAACGATATCTCTTGAACGAATAAACCGATTGAGACGTTTAAGGTGGCAATCGACGCGTTTTATTGAGTTCTACAACTGATCAAATTTTGAAATTGAGTAATCGAGTCGTTTTTGAGAAATTTTCAAAATACTAAAAAAAAATTTTTTTTTTAATTCTTTCGTTAACGGTTTCTCTCGAACAAATAAACCGATTTTGATTTTTGAGGCGGTATTCGACGCGGCTTACAAAGTTTAAGAGCGGATTAGATTTTGGGATCAATCCATTCAGTGAATTAAAAGTTATTCAAAAAAAACAGTTTTGAAAAAATTTTATTTTTGAAATATCTCCGAACGTACCCGACCGATTAAGCTCAAATTGTCAGTGTTTATAGTCAATAAAAAGGCGCGTCGAATGACATCTTAAGGTTCAAAATCGGTTCATCCGTTCAAAAGTTACAGAATATTAACATACGTACGTACATACATACATACATACACTCGAACATCATCGTGAAATTAGTCAGAATAGCTTCCTAGGACCTCAAAACGTCGACATCTGTTGAATTTCAATTTTCACAAATCGGACTGAAACCAATAACTTCCCGAATTTTTTAAAATTTGCAATTTTCGTAGCGGGAAGTTAAAAACTGGTATTCGAATTAAATCTATTGGATGATTTGTCTTCGAGTTGTATATCGATAACTGCAGCAATTTTGAAAAATATATTTTCAAGTAACAATATGCAGCTGCTCTTTAGATACCTGCAACTCGAAAAAACTATTCAAGATATGGACTTTAAATTTTAATATGTTATATTTGAAGGTCTATAAGGTCTATACCTTTAGATATAACAAAGACTATCGAAATAAGCAAGAAAAATTGATTTTTTGTCAATTTCACACAGTGGTCACCCTTAATATTTTTGTGAATAATCGGCTGTTAAATAAACGTGGCATAGATAGAATAATAAGAAAGTTATAAAATGTTAAAAAAAAAAATTCTATTTGTTGACCAAATAAATCTAAAAAAATAAAGTACGTTCGCATATAATGTGAAATTGGATATTTGACCCGGAGATTCCTCGCAGGTAGAGAAGTGTATATAATAACGGGGTCTACATTACCTGAGTTTATTTACACACACACACACACACACACACACACACACACACACACACACACACCGATGCGAATACTGATACTCATATTAATATCTATACATGCATATGTTCATATACTTTGCAGAGTATATAAGATAGCTAGTATAGAGTGAGAAGAATAAGAGTAAGTTGGATCCGCGAACTGGTCTGGATCAGAACTATACTCAAAGGATACTTTGTGTACGTGTGTTGTGAGATCGACGAGAAAGGTCCGGCAATCTTCTTGTGGGCGGACGTCGGGCAAGAGCCCAGTGGAGATCGGTGCCCCCCGCCAAGGACACCCACAGCGCGCCCAACACTGTTTGCTTCTTCCGAGCTTGTATCAAACCAATATTGCATTAAACTCACTATATCACCATTTAAATATGTCAAAGTGCATCCTTATATTCTTTCGTAATTTTTTTCCATTCCTTTGCTATATTGACATCACCAAATAAATTATTTATGGTTACATTATGATGATATATATGAAAAAATTGTGAATTTTTGAATTAATTATGAAACTAATTATTTAATATATATTTTTTTTAATACTAATTAATTATGTTTTTTAGGAAATTTATTTAAAATACCATATAATTATTTTTTTCATTCACAAAAATTAATAACCATCAATAAATTATTCGTTCATTCAATCAATTAAGATACATTTATTCATGTAATACATGACAAATTTTTACTTTTTATTTAATTTCTTTATTTTCTTCTTATTTTTTCATTATTTTAAATAATTCACTATTAATTATTTTTGTCATTAACTCAATCAGTGAAATTAATATAAATTTTTAGGACTCATTAATTTTTTTAAATTTTATAAAATTTTAATTTAATTTAGTGTATTTTTAATTTATAAAAAAAATTCAAATAAATTTACTTTGCATAAAAAAATAATGAAAAGTTAATTTTAAAATATAATTTTTTCTTACAATAAAATGAATCACTAATTCCATTATAAAGTACAATCAAAGTGTAAAAAAAACAATGGAAACAAATATTTGATAATGGTTGATTATAATGCATTATAGGGTATCAAAGTCTAATGTAGTTATTTATTTTTTTTATGATTCAACTAGATGAAGATGATAACAATTTATATTGTAACTTCTTAAGACTAAAATTACTCACGTCCTGAGAATAATCATGTCCTGGTCATGTATATAAATGTACACTATGTACCGACATTTAGAAAAAAATAAAGATAATAAATGGCATGACAATTGAATAAATTAGAAATAACAGAAAAACAATTAAAAACCAAAATTGAAATGATTATGTAACTGAAGTTTCGAACGTTCATTGAACGAAAATAGAGTTTGAAGTAACTATTTTAGTTCTCAGAATTTACTGAAATATGAATTAAAAGTACATTAAATGATATATTTGACCCATCGAAATCATCGACCCTATTCCAATTTGTCGAAAATACCTCTACGGCCGAGCTGTAGATATTTTTGAATATGCCAACTCATACGAAAAAAAAAATATATGCGGATATATCCGGGTGGATCTATATATGCGACATATATTTTTATATATGTCACATATATCCAGGTTCGCTTGGATATATCCCGGATACATATTTTTTTCGTATGGGAATAGGAAAACCCCACCGTAACAGTGTGGTAGCTATATCAGGCAAGTCTAATGTGTCCGTAAAAAATTTTAACCCCTCCTCCATTTGTCGAAACCATCTCCACGACCAAGTTGTGAATATTTTTGAACGCGCCAGTTGGAAGACATCACCAAAATGGTGTGGTGGGTATATGAAGCAAGTCTGACGTGCCTATAAAAAATATAAACCCCACTCCGATTTGTCGGAACCATTTCCACGGCCAAGTTGTGGATATTTTTGAATGCCCGAGTAAAAACGTGAAATAGCCGCAATACCGCTGCAACAGCGCCGCACGGGCTCTCAACGCCCACAACACCGCAGCGACAAATTTGTAACGAAATAATAAAATTAAAATTTCCGCAACACCGCTGCAGCACGATAGGATTATATTAATATTCTCTGAAAAACTTTCCAAATTCCGCAACACCACCGCGACACTGCTGCAACAAGTTTATGATGAGATAAAATTATGATTGCTGCAACGCCGCTGCACCATAGCCTTAACACTCGACAAACGAATCATATATATTTTATCATTTTTGAAACAATTTTCTAAGTCGCATATCATCATATGACTTATTTTTAAATTCAGATTAAAAATGATCAGCGAGCCCCAGGTGAAAAAATTTCGCCGAAAATAGGCCAAAATAGCTTAATTTGACCGAAATCACGCCGAAACTGTAAAACAAAAACGTTGGGAAATCCAAAATTGCACACCTCAATCGCTCATTTTATTTTGAATCATTACTTTTATTTTTCTTTTTTATCATGGATTTTTATTCAACTTTTAAATTATTAATTTGATTTGTTTATTACTTAATTCCAGTTTATTTTTTTTTTTATTATTTAAATTTTTTCTAAATATCCCGCATTTTTGTTGTAGATATCGTTTTTTTTTTCAATCCTACTGTTTTATGCTAGTGCTGCCACCGGTAGTTGATGGGGAGAAAAAAAAATCTACTTTTATAATAATAACAATAGTAAAAATAAAAATGGTTGCTCAACTTTTCGTGAATAATTAGTTTTACGTTTTTAACTAATTACAATCAAACTAAAAGGATTTAGACAGTAATTTTCAATAGGATTCTTGTGATCGAAAATACAAAGATAACAAAAAAAAAGTTATACCGATTAATTGTTTCTATTGAGAGTTATTTGGTTTACTAAGTTTCATACACGACAATTGACAACTCGTGTCACTGGGATTAAAATAATTTATATTTAATTAATGGAATAATTAATCAACTTAAAATTGGGCCGAAATTATTCTTTAATAAATTGGCTTTGCGTTAGTATATAATTTGACCCATTTTATTGTAATTGAATAAGTCTAGAAATAATTTAATGTGAGTGAATGAATCAAAAAATTTAGAGCGATCATAAAGCAACCTCAGCGCTTTCGCGCTTGAGGTGTGCAATTTTATTGAAAGAGGCCGAAAACCGGCCGAAAAATTTTTATTCTGCATAAAGATGCCGAAAATTGGCCGATATTTTGCCAACAAATAAATTTGCCTGTTTTCGGCCAGATTATATATTGTTTTCTAATGACATTATCGCGAGTAAAAATCTTTGGCCAAAAACAGTCTGAAAGTTAAATTGGCCTGTTTTCGGCCATAGTATTTTTTTTTAAATAAAATTATGGTAGTTAAAAAAAAATTGCATAAAACTCAAAATAGAACATAAAAAAATTTCAAGTTGTGGAACTTAAAAGGATATTTCAAAATTTTGAGAAATATTATGTTTTAAATTTATAAAATTTTTTAGTAACTCCCCGGGAAAAAATGATCAGACCTGGTCATGCCTGTTCATGTATGATCAGGCCTGAAATCAGACATGATCAGGCCTGATCATACCTGTCCCTGCCTGTTCATGTCTGAAGCGTTAAATACACTCAGGCCTGATCATGCCTGTTCATGTCTGTTCATGGCTGTTTATGTCTGTTCATGTCTGAAGCGTTAAATACGCTCAGGCCTGATCATACCTGTTCATGTCTGTTCATGGCTGTTTATGTCTGTTCATGTCAGAAGCGTTAAATACACTCAGGCCTGATCATGCCTGTTCATGTCTGTTCATGGCTGTTTATGTCTGTTCATGTCTGAAGCGTTAAATACGCTCAGGCCTGATCATACCTGTTCATGTCTGTTCATGGCTGTTTATGTCTGTTCATGTCTGAAGCGTTAAATACACTCAGGCCTGATCATGCCTGTTCATGTCTGTTCATGGCTGTTCATGTCTGTTCATGGCTATTCATGTCTGTTCATGGCTGTTCATGTCTGTTCATGGCTGTTCATGTCTGCTCATAGATATAAAATTTTGTTGACCAAGAATCTATCACACCCAGGAAAAAATTCTCAGAACTGATCAGACATGAACAGACCTGAGTCTTCAGGCCTGATCAGACATGAAAAATGACTATGCCTGACCAGGTCTGATCAGATATGTTCATGTCTGTTCATGCCCATCCGGGAAAGAAATTATATATAAAAAATGGCCCTATATAATTATATATAATTATGTATAACAATATTATATTATATATAATTATTACTATAAAAATAAAAAAAACGTGAAAAATTCGGGCGTGTGCAGGATTTGAACCGTGGACCTTGCGCTCTAAAGTTTAACTCGCTACCCACTGACCTAAGTGATTTAGTTGATAAGTAAGTTTCGTATGAACTTTAAGGAATGAAATTCTTGTATGTTATAGATTCTTGGTCAACAAAATTTTATATCTATGAGCAGACATGAACAGCCATGAACAAACATGAACAGTCATGATCAGGCCTGAGTGTATTTAACGGTTCAGACATGAACAGCCATGAACAGACATGAACAGGCGTGATCAGGTCTGAGTGTATTTAACGGTTCAGACATGAACAGGTATGACCAGACATGAACAGCCATGAACAGACATGAACAGCCATGAACAGACATGAACAGCCATGAACAGACATGAACAGCCATGAACAGACATGAACAGCCATGAACAGACATGAACAGGCATGATCAGGCCTGAGTGTATTTAACGGTTCAGACATGAACAGGTATGACCAGACATGAACAGCCATGAACAGACATGAACAGGTATGATCAGGCCTGAGTGTATTTAACGGTTCAGACATGAAAAGATATGAACAGGCATGAACAGCCATGAATAGACATGAACAGGTATGATCAGGCCTGAGCGTATTTAACGCTTCAGACATGAACAGACATAAACAGCCATGAACAGACATGAACAGGCATGATCAGGCCTGAGTGTATTTAACGCTTCAGACATGAACAGACATAAACAGCCATGAACAGACATGAACAGGCATGATCAGGCCTGAGTGTATTTAACGCTTCATACATGATCAGGCATGATCAGGTCTGATCATTTTTTCCCGGGATAGTAAAAACATTTAATTATTTAATAGTTACAGTGACATAATTTTCATGGGAATTGCTTATATTTTGATACAATGTACAATTTTCTTTAGTGGTATCATTGATGGAAGTTGCTTGAAAGTTCGTGGCTGAGTGAAAACATATTAATGAGCGAAAATAAAAAATCGATTTCTTGAACTTCATACGAGCAAAATTTTTTATTATTAACAGATTATAATTTTAATTAATTATTTCTGATGAATATATGTAAAGGGAGCTCGTAATTATTCCGTAGTCAATATAAATGTCTAAATATATAAGACCTAACTTCACTAAGTATTAGTAATATTTTTCATAATTCATACATTCTAAAACTTCCCTTCGGAATAAAATTCACTTCGGGGGGACAAAAGAAATAGAAAATCATTAACTTTACGTTCACTCCATATTGACTCCGCGATCACTCCGCAATTTTTTTACAGTATGAGCATAGTAGTTAATCGTATAGAAAAAACGAGTTACATATGACCATACATGACCATATGTAGAGTAGGGTGGGTCAAAAAAATCGAATAATTTATTTTTGACTTAATACTTTGAAAAATAGGTTCGTAGACACCTAAAAAGGATTCTGTCCAAGTATGAGCTCTTAATTATAACGGGAAGGTCCTCCGCTTTGCGGGTATCTATTTTTTTCGTATAATCAGACAAAAAAATTTATATCTCGCTTCCAACTGCTTGGAAAAATATTCCGTGACATAGACTTTGTAAGAAATCGATTGCTCTACACAGAAAAAAAGTTATCTTGAGTCAAGAAACTATTATTGAAGACCACCGTTTTCGGGAACCAAGTCAAGATTTTCTTGAGCTAAGAGAATTTATCTTGGCCAGATAAAATTACTACTTTATCTGAGAAAGTGTAGGTCTCTAAAAAAATTTTCTTGAATTAAGAATATTTACCTTCAACCAAGAATTTTTTTTTTTCTGTGTACAAAAAAGGTCTCTTAAGATTTTTTCAAAAAGCCAACCGATTAAAAGATATTCATAGTTGAAGTTTGGTTATTTTGAGGAAAATATTCGTTTTTATTATGAATTTTATAAGTCGATGAAAAAACATTATTTCGAATTGCGGAACTCGTGATTTTGTAGATACACGGAAAAATTAAAACCCGACTGGTTCCTGTGCAGCACACGACTCAGTCGTGTGCCAGAAAAAGTAAGGGCAAGCACACGACTGGTTCTGGTGCGCACCCGAACCAGTCGTGTCTAGCACCAGACTCAGTCTGGTGCAGCACCCGAACGGCAGCACCGTAATCAGTCGTAGGCAGAACAATACTGATTATGGTGCTGCCGTTGTAGCCGTTCGGGTGGCGCACCAGACTGAGTACGGTGCTAGACACGACTGGTTCGGGTGCAATACTGTAACTATTCATGTGCTGCTCTCGACTCATTCTGGTGCAACACCGTAACTACTCGTGTGCTACACACGAACGGTTGCTGTTTATAACTTTTTAAGTGCAGTTAATGAAAATGTCAACAAATTTCAAAAGTACAAAACCTCAATATTAAAAAATATTTAAAATATATTGTCACACTCATGTATAAACGATGATGGAATATATTTATAAATTTTTTACTTACTTACCTTAATACTTAAATGCTATTACCCAACAGAATATTTCAAATATTTTTAAATATTGAGGTTTTGGGCTTTTGAAATTTGTTGACATTTTCATTAACTGCACTTAAATAGTTATTAACAGCAACCGTTCATGTGTAGCACACGAGTAGTTACGGTGTTGCACCAGAATGAGTCGTGAGCAGCACATGAATAGTTACGGTGTTGCACCCGAACCAATTGTGTCTAGCACCGTACTCAATCTGGTGTGCCACCCGAACGACTACAACGGCAGCACCAGAACCAGTCGTGTGCTTGCCCTTATTTTTTCTTGCACACGACTCAGTCGTGTGCTGCACAGGAACCAGTCGGGTTTAAATTTTTCCGTGTAATTCACTGCTCTACAAAAATGGTCTCTTATGATTTTTCGATTAAGTAAAGCCGTTACGAGATATCCATCGTCAAACATTAATGAATATCAATATTTCCAGTTTTTGATCAATAATTTGATAAATTTCAATTTAAATTATTAGTTTCAGGAAAAATTACATAAATTTGAGTTTCGATGGATAAAGAAATGTTATAAACAATTTTTTTAATATTGTTTGCAGTCTTGACCTTGTTTGATTGCATTAAAACAAGAAATTAGAGCATTTTTTTCGACATATAGCCAATGATTACGATAAAAAACGAAGAACAATTCCAGTACTTATTGTAAGATGTCAAAGAACATCAAAAAACATACCCAAGTTGTAATAAAGGAAACTATTTATAGTATGAGCGTACTGTTATGTTAAAAATATTGACAATTACATTGCAATTGATAATTCAATAAAAAAATTTATCTATAAATAAGTTAAATACTGGTTTTTTTTCACTCGATTCAATACTTTCCATATTAAATTTGACAAAGAAATGTGTCATTTACTTTAAATTGAACTAATTATTGGCTATATGTCGAAAAAAATGCTCTGATTTCTTGTTTTAATGCAATCAAACAAGCTCAAGACTGCAAACAATATTAAAAAAAATGTTTATAACATTTCTTTATCCATCGAAACTCAAATTTATGTAATTTTTCCTGAAACTAATAATTTAAATTAAAATTTATCAAATTATTGATCAAAAACTGGAAATATTGATATTCATTAATGTTCGACGATGGATATCTCGTAACGGCTTTACTTAATCGAAAAATCATAAGAGACCATTTTTGTAGAGCAGTAAATTATCTACAAAATCACGAGTTCCGCAATTCGAAATAATGTTTTTTCATCGACTTATAAAAGTTATAATAAAAACGAATATTTTCCTTAAAATAGCCAAACTTCAACTATGAATATCTTTTAATCGGTTGGGTTTTTGAAAAAATCATAAGAGACCTTTTTTGTAGAGCATTCAATTTCTTACAAAGTCTATGTCACGAAATATTTTTCCAAGCAGTTGGAAGAGAGATATAAATTTTTTTATCAGATTATTAGAAAAAAATAGAAACCCGCAAAACGGAGGACCTTCCCGTTATAATTAAGAGCTCATACTTGGAGAGAATTCTTTTTAGGTGTCTACGAACCTATTTTTCAGAGTATAAAGTCTAAAATAAATTATTCGATTTTTTTGACCCACCCTAATGTAGAGCTAATATACTTCTTAAACAATTTTATATATAACTATATAACCAAAATTACAGATACCACAATTACTTACATACCGGATTTTATAGCACATGAAAAAAAAAATAAGAAATTTTTTTGTTATTAATAATAATAGATTTTCAATTATATTGTGCTGTTTTAAAAATGATGTATTCTTTCAGTCTCATGTAGCACAAGTAAACTTAGTAGTCACTGTTGGTAGTGTAGCCTAGTCGTTAATGCGTCGGTTTTTCGTTCGTTAGGTCCTGGATTCGAGTCCCACTAAAGCGTGCGCGGTTAATCGATATTCTAGCGTCTTTTCGCGAAGTAAAAAATTTCTACTAAGTTAGAAATTAAATTAAACACATTATCTGATGATTCCCGCACCACCAAAATAATTGAACAAAAAAAAAAGAAAATACGGTAACTGAGTAAATCTGTTTTTTCAATTGATTTGAAATTTCGATACATAGCTATATAAATATTGGAAAATTTTAATATAATATTAATTTTAATAATTTTCTTTTTCCGGGCAATTAAATAAGTATTTGATACTTACAATTATTTCCATCCTATTCGATTAGATGAAATAATAATAACAATAATAATTATAAATATTTTCACACGGAGCCGCTGTGTTGCGGCAGAGATTTTTATAAAATTATGATAGCGTGCAGCTGTGTTGCGGCGACGGTTCGGATTAAAATAAACAGTGTGCAGCATTGTTGCGGCTATGACGGCAGAGAATAAAAATTTAGCGTGCGGCGATTTTGTCCTCCAAACGGCTATGTTGCAGCGGTGTTGCGGCAGAAGATGAAAATTTTATTTTTACTTGGGGTAGTGTATATATATATATATATATATACTACACCGACAGAAAGTTGAAGAGCCCTGAACTGCACATCTGATACCCTCGGCTTCGCCTCGGGTATCATGACGCGCAGGGCAAGAATCTCCAACTTTCTGCCTTTGTATTGTAATATACTATATTTAAATTGTTTTTATTCTTAAATATATATTGCTTTCTCTTGACAACTATTTTTAGTTTCATATGACTCAAAAAAATAAATTTTAAGGTGTAATAAATCGTTCCCCTACGATTAGACATTACTTATTGTTATTCAATAAAAAAAAAAAAAAAAAAACAATTCTAAACTTCTTATTTGTCACTTTTTTTAACCCAAAAAATTACATTTTTTTATTTTTTAGATTACAGATAATTTTGTTTCATTTAAAAAATTTTAGCAATTGGAATACAAATTATTATTTTCAAATATTTTTAGTGGCCAATTTTGCCTCGTTTACAGAGAATCAGCCAAAAAATGGATTAGTATATTAAATTTTTTATAATTTGACGATAAAAATATGAAACAATCATTTTTTCAGAATTTTCGGCTGGTCCATTTTGCCCTAGGTATTATGGGTAGGGTTAATAACACGAAAATAAATTAAAGTTCTCTCCATTTGACGATAAGAGTATAAAAAAATCTTTTTTTCATAACTTTCGGCTAGTCCTCTTTGCTCCAGGTGCTATGCGTAGGGCTAAAAATGCGCAAATATATCAGTTTTATAGTACTCAGACAAAAAAAAATTTTTTTTTCTATGTAGTTTAAATAATCATTTATCTATCTATTTTAAACCTCAGATTTTAGTAAAATTCGCATTAAAACAGTAAATGATACATTTGACCCATCGAAATCATCGACCCTACTCCAATTTGTCGAAACCGTTTCCACGGCCAAGTTGTGGATATTTTCAAATGCGCTGGTTGGAAGACGGCACCAAAACGGTGTGGAAATAGTTTCGACAAATTGGAGTGGGGTTTTTATTTTTTATGGGCACGTATGACTTGCCATATATACCCATCACACCGTTATGGTGAGATCCTCTAATTGGCACATTCAAAATATCCACAACTTGGTCGTGGAGATGGTTCCGACAAATGGAAGTAGGGTCAATGATTTCGATGGGTTAAATGTATCATTTACTGTTTTAATGCGAATTTTACTAAAATCTGAGATTTAAAATAGTTAGATAAATGATTATTTAAACTACATAGAAAAAAAATTTTTTTTTTGTCTGAGTACTATGAAACTGATATATTTGCGCACTTTTAGCCCTACGCATAGCACCTGGGGCAAAGTGGACTAGCCGAAAGTTATGAAAAAAAGATTTTTTTATACTCTTATCGTCAAATGGAAAGAACTTTAATTTATTTTCATGATACCAGCATCGAAACTTGAAGTTTCAGTGTTTCTACAGCCCGTCGAAACAAGCTAATTTCAAGCCGATGCTGCAAACAACTGCTAGCGAATTCGTAATTCACAAATCCCTTCACAGCGGGCAGAAACATGCGTGTTTCTTCCCTTGGGAAGAAACACAATTGTTTCTGCCCTGTGCTAGATATATTTAATGTTCATTTGCAGCCCTATTACTCTCATTTGTTTACTTGTCACTTCAGCTTACTCATTTCATTTTTTAAGTGACAGTTTTAATTAATCAAATAAAATTACTGAAAAATGAGTGAAAATAATATTGTCGTACTATTTAATAAGTAACTGTAAATCACATAATGCTCATTCTCAAATAGTTCTCCGCATCATTGGCTTGAAATTAACTTGTTTCTTACTGGTTGCTGACACTGAATCTTTAAGTTCCGATACAGGTAATCATGAAAAATATAGTGTGTGACTCAGGATAAAACACGATTTCAGACTGCGGGTGATGTCAGCCCTTGCCTGCGGCTCGGGCAGCCAACCTCACCCTAGTCTGAAATCGTCTTGTTTCATCCCTTGTCACACAATATACTATTTCGTATTATTAACCCTACCCATAATACCTAGGGCAAAATGGACCAGCCGAAAATTCTGAAAAAATGATTGTTTCATATTTTTATCGTCAAATTATAAAAAATTTAATATACTAATCCATTTTTTGGCTGATTCTCTGTAAACGAGGTGAAATTGGCCACTAAAAATATTTGAAAATAATAATTTGTATTCCAATTGCTAAAATTTTTTGGGTTAAAAAAAATGACAAATAAGAAGTTTAGAATTGTTTTTTTTTTTTTTTTTTTTATTGAATAACAATAAGTAATGTCTCATCGTAGGAGAACGATTTATTACGCCTTAAAATTTATTTTTTCGAGTAATATAAAACTAAAAATAGTTGTCAGGAGAAAGCAATGTATTTTTATGAATGAAACCAATTTAAATATAGTATATTACACTACGAAGGCAGAAAGTTGGAGATTCCTGCACTGCGCGTTATGATACCCGAGCCGAAGCTGAGGGCATCAGACGTGCAGTTCAGAGCTTTTCAACTTTCTGTCCGTGTAGTGTATACTATTTTTTTTCATGCCCGGACGAAAGTACGTTGACAAATCAAAGGTGTATAAACTACATAACTACGTTTTAGCTTGTATTGATGCCCGTCCCGACATTTGCGGCACGAGCGAAGCGAGTACTGCGGGTTGGGGGACAGGCATCGAATACATCTACAAAAAAAATTATCATTACACATGGTTAAAAGAAATAATTATGATCGTAAAGTTAATAGACACTTAACAATTAACGGTTTTTTTTTTTCCGAAAATCAATTACTAAAAAATAAAAATAAGCACTTATAGAAAATTAAAAAAACTGTAGACTCAACTCTCAAATAATTTCTTTATTCATAATTTATCGTTTAAAAAGAATCAAACAATTACTAGACGTCAGCTAACTTCAGTATCATAGATAATCCCAAATTTTTTTTCAAATTATAAAATTTATTAAAAATTATTTTTTAGTTTTTATTAATCTTTAGTAAATTTCATTTTTTCGAAAATACAGACATATAGAATTTTAAATTAATTGTAAACAAGTTTTGAGGTTATCAATACGAGCAAGAGTATCAGCGAATCTTGTCGAAATGACGATAGTATACGTATAACCAGTAACAGTTGCGCCAGTGCGCGCAAGAAAACTCTTTCGTCCCGCTATTGCTTTCTTTCGGCCTGATGTTATAGATGGCGCGCGAACAATCCCAGCACGGCACGAATGTTAGACTTTCTGCCGTGAACTCGAGGCCGAACGTACGTACTTTCGGCTGAGGTATAAAGAAAAAAAAATTCATCGTTTTTTGGAGGGGGCCTCTTTGCCCCAAAAAAAATGTTTTTTTCAGAGTATCAGCACAATGTTCGAAAATTTGTTCGAAATAGGACAAAAGTAAAGTGATCCGATAGTTGAAAGCCACAAAAACTAGTAATCAGCTTAGAGAGGCCGCCCTGCGCTGGTCTCCCCTATTCATGTAAGTATCTTATTATTCATGTACAAATTTGTTAAAATAGGCGATATGATAAAATATCATTACAAGAGAAATGTTGATGCATGATATGAGCCAAGCGCGATTCCTCTCCCCCCCCCTCTCTCTCTCTCTCTCCGTTTTCTTGTTTAATGTTAATTTTGATAATAAATTAATTGATGACAACATACCGTTGCATTGTGATGATTTAATTCCGTACTCATTAATCAACCGAGCGGAAGCAGCGTCGAAGAGATGACAGTGTAGCAATTGTTCCGGGTGTGCCTAATTCACGATAACTTACGTGATAACACACTGGCAATTTAATTTTCACGGTCGCTCGGATATTTCGGTCAGCATTTGTTTACTTTGTTGTGCGATGCCCCTAAGCTATTTATAATTATTTTTAACAAGTGTTATACAGATAAATTCTATTTAAATAATAACCAAAAAATAGAAATAAAAATGACACCATCGAAAATAATAAATACACAATAATATTTAGATAAGACATTGGAAAAATGGGCACAAGAAAATAACGCCATACAAATTTTAATAGTCCATTACGCATTAAGGGAAGAAAGTAGAATATTCCAACCCATGGGTATAATTGCCTACTCAAGCCTAAGGTGAGGATGACAAACACGTCGATTAGGACTAGGTCTTACGTTCTTCTTGATGTGTAATATAATGTTACAGAAGCCTTTAACAAATTTTTAACTTCCCGCTAAGAAAATTGAAAAACTATCCTTAAAAAGTTGATGCTATGCCACCATTTATAGCCCTCATGTCAACTGTTGTTATAGAGACTGTTGTCATGGCGACGGTTGCTATGGGGATGGTTGGTCATGTTAGCGGCAAATAAGAATAATATTAATTCATGATCATCAATGTTCAAACTTTCTAAGGGATATAAATGATGTCAAAAAAACTCAGTACAAATTCTGCTGGGCTCTGGGCGCGAACTGTCGTCCTTCTGATTACTGGGTCTGAACGGTAGCTACTGGACGAACCTACTGATGTTGAACTGATACTTTTATATGATCTACTTATTAAACCATAGGTATAGCCAAACTTGGGTAGTCCTATCTTGACCCAAGTCTGGGTAATGATTGGGATGGCCAGGACTGAGTACCCAATCTTGAACCAAGCATGGGCCAATATTGTTGTGCCAAAGCTAGGTTCCCCAGTGCTAGCCCAAGTAGGGCTCCGTCGATCAACTCTAGTAGTTCCTGCATGGGTAGTGGTTAAGAAACTGCGTTAAATCTCGCCTTGAAATTCCAATTCAGTTCTTTATTTCAAAGAATATTGGTGATTAAAAATTTAAAAAGTCCCGGCGTCGGTTGGCCCTGCGGGCCAGCCCCAAAACTTCCCGCTAAAGGAGCTCGAAAATATTAATGTGACTATATTTTCGAGCTCTTCGAGCTCGAAAATCTTATTGCATGTGATTGTTTTTTTTATGAGCTTTTCAAACTTTAAGAAGTTACGCTTTATGCTAAAGATTAAAACTTTAAGAATCGAAAATCACTAATGAACAAGCGGTTTTTAAATTTTAATTTCCGAGTATGTTCAATAAACTAAATGTACTGTGGCAGAAATTAATGTCAGTGATCGAAATCAAGATTTAAATGAGTTTTCGCTTAGGTCAGAACAATAATATGTAAAATATCCGAGAAAATTATTAAACTGTGTATCTTCGATTTCTTTGTTGATAATATGGTTTAATCTAAAGAACAAGTTTCATGACATTATATGATGATCAAAAGAGACCATAAAGAGGAAAAGTTTGTATGATTTTAGACACATTTTAGTACAATACATTGTTATTTATCTGGACAAAATAACATAGAACGTTATTTTTTTAATTTTTTAACGCCAATATCTTTTGAACTCATTCTTCTGAGAAATCAATAAAAAACTAGAAAAAAAAAATTTCCTTTTTTCGTAATTCACCAATATTTTCGAGTCAACTTGATCAAATGATCTGAAATTTTCAGGAAAATTAGCTAACAAGCTGTTTCAATTGCCGCCTTAAACATCCAAATCGATTCATTAGTTAAAAAGTTATAGACCATTCACACACACACATACATATACACATACATACATACAGACATTCGGACATCATTCTGAAAATAGTCAGAATAGCTTCCTAGGATCTCAAAACGTCGACATCTGATGAAAACTCGATTTTCGAAAATCGGGGTGGAAACAATAACTTCCCGAAATTTTTGAAAATCATCGATTTTCTAAGCGGGAAGTTAAAAAAACAACGATTTACTTAATTTTTTCTATCGTTTATTATTTGAAATTTTCGCTATAGAAGATGCGACATCACTATTTTCAAGCTTAAAAAGCTTAAAAATATATTAACAATAGTATTTTCGAGCTCTTGAGCTTCGAAAGTTTTAGAGGTGACCCACAGGATTAGGCATTTTTCTGATTTTTTTTATAAAATATATTAAATCTTAATATTACACTTTGATGTATTTTTTTTTTTTTCATCATTATTGCTGTCCCCAGTGCACTCAAAGTTGTGTATAAGTATCCTGTGTAGAGCAAATAAGAAGAGAAAACCGGTATCTAGTCACGCTTAAACGAAGTAGATGAGGAAAAAGACTGTACACATTTGTATATATATATATATATATATATATATATATATTAGGGTGGGCCAAAAATAATATTTAATTTTTTTTTTCTTAGCTACCATGAAAATATCGTCTAAGATGACGAAAAAAAAAATGGGTTAAAGTTTCAGCTCTTAATATTAATATTAAGAGGTGACTCATTAGAGTTTTTTTTTTTTTCTTTAGTCCCATACAAAAAAATTCATATCTCACCATTAGTTGTTCGTACAGCAACATTAGCTTGACTCATAAGCTTCAATTTGTGACCTTAAACTTTATATTAAGACCATTTCTTCCGATAATTTTCTAACCTTGAAAATTTTAATGGAATCAAAAAATGGTGAAAATATTGTTTTCATTCCACACAACTTATGCTTATCCCATTAAAATCCAGTTTCATCAGTTGTATTTTATTGTGCACAAAATAACCTGTAGATTTCACTGCTATTTTATATTTTAAAAGTATTTCTTTTATTATATATGATGTTTCAAATGTACCTCCAATCCTGATGATTATCACTGGTCTTGTCTTTACGATAGCGCCCACTGTTCTTATCGGATCTTAATGAAATTTTTCACACTTTTTCTATAGGCGATTACATTGATCAAGTTCAAAGATGGGCTGAATCGTTCAAATAGTTTTGAAATTATGGCTGTTCGAAATTTTCATGATTTTTTGTAAAAATCAGTTTTTAATTACTACTAAAGCGTATATAACTTTAAATCTAATATTCATAGACAATTTTCGTAAAAAGTATCTGAAAGCTCGTCTAATAATCTTTAATTAATGACCTTAAGCTTTATGTTTTGACTATTTCTTCTGTGACGAGCACGCGAAAAAATCAATAAATGTGACGAGCGCGTTAGGTAGAGAGAGAGAGAGAGTACGCGAGGAGTGGGGATATCGACTAGAGCGGGGAGAATAGTTCGAAGTCCGCCGCTAGGTGGACGCCGCGCCAGCCGAGTTTCTCCGAGGTGATCAGTTGTGCTAGAGTGCTTATAAGCGATTTCTCAGCACCGGCTAGTCAATCCAGCTCTCGATCTGAGTATCACCGGATCAAGCTGACACAACACATAGAAGAACCAGGTATTGGCTCTTCTATTTTTGGACTACGTCGTTTATTAAACGGGTGTAGAAGGGTGCAGATACCCTGTCGCGTTTGCTGACGTTTTATGGGGAAAAGATACGCATCTCGTCACACCGTATAATTTAATATAATTAGTCATACGTTTATTAAATTGAATAGTTGTTAAATTTTACTGAGTTTAAGATATTATATAAAACGTTTGCTTCTGTTTAAACTGTAAATTATTTGAAACTTATAAATTATCCTGCCTACCGCATATTATGAAATAAAAGTTATATTTAAATTAACAATGCTGTTTATTTATCTGCCGATCCGTCCGTATGAATATCTTATATTTTAAGTCGAAGTAAATAAGGAATTGCTTGAGTTACTTGACCCTCATCTCAACCCTGGAACCGGCGAGCTAATCAACACGAGGGGACTAATTATTAAATATTAGTTTAGTTTTTATAAGCTTCCGTAACGTCACTGGTAATTTTCTGGCGCTCGAACAGGGACTTGAAATACAAAATAAATACTACGCGTTTAATAATAAATTAGTTACAAAGTAAAGATCCGAATTAGAATCACGGTTAAAGTTTTTGAAAGATGCCTCTTGAACATTCACCCCCGGGTAAAACATCGTATCTATGGGCGTTAAGAAAAACGGGAATTATTGACGAATTAAATAAATACGGAGTAGAATTTAATCCGACGGCTAAATTATCAGACTTGAGACTAACACTAAGAGATTACCTCATAAAATTCAGAAAAACCATGTCGGAAAGTAGAACAAACAGTTGTATTAATTTATTGCGCGAAATAGAAACCGCGGAGCAGACCGAAAAGACAGAGTTAGATGACCACGCGCGTAATTTGGAGGGGGAATTTGCGAAGCCGGTTCACCATGTAGAAGTGCGCGTGAACCAACGAACAGACTCGACCCAATCGACACCAACACTCAGACGTTCAGCCCGTTTAAACACGGCAAAATCTCAATCATACGACGACAAACGGCCAATCGAAACCGAAGAAGATGTTGAAGAAGAAGAAGAAGAAGAGATATTGCGCGGCATAGAAGCCGAACTCGCGGCTAGACACGAGGAAGAAGCAAAGAGACGCGAAGTAGAGTTACGGCAAGCTCTAGCCGAAAAAATCAAGGCAGAGTTTGAAGAAAAACAAAAGTTAATCCAAGAGAGAGCGAGGCAGGCTGCAAAAGAACAAAGACGTAATAATATAAAGGAACGACTGATGAGCTGGTGGGGGAAGAAATCTAACGAAAGGTTAGCCATCGACGAGGCCGCGCTGCGAGAACGCCTAGAAAAAGAGATCCGAGCAGACTTAGAAAGACAGTACGCCACCGTCCAACCTAACGAGAGGAGTATAGCAAACATGATGTACCAACCAACACCAACACGTCGAGAAAGAGACGAGTTAGACATCCGTGACCAGATCAGAAAGTGGGGGGTAACCTTTGATGGAGGAAAAGGGTTACTCGACTTCATAGAAAGAATCGACGAGATGAGTGACAGCTATGGGATCGATAAGAGACAGCTAGTACGATGTGTGCCCATACTACTGAGAGACAAAGCACTACAGTGGTATCGCAACAACAAGAGAGATTGGTCGGGATGGGACGAATTCGTCAAAGATCTAAAACAGTTCTATATGCCCGCCGGAATTGATATACAGATCGAAGAAGAAATCCGCAATCGGACACAGGGGTACAAAGAGACCGCGAAAGAATACATAACCAAATTACAAACATTAATGCGAAGACACGGACAGATGAGCGAGACGGCTAGACTCGAAAGGTTATATCACAATTTACGACCCGAGTATAAACGGTACATCAAACGCGCGGAATTTAAAAATGTTAATGAACTAACGCAATTAGCAGACGAGTACGAGTTAATTATCGCGCAAGAAGCATCATACAAACCGCCGAAAAATCAGTCCATCATACCAGAAACTACGTGCAATCCTAAAAAACGTAAGGATCAGCCGGCAATCGTAATAAATGAGTATGATTACCGTACTAATTGTTGGAAATGTGGAGAGAAGGGACACATGCAAAGTGGCTGCCGAAATCGACGGGTCAGACTTTGTATATATTGTGGTAAACGCGAGATTTGGAGTTGGGAATGCGCATGTCCGCGTCCGGGAAACGAACAGCGGGCCGGCACGGACAAAACGGGTCGGCCCACAATAACTCAGACTATAGACGAGACAGTAGATCAGAATACCAGTACTATGGAGTCCAGAGAGATCAACCGAAGTCAATCATTTGTGAGACCCCGAGGCAAACCGTGGAGAGGGGGCCGAACGCAGTCATTCCGACAAGACCCGAATCAACAAACGTACCAACAGCCACAGCAAGCATACCAACAATCGCAACAGACTTACCAACAATCACCACAAACATACCGACAACCGCCGCAGTCATACCATCAACCGAACCTTCCGAGACAACAAACCGATTATCAGGCGAACCCACAAACACGGACCTGGAATGCAACGCCATCCACAGATTCAACTCCGAATTAAAACCAAACGACGCACGCCCATATCTAGTAACAAAAATTGGAGACAAAACATTATGGTGTCTCGCAGATACAGGTGCTACCACATCACTGATAAGTCAAGAGCTTTGGCAATACGTCCGAGCTAAAGCTTTATACACTAGTTACAAACCAGTAAATTTAGTGGCTACAGTGACTGATGGGCGCGAACTTAAATGCGTAGGGATAGCCATAATAAAATTACATATTAGAGATGCTAAGAGAGAGTTACCGTTTCACGTAATGCCAAGTTTTCATGGAGACATTTTGTTTGGGATAGACAATCTAGCAGAAATAGGGTTCAGTCTAAATTGTAATAGCACAAGCCACGTAATAAATACCACTTCCGTTCCCGATCCGATTACCGAAGCAAGAAGAGAAATAGACATCGAGTTAACTTTAAATACAAAAACAGAAGGTCCGACGCCCTTGATGAAACACACGATTAAAATTAAGCCGGGTACCGAACCGATGAAATTCCGATATACTCCGAGAAATCCCGCAATGCAGCAAATCATCAATGACGAGGTTGACAAGATGTTAGAGAAAGGGGTAATCGAACCGTCTAGCAGCCCGTGGAGCTCACCAGTGGTAATTGTTAAGAAGAAAAATAAGAAATACCGTTTCTGCATAGATTTCCGTAAGATAAATGAAGTATCCGAAAGAGACGCATATCCTTTGCCGCAAGTAAACGCGACACTAGACAAACTCCGAAACGCGAAATTCATATCTACAATAGACCTAGAGAACGGGTACTGGCAGGTACCTCTGACCGAAACAAGCAAACCAATTACCGCTTTTACCGTGCCGGGACACGGCTTGTTTCAATTCACCGTGATGCCGTTTGGGTTCCATTCCGCATCTGCTACATTTCAAAGACTACTAAACGAAGTAATAGGTCCAGATTTAGAACCGTACGTCTTTGTGTATCTAGATGATATCATTGTAATTGGGCGAACGCTAGACGAACACATGAGTGTACTGCGCCAGGTATTCCATCGGCTACGGGAGGCTCACCTGAAAATAAACGTAGAGAAAAGCAAGTTTTTAGAGACCCAACTGGTCTATTTAGGTCACGTTATCGACGGTGAAGGTATACGAACTGACGCCGATAAAATCAAAGCAATCGACGATATAAAAATTCCAACCACGGTAAAAGAAGTTCGTCAGTTTATCGGTATGGTATCATGGTACCGTAGATTTATACCTAATTGCTCCAATTTAACTAAGCCGTTAACAGCACTGCTTCAGAAAAGAAGGAAATGGCGCTGGGGTGAAACTGAACAAAACGCTTTTGACGCGTTAAAACAACGTTTGAAGACAGCACCGGTACTAGTTCCCCCAGACTTCGAAAAACCATTTACTTTACAAACTGATGCCAGTAAAGAGGGACTAGGAGCAGTGTTAACGCAAGAAGTAGACGGACAAGAACACGTAGTCGCGTACGCGAGTCGCTCGCTCAATAAGAGCGAGATAAACTACACTGTCACAGAGAAAGAATGTTTGGCCGTGGTATGGGGTATACAGAAAATGCGCCCATACTTAGAAGGATACAAGTTCAACGTCATCACCGACCATCAATCACTAAAATGGCTGGCAACGTTAGAAAGTCCGTCCGGTAGAGTCGCTCGGTGGAGTCTATACCTTCAGCAATTCGATTTTAACATAATTTATCGGAAGGGAAAACTGAATAAAGTCGCCGACGCTTTATCTCGGAGTAACGAAGAGCATATCGGGGAAGAACCCGAGGGAATGCACGAAACAATAGTGGTCGCGAGTGCAGAGTTAAAAGACGGGTGGTATGCGCGAGTCAAACGAGGGGTCGAGACACGGCCACAGCATTATCCGGAATTTTGTGTAAGAAACGGTAATTTATATCGCCACATGCACCATAGTCTTAATTACTCTGAAAGAAATGACGCCTGGAAACTATGCGTACCCGAGAGATTACGAGATGAAGTCATGCGTGAAAATCATGACGAACCGACCGCAGGTCACCTAGGAGTGACAGAGACCATAAACCGGATTGCAAGATCATACTACTGGCCGCGAATGCATCAAGACATCGGAAGGTACGTTCGAAGTTGCGAGAAGTGTCAGGAGTTTAAACCTCCTCAAGGTCTAACCCCCGGAAAAATGGGAACAGTGAATGCCACGCGTCCATGGGAGATTGTTTCTGTTGATATAATCGGCCCGAAGCCCCGTTCATCAAACGGGATGTGTTATGCACTGGTCCTACAAGATAAGTTTACAAAATGGGTGGAAATTCAACCGTTGAGACAAGCAAAAGCCGACACTATCGTAAAAGCCTTAAAAGACCGCGTTTTACTACGTTTCGGTCACGTTCGCATGGTCATGTCTGATAATGGGAGTCAATTTATCAGTAAAGAGTTTACGTCTCTTTTAAAAGAATACGGAATAGAGCATTTGAGAACCCCACCTTATTCCCCTCAATGCAACCCCGTTGAGCGGGCTAATAAAGTAATAGGTACAATGATCGCGCAGTATATCAAGAAAAATCAGCGATCATGGGATAAATTGATACCGGAATTAATGTTTGCCATTAACACGGCAAAACACGAGTCGACACAATTCACGCCTGCTTACCCTAATTACGGCCGCGAATTACTTCCTCCAAATACGTTGCGAGAGAGACTCGAAGGCGGTCAAACAGTCAATAATTACGATCATCAGGATAATTTGAAAAATTTACACGAGGCCATGGACCTCGTACGCTTAAACCTCGCGCGCGCATTTACTAAACAAAGTCGGTACTTCGACGAGAAACGAAGTGACTGGGTACCGAGAGTAGGGGAGTTAGTCGCCAAACGCGAGCACCATCTATCATCCGCGATCGATAAATTTTCGGGTAAGCTAGCAAACAAATATACCGGTGGGTACACTGTAATACGAGACGTCGGTAAAAACGTTTTCGAGATTGGCCGCGGAGCCGAAACACACATTGTACACGTAAAAGACCTGAAGCCATGTACAGTCCGAGAAATTCCTGTCATTGAGATTGACAACACGACCGTATAAATGAAAGCAGTCATTAACGGAATCAAATAAATAACTTTTCATTGTTCTTTTTTATATATCGTCAAAAAAAAAAAAAATTCTTTACGTAATTGAATTAGTTTTTGCATAAGATAAGATAATACAGGTAAACAGAAGCATTTAGAAATTAAGGTTAGACTAAGAAAAATGTATCCTGGATTTATTTTTATTATTATCAATATAATTTATCTGTATCTTCGTTTCTTCTATTTCACTTTGTTTCTTATAATAATTATATATAGGTTTCATCGAAGAATGGACAGCAACGCAATTCTACGATCGGTTAATCGCAGCATCGCGCGTTCGCGAGCCAAAATGGCTGCTCGCGTAAAGAAAGAGGAGTCAAAGAAGGGAGAATCCGCCATACCGTCCGCTACACCGTCCGTTAAACCGTTCGTTACATCGTCCGCTACACTATCTGTTACACTGTCCGCTACACCATCCGTTACACTGTCCGCTACACCGTCTTTAGTATCCGATTCACCGTCGACCGAATCCGTCGTACTACCGCCAGTAACCGTCACGCCGCCTCCGGAACCCGCCACGTCATCAGAAAAATCAGTTAATCCGCCTTTAGAAACTGACATACCTCCGTCAGGATCTAATCCGCCAGCATCCGAAATCATATGGCCGCAGTCGGGACCCAGTCCATCTTCTCGTGAGCCGAATGCAGACAAGGGCTGTAACCCAGTTGATAACAACATCAACAGCAAAAGTCCGGAAGAAAAGAAGTCACCAGCCGTTCCGCGGGCAGCTGGTCGCATAAGAGGAGATTGGGTGGCCGAAGTTAAACCGACTCTGCCAGGTCGCAAGAAGACACCATTCTTGAATGCCGCTGCAGCTGTTTCGGGACGGAAAGCCATCTTATTGCCAGAAATATGCACGCCTCAGCCATTAATAAAGATACGGCAAGAGAAAATCATGCGCGCCAAGGAGAAAATTCGGGCCATAGTCGTCGACAAAGAGATGGACATTCCGGAGCAAGTTCAGAATAATGAGGTATATATACCACGACGTATTGTTCCCAATACCGAACCGGTCATCGATTACCAGCCGACTCCGCTTCACATATTAAAGAATCAGCAGCCAGAGGTCGCCACAAGATTGTCGGTATACGAGTTACAGGTCCAGAACCAACCGAGTGCCGTTCTGCCACAACCTTACTCCACACCAGTATACCACCAGTATCCCAGTGACACCGCGCGCGGATCGAAGAAACGCGCCCGCAAACCGCGTAAGCAAGGAAAACGGGGCCGACATCTTGAGCAAGACGCTGATGGTGTTGTATGGCAGGTGACAGTTAGAAATGGAGTCGGGACAAGGAAGCGTACCGATCGCGAGGCTAGACCGACCGACACTGACGTCACCGACACGACCGATAAAGAGAATACCGACATTTATCTTTTATGTATTTTTTTTTTTTTATAATATTTTATTAACAGTTATTGAATAACTAACTTTTATGGTTTATGTATCCTTATAACTTAAATGTATATTGTTTATATTAACAAAAAAAAAAAAAAGGAAAAAGTTAAAAATGTTTTTATATATGAATCCGTAACCGGATATGTAAGCCGTAGATCAGGGCGAAAAGCCCACAAAAACAAATATAATAATAATAAAATAATAATAATTAGATATATATATTTTTTATTGCAGCCTTTTCTTTTTTTAAGAAAGAGGGGTGTGACGAGCACGCGAAAAAATCAATAAATGTGACGAGCGCGTTAGGTAGAGAGAGAGAGAGTACGCGAGGAGTGGGGATATCGACTAGAGCGGGGAGAATAGTTCGAAGTCCGCCGCTAGGTGGACGCCGCGCCGGCCGAGTTTCTCCGAGGTGATCAGTTGTGCTAGAGTGCTTATAAGCGATTTCTCAGCACCGGCTAGTCAATCCAGCTCTCGATCTGAGTATCACCGGATCAAGCTGACACAACACATAGAAGAACCAGGTATTGGCTCTTCTATTTTTGGACAACGTCGTTTATTAAACGGGTGTAGAAGGGTGCAGATACCCTGTCGCGTTTGCTGACGTATATCTAGGCCGATTTGTGCGTGGAGAAGTGTATTACCTTCTCCGTACAATCTAGGGCGAGACTCTGAAACTTGGAGTATCACTCTCGGAGAAGACGAGTTTCGGACATTTTTATACAACACGGGCTTCACCCGGTTGTTAGTTGGGGAGGCGCGGAGGTAAATAGTAACCGTAGAATCGTAACCGCGAGTAAAATTGTAAACTGGGGAGTTTTATGGGGAAAAGATACGCATCTCGTCACACCGTATAATTTAATATAATTAGTCATACGTTTATTAAATTGAATAGTTGTTAAATTTTACTGAGTTTAAGATATTATATAAAACGTTTGCTTCTGTTTAAACTGTAAATTATTTGAAACTTATAAATTATCCTGCCTACCGCATATTATGAAATAAAAGTTATATTTAAATTAACAATGCTGTTTATTTATCTGCCGATCCGTCCGTATGAATATCTTATATTTTAAGTCGAAATAAATAAGGAATTGCCTGAGTTACGCGACCCTCATCTCAACCCTTGAACCGGCGAGCTAATCAACACGAGGGGACTAATTATTAAATATTAGTTCAGTTTTTATAAACTTCCGTAACGTCACACTTCCAATAATTTAATAGCCTTGAAAATTTGAATGGAATCAAAAAATGTTGAAAATATGGTTTTTATACCACATAACAAATGCATTTCCCATTATAAAACAATTTTGTTACGTGTATTTTATTGTGAACAAAATAATTTGTAAATTTTGTAGATATTTCATATTTAAAAAGTATTTCTCTTATTATTTCTGATGTTCCAATCATACCTGTACGTCCTATAATTATAACTGGTCCTGCCATTGTAACAGCGATTACAATTATGATCTAATACTAATTAAATTTCCAATACTTTGTTCACGTGAAGGTTAGTTTGGTACATTACCTATACAATGTTATGTCAAATCAACTATCTGAAGTTCTCTATCGAAAATAATCGTTGTCCTTTTTTACCCTCACTCTCAAACAATAAGTTTAATTTATGTCATGACTATACACTAACATATATCACAAGATATGTATGTATGCAACTATTTTTTTATATCGATTAATTGAAAAATCTATCTTCCATTTCGGCTACCGAATGGCCTTTTTTTGTAGAGCGTTCAATTTCCTACGAAATCATTTATGGTGCATAAAAATCCGTTGATTGGTTTGTGGGCTAGAAAATTAAAAAAAAAAATATTTTTTTTTTTTTTAAACAACCATATTTACATATATATCTTCACTCCCAAGTTATTTTTCTCTATTTTCTATTTTTGTATAGAATTATATATGATTCATATAGAGTTATATGTTTTTATATATAATTATATATAACGCTAAAAAAATGACAGATGATCATGTATAATTATATGCAATTATATATAATTGTATGTAACTATATATAATTATATATAATCATCTGAGATTTTTCTTAGCGTTCTATACAATTGTGTATGATCTTGTAAAATTATATATAGTTGTATATAATTATATATAATTATATATAATCAGTTGAGATTTTTTCTCATCGTTATATATAATTATGTATAATTCTGTATAATTATATATAATTCTACATAAATCATATATAATTCTATATAAATCATATATAATTATATAGAATTATATTGAATCATATATAATTTTTTTTACGCGGGTTGCTATAAATTATAAAGTTAATTGTTATTAATCATCATCAATGTGTTAAATGATTATTAAAAAACGAGTTTAAGAGTGTTACAACAGAAATCATAAATGAATTTAATAATTTATCAAATAATTTCTATCGAATTTATTTTATATTGTTATGTCTGCCGCTTAATTTTAAATTAATTATCCGGGATTTCTCCCTTTGGTAGCGATAGAAAAATTTAGACGAGCGATTTGGAGGTCGCGGATAACATGAAAGAATACGAGGAAGAGTTATCTTCCTATAATTTATTATTTATATGGTGGATCTTTCGAAAAGTAAGAACCCAAAACGTCTCCGAAGAGACTGGTGCTCTTGTGTTGAACCAGTTATGTTAAGAAAGAATTAAATGTAAATCTTTCACCTACCTTTCGATGTTTCTTTCTTCTTAGTCACGGCAGGTTAGATTCCTCCAGAACGTTGCAGCTCACTCAGCTTCCTCCTGTAGGATTTGGTTGGATGGGCGCGGCTGGGGTAGTAGGATGTAAACTTATGTGCTACTCTCGAATGATACTCGGAAGGCTGAACTTGTGATTTTGGTCTTTTATTTACTGATTTAGTTACAATTCACTTGTACACTGAATCTTCTCACAATTTTAAACAATTGATATTTTTAGATTATTTATTATTAACGAATATTTGTATAAGAATTTTATTTTGTATTCAATGCGTCCTTTTTACACACTCGATAGTGGTTTTATGTGCAAAATTACTCAGCTCGAGATGGAATCATAAATTCACGTGATTTGTGTCACTATTTCGATCGGACCGGATGTTTCTATAAATCTCAGAGGATTTTTAATAGATAGAAAAGTCGATTATTGCTTTTTCTACGCCTAAGCAGACTCCTTCAATAATTGACTGCAAAAAGATGTTAAGTTTAGAATGTCTTATTGATTATTTCAACGCCGAAGCGGATTCCTGCAATAAGGTTTAAATAGAAAATATTATTGATCCTCTCATTGACCTTTCAACGCCTAGGGCGGAATCCTGCAATAAGAGTGCACGAAAGTTCGACGTTCGAATATTCGCGGACCGTAAGTTAGAAGAACCGACTAGCCATGAGCTATGGGTGCTCAGGCTTTTTATAAACTTTGATTTGGCGATTGATGGGGAATTTTTTATTATTGTCATTGGTGGAAGGTGACGAGAGTTTATTAATTGTTCGTTAAACTTATTGCAGTTATCCTCCCACTATCTTCGTCGCATAAAAAGGTGGAAAAAGCTGACGCTGCGTTTTCGCGCGCTTTTGAGAAGAAGAGCTCTGTAATAAATATTTTAAATAATTATCAGAATAAAAAAAAATTTATTTGGACATAACAATATCAATACCATGGAACGCAAAATTTGAAATTTGTTTCTCGTTCTTGATACATTCAAGTTGTAGTAAAATCCTCTCAGATTTTTATTTTTACAGTAAAATAGATAAATAATGTGCATAAAAAAATTGAAAAAGTTCAACTTCAAAATCTTAAAAGTTTTAATAGAAAAAATCACAATTAGAACGGAATCGCCCATATACAGTTGAGCACTGCGTCGTGGCATATTAGGTACCCTTGCAAATTCTCGCTAACTTGACTAACGAATCTGTTATAATTATAAAACATAATTTAGAATTACGCCATCTTTTATATGTATATTCCAAAAACTCCCACTTGTGTCTGCCATTCAAAACACCTCTGTCCAAATTTAAAGCAATGAAATCCGTTTTTTTTTTTTTTTTTTTTTCATATTTTTTTTTATATTTTATTACTCTTCAACCCCCAAATTTTATAGTGTAACAGTGCGTTCGACTTGAAAGTCGAGCGCCAAAGTTTAGTTGACCTAAGGCCATTTATCGGAATAATTTTACGTTAATTAACACTCATCAGTCACTCGGGGCCATGTCAGAGGCCCCCTAGATCACATTCTACTGAGACAATAGTGGAGTAGTTTCCCACCCTCAGACTTTTCCTTTAAAAGGGCTAGAAAACGGTCGCTTACTCGGAGAAGGCTCTTACGCTCTGAGTCTCTTAGGCTCTTGGCTCTTAGACTTAGGCCCTGGCTACCACTCGGAGTGGACCAGTAGGGTAGTGGACTGATGACGCCTAGCGAGGTTCCTACCCTACACCCAGAGCTCATATTAATTTACTTGAGCCGGCCTAACGATGTCTATTCACATCTAGTCATTTAGTCCAGTGTTCATTCAATTTAATTTATTTTATATCTTTGAGTTTGTTCGTTATTAATAGCCGCAGTAATTGTTTTATAAATTATTTATTCGAATAACATTTTAATTGAACACATTTTGAGTCAAATTTATACACGCGGTCATTAAGTAAAGTTAAAGTTAAATTTGAAATTGTGCCGATAAAATTCGTGAGTGTTACCACCATTTGCTGTTCATTTCCTGCGATTTCCTATCACCGAAGATTTGGGCCTACACCGTTGCTGCCACGTTTGCTGCCTACGCTTATTGAGGGTCATCTACAACTACAGGAATGGATCATGCAGTAAGGTACAGCGTAAGTGGGATTCCGTCTTCCCCAAATTAAATTTATACTTGGTCTCCTCCCGCGTAAATTAAAATATCAAAACTTACGTACTAAATTTTATTCAAATTAATTCTATTGGGAAGATTTTAATATGGTGAATGGGTATTTGGTTGAATAAAATAATATTTTCTTTTTATAATGCAAAACCAAATCTTTTACTGAATAAACCACCAGACATTCTTTTTCCTTAATAACTAATGAGCGCAAATTTCAGGGAACGAGGCGAAACCCCCCAGCTCATAACATTAAATTAATTAAATTAATATTAAGTAACCGTGGCCTGGACAAGAGCTAGCCAAACCAAGCTATACCGGTTATAATAGAAATTACATTCAATACATTATATCATCAACTAATTTATCAAGTTTCTAAAAATATATGTAGGGCAGAAAGTACTGAGAAGAACCACCTCGAAAAAAATAATAAACTTCCCGACTAAAAATTTTTATGTGAGACCTGTTGGGTCCTTATGGGGTTGCCCTATAGGGACCGCACATAGCGATGTAACGCAAAGACCTATTGGGCCCTTATTGGGTAGTCCCAGCTATGCCCCAATAGGGAAACCCCCAAAAAATTCCACTAGCATATCCTTATTAAAAAAAATATTAAGTTGAGAAAGAAAATTTCAATTTGATCCGAATTGTGATTTGATGTATTAGGACAATTACTTAGAAGAAGTTTACATGGATTTAATTAATCAAGAAATCCTGATAACTGCTGGGCTCGAACCTAGGTCTAGGTAGTGAATTAGACTGACTGTAGAGACGAGGATTTATTCGCTCCGTGCACGACAGCAGCGCCAAGTAATATATGAACTAAAGGAGGATATTGAAGTACATTGAACGTACAATTTGATAGAAGTTCGCATGCTAAATTATAATTTTCTATCTTAAAAAAATTCTATGAATATAAAAAGCAAGTGAAAATAATAAATTCTTATTATATATTGTTATCAATTCAGTTAACAAAAAATAAGTATGATCAATAAAAAAATACCAAATAAAATACTTAAAACTCAATGAAAATTTGGTTATAACTGTCAAAGTTTAGCAAAATAATCATACGAAATAAAAATTTCTTAAATAACAGATATTAATATTTTTTCAACTAAATTCTATTTTATTTATAAAATAAATTTTTATTTTCTTTATATTTGCATCGGACGATTTTTCAAAGCATTAAGTTAATAAATAAATAAATGGATAAAATGGTTGCATTAAACATAAAAAATTGTTGAACCCTTCAAAATGCAAATTTTCTTAATTATTATTTAAAAATATTAATAAAGTGTTCACAAAAAAAAACTCATTAATTTTCTGACGTCTGCGATTTTCAGTGTCACTTTCATGACTGAAAAAGTTATGATACACAAAAAAAAAAAGGATTTCTCGGCCCAAAAATTTTTTACTCGCTCCAAAAAAATTTTTACTTGTCCTAACAAATTTCGCATTATGAATTGAAAACGAAAATTTTGGGGTGAAGAGAAATTTTTTTGAGCCGAGAAAAAATTTTTTTGAGCAAAAAAAAATGTCTTACGTCAAGAAATTTTCTTTAGTCCTAAAAAAATTTTTGTTTTTATTTTTCACAATGTAAAACTTTTCTTTCGCAAAAAAATATTTATACACTACATGGACCGAAAGTTAAAGAGCCCTGAACTGCACGTCTGATGCCCGTGACGCGCAGTGCAGGAATCTCCAACTTTCTGCCCTTGTAGTGTAATATACTATTTTTCTGTGTAGTACTTATTTTTCCCTTCCTACTGCAGCTATCCATTTTTTTCGTTGATTTAATTTCTATGAAGCAACCGGAAATTTATAAGATTGGCAATTATTTTTTTTTTGCTCGAATGTTTGCAGTTCACAATACAACAACTTAGATGGCTGATTTTATTTTTTTTTAATTAAAAAAAAGAATAATAAATAAAAATTAACAAGTGTATTTAATACGCCAGAAGAATAAAATATCCTCCGATAGTACCAGAATTATTCGTAGCTCACGCTGGTGTCGATTTGGTTTCCCCTTCCATGACTTTGCACGGAGCCAATATTATTATTATTATTCAATTTGATTGAATAAAATAGAAATAATTGTATTTATCAAATAGTTATTTAATTGTCCGGGAAAAGTGAATTATATATGGACATATATTAAGATTTCCAATATAGACAATATATACATTAGCGTGGCCCAAAAAAACCAACTATTGTTTTTTTCGAGTCTCTTGACTAGAAATTTGAATTAGGCAGTGGTGTGGCCTGAATAAGGCATGCCGAATTCCAGACTTGCGCCAATTGATGCAACCAAACTAGGTCGAGATTCCAAAAGTAACGCAGTTGCGAGGCCCTGCCTAATTTGGCTTCCTTCTTAAACAGTGGTTTGAAAACCATACTTGCTGGTGATAGGTTAAGCCGAGTTCGCGCCAAATGAGGCAATCAAACTAGGATGAGATCCCGAAAATAACGCAGTTGTAAGGCCCTGCCTAATTTGAATTCCTTCTTAGGCAGTGGTTTGGAAACCATACTTCGCATACGAGCCTAACGCTCATACATAAAAATTGGCAGTATATGGTCATGTATGACTGTAATGATTAGGGCCAGGAATTTGGTTTTTTATAAAAAGAGAGACAGAAGATAGAGAGAGAAAAATAAGTTATCTTTTTGTTTCACGCAATCGAGTGAAGAGAGTAGCTAATAAAAAATAAAGATAGCTAATCCAACATAAAACTATGTTTAAAAAAAATAGAAAGTTAGCATGCAGATTTGAATCTGCTTGTAAATAAATACAAGTCTGTACTGCTCGGATAAAATAAAAAGTGTAATTTACGGCACAGTGTTGTAAAAAATTTTTAATAATTTCGAAGTGGTACAGTATGCAAGCTGTAAATTTTGGTCACGGTCTCGCTGAAGATCGCGCTGAAGGTATTACTGCTGGTCTTTCTGGAGGTAGCGCTGGAGGTCTTGCTGTGGGACTTTATGAAGATCGCGCTGGAGATCTTGCTGGAGATCGCGCTGGAGATCTCGCTGAAGATCGCACTGGCTGTCTTGCTTGAGATCGCGTTGAATGTATTGATGCTGGTCTCGCTGTTAATATTGTTGGAGATGGTGCTAACGGTCTTGCTGGAGATCGCGCTGAAGGTATCGGTGCTAGTCTTGATGGAGATCGTGCTGACGGTCTCGAGCGAGACCGTCAGCACGATCTCCAGCAAGACCGTTAGCACCATCTCCAACAATAAAATAAATCTAACGCACATCTTTATTTCAAAAGCCTGTCACTTGGTCAAAAATAAACTAGAGGGCAATTTTTTTTGAAGTGAAACTTCTTTACGGAGGCTAAAATTAAACAATTTGAGGCGGAAAAGGGGAGGTAGCGCCAGAGGAGAAACATTGAGTGAAAGTTTAGAATAGGCGAGAAGGGGGATTGCTTGTATAGAAAGCCTTATATATTTTAAAGAGTAGGGGGAGGTGAGAAGAGTCGAGTAGAATGGACGAATGTAGTGCACATGCGTCGTAATTTAACCACGTTAATCATATATAAATACATCTATACATATATATATATATATATATATATATATATATATATATATATATATATATATATATATATAAAATCTCTGAAAATCAAAATATGTGTAACTAGTTTTCACCTAATGTAAAAAAATATGCATACTAATTGAATGTAAAATTATAAAAAATATGTATTGAAAAAGAAGTCACTAAAAAAAAATATGGTCAGTATTTAAAATTTTGTAAAGAATTTTTGTGTGGACTTGAAAATATCTATAATTAAAAAAAACTAAATTGAAAAGTTAATAAACAGTAATTTCTATAAATAAAAATACACCTCCATATAATTTACTGTATAAAATTTAATTGCATTAAATAAAAACATAAAAAATTAAAAATAACTGTAATTATAAAGGTATAAAGGTATAAAGGTATAAAATCATTTGAATATATTTAAAATATTTTCTTTAATTGAATAAATAAATAAACCACAGTATGTAATTTTAAAGAGAACTAAAAAAAATTACTATAAAAATACAAATTCCAAAAACAAACATTCGTATAACTAAACATGTATATAAGAAAATTAAGTAAAAATGAACATCTCGATTAATAAAATATCTATAAGAAATTAATTGTTTTTGAAAATCTCTATAACATATAATATTAAATCAAATTTGATTATAGATATTATCATATTTTATAGAGATCTTCAATAACAGTTAATTTTTCATAGATATTTTATTTATAGAGGTGTTTATTTTACATAATTTTTTTATATACATGTTTAGTTATGCAAATGTTTGTTTTTAGAATTTTTTTTTTCATAGTAATTTTTTTTTGTTCTTTTTAAAATTACATGAGTTGAGTTGAGTTGAGTTGAATTTAACCGGGCACTCAGCTTGTGTTAGCCATTGTACTCGGGCTCATTGAGGACAATTTTTATAGTTGTCGGAGAGGATCGCGGTCCTGGTGATCATCGTTATTAGGCCTTGCATTTTTTGCCAGTCCACCTAACAATGAACTTAGCAAGCCCACTGT
This sequence comes from Microplitis manilae, assembly GCA_030273425.1. Lineage (NCBI taxonomy): Eukaryota > Metazoa > Arthropoda > Insecta > Hymenoptera > Braconidae > Microplitis > Microplitis manilae. Next base: position 21,052,218 of record CP092722.1, on the reverse strand, counting down.
CCTTCCGACAACTATATATATACTTTTAACTATTGTAGATACTATTGTTTATGAGTTGATAGGTGGAAGAGACATAGTTTTTATTTTGGCGATTCCCCGCCCCGAGTCTAAGGAAGCATGTCGTGGGACACAGCCGCTGTCAGTAGTCCCCACTAGTTCAGGAAGAACCGGGACCTGGCTATAACGGTGGGCCCTGGCTATTTCGTGTCCAATAGCCACGAACCACTGTTACTAAATTTTCCCGAATAATTAATTTATTAATAATAAATTATTAAATATAAATATGAATTATAATTATTTTATTGCTGGTTCTGGTACGGGAAAATATCTAAGGAATGGGTCGACTCGTTCTGACCGGACACGCGGCTGAAATATACTTATTCTAAAACGACGCTGGTGATAAGAAATTTGTTCAAAGAGACTCAATTAAATTATATATAACAAATTTTATTTAACCAAGCCCAAGTATATACAAAATTTCCCCTTTACTTATAAATTAATTTCTTTTAGAAATAACAAGTGTCCAGCGACAATTTATTTAGCGCGCAAATATTTAATGGACACAGGGTAATAAATTAAATAATTATTTAAAATGAGTATAACGTTGGAGAGAGAGAAAAGGTTTGTGACTAATTTGTCGAGAACTTATCTGGTTGTAAGTGGACTTATTACTGGTGGAATCAGTCTCCGGCTCATCGCGGGCTCCTTGGATTAGATGTCGATCCTCTTCATGAAATCCTCGCGGGCTCCTTGGACTCGATGTCGATCCTCTTCATGAAATCCTCGCGGGCTCCTTGGACTCGAGGTCGATCCTCTTCGGCAGACGTTGCACACCAAACCACCACACTCACAAATTTAAATTTGGTTTTCTTCAACCAGACGAAGGAGTCGCAAAATCTCCTTATTTAATTAATTTGAATCGAACAAATATCACTTATAATAAAATAAATAATTTAATTTAATATAAAAGAAAAGTCTCGACAAATAAAATTATTTAGGTAACAGACCAACCGAAATAGAACTGAGTTTTAGAATAAATGACTAGATATAATAAACTGATGGACTAGATATCGTTAGGCCGACTCAAATAAATTGTTGAGTCCTGGTGCTAGAGTAGGACCTCGCTAAGCGTCCTCAGTCCACTCTAGGCGATGGCCAGGGCCTAAGTCTCCGAGCAAGTGTTTTCTGGCCCTTTTATATGTTAATTTTGGAGGGGTGGAACTACCCCACTATCACCGAAGTTCAAATTCAATCGAGGTGGCCTCTGACATGGCCCCAAGGGACTGGGAAGTGTTAATTAATATACAAATTTTCCTAACAGATGGCCGTAGAATCAACTAGATTTTTGCGCTCGATTTTCAAGTCGTAAAAATCGAAACGCACGTTCATATGGCATTAGCTAAGCCCACCGTCGTACTCCCATCGCTATGAGTCCTAGCTTTCAGCTGCCGTGGCCATCTTACGTCGTGTCCTTGTCGTCGGGGGGTCTTGTCGACCGAAATTATGCCTCTTGGGAAGTTAATATGGGTGTATTATGGTCCATCCTACGAGGCCCACTGTGTAAGATAAGGCACTTATACAATGGAGGGTGCCTGTTATCCAAGGGCAACGTTGGTGGTGGAGGACTCCCTCTATTATTGCTTTGACACGTTAGCTTACACCAAAGCTAGAGGTTCTGCGAATGTTCATGGGCCTCCGCCGCCATCAATGCTCGGCCGATACAGGTGTTCTTCTTTGATAAGAAGCCCCAGCCACTAGCCTAGTCATAGAGGCAGCAGAGTCCTGCAGATTCGATCGAGTTTTTGTGTTCCACCATCATTTTGTAATGAAATTGGTGCCACTTCCACTCGCTCGAAAAATCGTCGGTATTCCACCACCAGGGGGCTGCCAAAGTAATGCACATAAATAGTATTGTGAAAATAAAATTTATTGGTGCATGCCGGAATCGAACCTGGTCCAACGCTGTGGTAAGCAAGTACCTTGTTCGATAGGCTATTGCCAGCCCCTTAAAATTACATACTTTCATTTATTCAATTGAAAAAAATTATTTTAAATATATTTAAATGATTTTATACTTTTATAATAATAGTTTTTTAGAATTATTTATGTTTCTATTCATAGAAATTAAATTTTATACAGTAATTTATATGGAGGTATAGGGGAGAGGTGCTGCAGTTGTAACAAAAAATTTTATTTTTTCGATTCCATTTGTTTTTTTTAAGATATTAAACTTAAAAACTGTTAGAAAGTTAGCTGATAGTATCTTGTATGTGACCGACTTGGTTAATTAGTAAAAAGTAAATGTTAACTTATTAAAAAATCAATTTATTTAACTAAAGTCAGGGGCCAAGATGGCAGCGTGCGTGGGCTGCAGTTGTAACACAGTGCAGGGGCAGTTGTAACATGGAACGAAACAGATATTTTTCACCAAATTGCTTTTATTATTCAGTCTTAATACATACTATTATACTTAATTAACTCTTAGAGTCAAGTATTTAAACTTAAAGTAGCACAGATATTTGTATCTTTAATATAAATTAATAAACATTCATAAATATTAAAACTACACTATTCCAGAGTAGATTTGTGGCGCATCCAGTTTGCGCAGATTCCATACACGACTTTGAGTGTTACAATCGCTACTCGTTCAAGTGTTACAACTGACCCTCACGCAGAATTGTTAATAAAAATCTAATTACAATAACAAAAATCAGTAAATTGATATAAAATTCGATGATACAATACTCTTGATATGTCCCTTGAAGTATGAATGCAAGTCTCACATCATAACATTAGAAAACAAATTTGTTATTAAAAAAATTGTAAAGCGTACAAAAAAAAGTTTTCACGCGTATTTTCAAACATTCTCAATATTTTAATACCGGAACAAGATTAATAACTGAAACTTTGATCTAATCAATAATTTACTATTTTGAACAAGTTAAAAAAAAAATAATAATAATTTTTAGTTTTTTTAATAGTTTTTCACTGAGTGTTACAACTGCCCCTTGTTACAACTGCAGCACCTCTCCCCTATCTTTATTTACAATAATTACTTTTTATCAACTTTTTAATCTAGTTTTTTTTAATTATAAATATTTTCAAATATACACAAAAATTATTTACAAATTTTTAAATAGTGACCATGTTTTTTTTAGTGGTTTATAAATCTAGAGATTTCTTTTATTAGGGCTTTTTTTTATTCCGTTATTTTACATTATTCATATTAATAATTTTACATTTAATTAATATAAATATATTTTTAAATATTGAATATTCTTCTTACAATTTATTGTTTTTTAAATTTTTACATTTAGTAGAAAACTAGATATATATTAATTTTATTGTCAAAGATTTATTTTTTCCCGATACTACACTATCCGACAAGATGTAATGGCCAATATTATATATATTATATTTATATTAATTTATTTATTCATTTAGGCCGACTTAATTATTAAAAAAGTTTCACTTCTATCGTGACCTTATGTCTGTAAGGCTCACTCGTTTTTTTTTTTTTTTTTCATTTTCTTTGTTTTCAGGTGTAGTTTTCAAAAAAAAAAATTACAATACAATTATTTATAGGTATCTTCTATTTTTTTTCTCACTTTTTTTAAAAAAATCCAAATTCTCTCGAGGATTACCAGTTTCAATTAATTTTTTCGTCTCAATTTTTCAAACTCTGAAGCCGTTGATAAGCTCTCAAAAATTTCCAGAGTGATGTTTTGTAAAATAAGCCCAACTGTTTTTTTTTCAATTGATAAATAAAAATAGAAGGAAAAGTTGGCCCACTCTCGGATTGGCGGGAAAAATTGTAGAATTAATTGAAGTTTTTTTTGAAAAATTAAAAAAAAAAAAATAAAAAATGACGAACTTTAACAAAATGGCGGTTTTTCTCAAAAAAGCCGAAAATTTCATAGAGTTTATTATCTTAAAATTTTCTTGTATTTTTTTCTGAAAAGCATCTCATCTCAAAAATAAAAATTTTGAAAAAAAAAAAACGTCCCCATTAGTCAATTTTGGAAGAAGTTATAGCTATTTAAAACAATAAAAGCGTTATTTTTGAAAAACTCATAACTTTTTTTTGGTTGGGTAAAAAAATTTGAAAATTTCCTGAAAAATGATTTTAATGGGGTAGAAAGGGAAAAAAACATTTTAGCCAAATCAAAAGGGGTCGGGGTCAAAAGTGGTCGATTTGGCGTGGAATACCCCATATATATATATATATATATATATATATATATATATATATATATATATATATATATTAGGGCGCTTCATTTAAAACGAATATTTTTTTTTTTTTAGCGGACACAAAAAACTTTTGTTGTTTATGTTAAAAGAAAAATTCCCTAAAAATTTCAGCTCTTAATTTTAATTTTAAGTACTTCCTATCGAGCATCAAAGTTTTCCCATTTAAAAAGCATGTAAATCGAATAACTTTTCTTTAAAATTACTATAACTTAGCCCGATTTTAGCTATCGTTTTGAAACCAGTTTTTATTTGTAGAGTATTTATTGCTTTTTAAAAGTGTATATGATGGTTTTGGTCTTACTCGATCCACGTCGATTTTATTAGCTCCGAAAGCAAATTTTCACTTTTTTCATTTATTTTTGTTAATAGTGAGGAAATGGTTAATCTCACAACAAATATGCATAGGACCAATCTTTTAAGAAATTTTATGCTCTACAAAATTGTTTATGACACTTATATTGCTAAAGTCCACTGTTTATGAGATACATGAATTTTAACATTTCACAATAAAAAGATTAGTACCATAGTAAGCTAACAATTTTTTTTATTGTAAAATGTTAAAATGCATGTATCTCATGAACAGTGGACTTTTGCAATATAAGTGTCATGAGCAATTTTGTAGAGCATAAAATTTCCTAAAAGATTGGTTCTATGCATATTTGTTGTGAGATGAACCATTTCTTCACTATCAACAAAAGTAAATAAAAGAAGTGGAAATTTGTCTTTCGGAGCTGATAAAATCGACGTGGATCGAGTTAGACCAAAACCATCGTATACACTTTTGAAAAGCAACAAATACTCTACAAATAAAAACTGGTTCCAAAACGATAGCTCAAAATCGAGCTAAGTTATAGTAATTTTAAAGAAAAGTTATTCGATTTACATGCTTTTTAAATGGGAAAACTTTGATGCTTGATAGGAAGTATTTAAAATTAAAATTAAGAGCTGAAATTTTCAGAGAAATTTTCTCTTAACATAAATAACAAAATTTTCTTGTGTCCGCTAAAAAAAAAATATTCGTTTTAAATGGAGCACCCTAATATATATATATATATATATATATATATATATATATATGTATATATGTATTTATATATGAATAACGTGGTTAAATTACACACATGCGCACTACAATCGTCCATTCTACTCTACTCTACTCACCTCCCCCCACTCTTTAAAATATGTAAGGCTTGTTATACAAGCAATTTCCCTTCTTGCCTATTCTAAACTTTCACTCTATGTTTCTCCTCTGGCGCTACCTCCCCTTTTCCGCCTCAAATCGTTCAACTTTAGTCTCCGTAAAGAAGTTTCACTTTAAAAATATTTTTGTTTACAGCAAATCAAAATTTAAATAAATTGCCTCAGTCAATTATAGGAACATTATTTCATTTTCATATTCATTTAGGTCTTAACCAAGTCTATTGTTTTAAAATTAGAATATATCTCATATCACGCACTTACTGTTAACCATACCATTAACCATAATTATGAATCTATACTATATATACTATATATATATAGTATATATATATATTTATAGTATATATATAGTATATATATAGTATATATATAGACTATATATACTCAATAAACAATAAAAATTTGTAAAAGTTAAAAAAGAAATTAAAATCAAATAATAAACTCATAACCAGATTTCTTTCACAAAAATAATGGAGATTTAACAAACGTAAAAACTTTTATGATGAGTATAGAGAACAGGTTTGTAGCACTTAATTTAAAGGCGAGCATATATGATTTAGAAGTCTATTGGCTTTTTCGTTTATAAAGATATAATAGAGAGTAGACAATTCCATACCAAATTAGGTAAAGCCACTCACTCTTACTTTAGCTAAAGCTTGTCCTCACCTTTCCTACTCGCTCTTAAACTACATAGATATATATATATATATATATATATATATTAAACACACCAACCGGTTTTGGCAACTGACCAAAACATGTGTTTCCTATAAGCTTTTATTACTGATAAATCATTCGAAAATTTTATTGATAAATGATTATACAGTTTTTTTAATTTCAAAACTTGAATGTCTTGCCAAAAAAATTAAGTATAAATTTATAAATATATTTATTAACAATCATTATGAATTTTTGAATTCAATTTATTATTTATAAAATGAAAAATACGAAATTTATTATTGTATGAAATAATAATTAATTATTATTTGAACTTACCGATGTAAAAGTATTAAAAATTAATTAACAAGTCAGTATCTATTTTTTGGCAATTAATAAGAAGTGGAATGATGAAATGTTTATGGATTTATTTATTTACTCTTTTTTTTTTATAATTTTGGTGGAGGAAAAATAAAAGAATATACTTTATTTAAATTGAATGTGTGTGAATTTATAATATTGTATTAAATATATAAAATAAATGTATATAGTTCTTAAAGATCGTTCATAACTACAGCCAGAATATCAGCGGCGCCACAATGTTTTTAAAATTAGACTACGATAAATCACACTACGGAATGCGAATCATATCTGTTAAATATGCTTTTGCTGGATCCCAAAAAGTAAATAGCATAAAAAATAAATGTATAAGTATCTTTCGACCAAGACTTTATACGATAATACGAAAAAATATATACATATAATCTCATGCATACTTAGTTTTTACGTTCATTTTATCGGAGATCAATCAATTTGGTCGTTTAATATTTCTAAAATATATTTAAAAACTATATTGATGAATTTATTTTTCATAAAAAAATTGAAGTTGTGATTATAAATGTTTTTTGTTTAAATTTACAATTCCACTTCCGCCTGCGTGTCGAAATTAAATAAGTAATTATTTTGAATAATTATTTTGGATAAAGCAATTTTATTATTTTTTTACATCAATTATCTATTTTTTTTTTTTTTTTTTTCAAAGTACTAATAAATTTTTTTTTTATAATTTTATAAGAATTAATCGTTATTACTTTTTTTTGAATACACAATATAACATATTTTGTACAATCTATCCAATGTGGACAACCCAGAGTGGAAAGTACCACGGACACAGGCTTGGCCCAGTCTTGGCCCATTTTTGTAGAACCTTAGACCATGCTTTGTTGCCAGTCCTGGCCCAGGCTTCGAGGAAACGAATAAGTTTAATTAAAAAAAGTTTTATTATTATTAACTTCGTAGAGATCATGATCATTAACGTTTAAATTATCTAAGGGAGGTAAATGATGTGAAAAAAACTTGTTGAACATTCTGCTGGGCTCTGGGCACAAACTGCCGTCCTTCTGATTGCTAGGCCCGAACGGTAGCTACTGGACGAACCTACCAATGTTGAACTGATGAATTTATATGATCTACTTATATAAACCATAGCTACACTTGAGTAATCCTACCTTGGAACAAGTCTGGATAGCCATTGAATGGCCAAGGCTTGGTTAACCAGTCTTGGCCTAAGCCCGGGTAATCATTGTAACGTCCAATGCAAGGTTACCCAGTCCTGGCTCAATCATGGGTTGCCATTGAGTGGCCAAGGCTCGGTTACCCGGTCTTGACCCAAGTCTGGCTTGCTATTGGATAGCCAACGCTCGGTTACCCAATCTTGGCCCAAGCCTGGGTAATCATTGTAACGGCCAAGGCTGAGTTACCCAGTCTTTCTTGCCATTGGATGGCCAGGACCGAATAGCCAATCTTGAGCCAAGCATGGGCCAATATAGGTAAGCCAAAGCTAGGTTCCCCCGTGCTGGACCAAGGAGGGCCCCGTTGTTCAACTCTGGCAGCTCCTGCATGGGAATGTGGGGCAAAATGACTGAAAAACGAAAACAACAATGCCTCTTTCAACATTTTTACCTCACTGTGCGTTTGTATTAGCTCCTCAATTATAGATTATAGTTACAATTACTACACCTTCAAATCTGTCAATTATAACCATTAAAATTAGGTGCTTTGATTTTATATCAACAAAAAATAAATATTCAATGAAACTATGTTAGTAATACAAGAATTAATTTGTCATGAATATAATTAATAAAGGAAAAATGAATATAATGATATATAGAAAAAAAAAATCTACTTTAAAAATTTTGTGCATGTGACATTTCGAAATAATTATTTACAAAACCATTTTAATATATTTAAAAACTCTTTGTACGAACAATATTATATAAATTCAAAAAATTTTTAAACTTTTTAAATACCATAAAGAATAATAAATATCAATTAACATTTACTTAATAACTAAATTAAGGATAAAAAATTATAAACTTTGATGTAACGAAGTAAGAACCATAGCTGTCATTCACCAAGGAGTTGTTTTAACCAACGACAGTAATAGATTTTACTACAGTTCGTGTACCACAATAGGCTAGGAGTCATTACTCTGAATGTTCAGTGATCTTATATATTACTAGTCAGTGCAATATATGTATCTCCGATTATGATAGATTCAACTACACCTTTTTATACGCTCGTAATAAAAAAAAAATAATACTTATAAAATTTAAAGACGGCAGAGACAACCGGTCGGTTCTCGTGTGGCTCGGGCGATCACCCAAGTTAAGCAGCATCGAGCAGGATTTTTACTTAGCTGGGTGATCATTTAGCCATGCGTTAAGCTCGAACGGAGGTTTCTGACCGTTAGGCGCGGGATAAAGATCTAGTGGTCGGTAAAATGAGAATTTTATCGATCACTCGAGCCTCACTCAAACCGAACTGTACTGGCAATGGTTTTCTCTGTGGTTTCCCTTGCCCCTATACTCCTACAGCCAAGGTGGGGGGTAGGGTGTCACCGTGATGGTACAGTACAGTATAAGCACAAGTCGGGCCACAGCCGCACAATGAAAGCAGAAAAAAAGAAGCATAGTCTAGTCAACAAGTGCATTTTTGACGAAAACCTGCTTAACTTCATCGAAAATTATGATTTTGGTCTCATTCGATTCGAAATGGCATCTAGAAAAAATGTTCGAGTGGAAAATTGGGGCTCGCAAAAATTGTAAAAGTTATAAACAATTTAGTGGAAAAAAAAAAGGTTTAGTTTTTTGCAAATATTTCGAAAACTATTTGAAGTATCCAAAATTTAAAAAAAGATCCTTAAAGAGGAGGAAATTTCCTAAAAAGAAGTTGTGCCTCCCCAAATTGTACCGACAATATTTATAATTTTAATTTAACGGTGAAAATGGGACTAAAAACGGGTAGCGGCGCGAGCACGCGTGTCGACCGAATCAATAGCATGATGAATA